>CM036587.1:75676588-76070073 GCA_020745705.1 Hemiprocne comata
AGGCCGGATCCTTGCATCTTCAGGAAAGAATTATTGTTGAACAATAGTTAAGGTAAGCAGCAAAGAACATTTGATTATGTCCATGGCAGGCTATAGAGATGAGAGGCATCCCAGACTTTCTAGGGAATTACCAAATGGATTTATTGCATGACTGCTAATGAGTTCTGAGCAGCCACAGATAGCTGAATGGAACAGAACAGAAGAAAAGTAAATGCACTGCTAATTATCATCTAAAACAGAGAAACAAATCATCCCGGGGACTACCATTCTGTTAAACACCTGGCTCCCATGAAATACTGGAATGACTATCACAAGACAAACAAATCACTTAATTTCTCTTGCACTATGAAGGTGCTTAACAGTATGCTCCCACTTACATGCTTTTGAGGAATGGAGCATAAAGCCCAATGCCTAGAGATGGTGTTGCTCACTCCCAAAAGCCAGGAAGGCAATAGACTTGAGATGCAACGATCAAACTGGGATTTGCAGGAATGGTTCAGGTGTTAATACTGTTTTCCATTGTAATCATCATTTTGAGAGATGAATAAAGAATAGATAAATAATATTTTTTTTTAAAAGTTATCAAAATGGGCTGGATTCAGTTAAGGAAGTTTTAAAATGCATATGAGAGATAATTATCTCAAGAAATATGGTCAGAATTAAGTGTGTTTCATGCTCTGGTGAGCTCAAAGGACATACAGGAACAATTGTGGAGGATGAGGCTAAACATAGTTAAATATTTTACTGGAGAGAAAAATCTTGGAATAATCAATGGAAATCTAAACACAGGATTAGTAGGATTTGAAGAAAGAATCCAAATAGAAATGGACAAACGGGTTTATCTGACCTAAGCATTTCTAATGCCAGCGGACCATCTCTTCAGATGTTTTAGGACACATACTCCTATTGACCTGGGAGCTGAAAGACCATTCCTCCCAGTGGAGGGTCTGATTGCAAGATGCTCACCCCCGGGAGGCTGTTTGCCTGACAAGCCTCTCAGAGCACAGCACATGACCTACACAAAACTTGGGCCTACTCCTGATTTTAGTGTAAGACTGATTTCAGCTGAGGTGGGATCTAGGTGGTTTTCTATAGCATGTCCCACCCTGCAGACAGGTCTGTATGTAGGTGGCCCATTGAGTCTTAATGACTGCTGGGACACCAAATGTTAAGGGCAGCAGACTGCAAAGCAGCTGCAAGAGCTGAAGGTGCAGGTTGTGACCTCGTGTTAGGTCACTGAAATTTCGTTTCATCTCTTTACCACTGGTCTCTGCTGTGGCTACAGCATCTGAGAGGCACTGGTCCTTCGAGGAATGCTGGCAGCTCTCAGGTGATGTATCAGCTAAATGGAGGAAGAACAAGCCCAGAAAAATTTGGCAGTGGCAAACAGTTAAATTTAGATGGCTGCCATGTGTATTAATTCACATGCAGGTGCCAGAACTGCAAACTGGCATATCTTCAGGAACCACCACCTTGTGATTAATTTAAAAAAAGACAGTGGTTGTCATTGTCTACCCTAAACACCCATAACTCAGAGGTTATCACTGTAGGAGGTAGTAAACAGGATGCTTCCAGAAGGAAGGCACTATTATAGCTTTTCAAATTGATTCAGAACCACTAAGCTACATCTTGGGCATTTGCTTTACTGCATCAGCATGTCAGGAAGAGAGTGCAGCTGCTGAGACAGATACAGATGTTAGACCTGTTTGGGGAATTAGAGCTAGCCTGATGGAAGAAAATGTGTTTTGGAACATCAACAAGTCCCCATTAAATAAGAAAAAGGAAACAGAAAGAAGAAGTCAAAGTCAAATTCAAAGTAAAAAAAAAAAAAAGGCAAAGGTAAAGAAAAATGAAAAAGATACAGAAAAAAAGAAAAAAAAAAAAAAAAAACAAGAAAGAAGAAAGCATCTTTTGAAATAGCAGAAGGTGTTCAGGAAATTCAAAAGACTCAGTGGGAGACACTGAATTGAACTCATGGGTTAAATTACACCTTCTGTCCAAAGCCCTGTTTGGAATGAATGCAGTTTTATAGGGAGCAAACAAGGAATGAACATGGCACACTAATAAGAAATTGGGAGTACAGGAGGATCTCTGTCTAACTGTGATTTGTTAAAAACATTGGGTCTCAACCAAGGCTAGACAGTAAGAAATGCTAGCAGCACACTTAGCAGCTTCTTCTTTCTAGACAAAGCAAAAAAGAGCATAAAACACATAATACTGCCAGACAGCAAGAAAACGGAAAGAATTTGGTGTCTGAAGGGACTGAAGCTCATACCATTGCTCACACCAAACCCAGTATCAGGATGCTGCAGCTTTGAGGGCTATGCAGAAGTCACTGTGTTGGAAAGGTGATTCATTTTTAACTTGGCTCTGTTTTATGGATGGTGCAATAAATTGTGCTGCCATGTGGCTGACAGAGAAGCAGGAAATATTCATTTATGCTTTTTCCTCCATATTAAGAAATGGACTATGGGAGGAATGAAGCTGATAACTCTTAAGAAATAACTGTGTCAACCTGGGTTGCTTCTTTTGATGAGGATAGGACAAACATTTAAGGAGCCTACATTTGCATATGAACGACACATTTCCTGGCAAGGGGCACGAGGAAGAGACTCCTGCTGCTGAGGGGAGCTTAGGGGAGGACTTGTGCAGCTCTGATAACCTGGCTGTGACTCCATTGTTGTCATGCTCTCCCTTCTCTGTCTCCAGGCAGGTAGCACCTGCAGGGGATTTTTGTGAGGGTGTGTGAGTGTGTTTATTCACTCATCCAGCTGCTGTAGTTTGAATGCGTCCTTCCTTTGAACCAGAGTTAGGGAGTCTCCGACATGGCAAAGTGGTGAAGCCTGTCCCCAGTTCAATTACTGACACAGTTTACCTTCTGGATGAATGTGGAAAACACCGCTGCAGCAAACGCAGGGGCTTTGGTTTCCCTAGTTCATCCTATTGGCCAATAATGGCTACCTCTAGGAAAAGCAGAAGCCTCATATTTAGCTGTGACAGAACCAGGAGCCCTCTGAAGCTAAAATGCTTTCAATTAGGATCATGAGCACTGGAGAAAAGCAAAAGCTGTACTGACCTCACCTCAGGAAGTTTCTTTTCATTTGCCTGTCCAGAAGATATTTTGTGCCTTGCCTTACAGTTACAGAGGAAACTACATTTTTCATAGGAGCCTTGAAAATCATATTAGGAAAACCTGGACCCATGGTTCAAGTCAAGGTGCTTTTTGGGTTGCTCCAGTCATACAGAGAAACAGCTGTACAAGAGCATCAGAAGAACCCATCTCTTACGGGAAGACTTCAGAGTATTACAGTAAATACAGCTGGATCTATGCTATGCAATCTTTCCCCTTCTGACACGGGCTTGGAGAGAGCAGATGGATAAAAGCAAGGCCTGACTAGCAGGATGTTTCAGGGTGTCGTGGGTGGTATCAGTTAGAAGAGGCTCTGCCTGGCCAGGCGTGGGGCCCAGGGCTGTTTTTGGGGCTGGTGCTGGCAGTGAACAGTAGGCTGGGAGTCCTTCTGCACCCCCTGCCCCACTCTGTGCAGTCCCTTCCAGACCTATTTCTGAGTCAACCTGGGGTGACTCAGTCTAAAAAATTTCTGACCTGCCAGAGCAATTAATTCAGCCCAGAGCCTATTTCCTGCTGACCCCTTTCCTAAGGATCCCTAAGACACAGGCAGCACGAACGCAGGCGGGGCGATGAATCATGGTGGGCTGCAGCTTCTTTGGAGAGCCTTTGCCTTTGGCTGTGTGAGATGCAGGGAAGCCTTTCCCTCTCGGCAGCCCTGGCTGCATTCATCCCACTGCCTGGCTGGCTGCTCTGCACCCAGTGCAGCAATGGGAAAAGATTAAATGTTTGACTTCCAGAGGCCTATTTTAGCAGCAGAGTTCCCTAGTGTCTGGTCTACATGGAGCAGGGCAGAACTAGGAGGCCTTCAGAACCACTCATCTATGTCAGATCAGCAGTGTGTGGGGCTAACTAGCTGTATTAACCATGGGAGCTAATTAGCCCTTGCACACCCCTACCTAACACAGCCGTGGCGTAGGTGGTCCTGGAGAGAGCTCATTCCTGGCAGCTTGGGCTTTGTGTGGTGGACACAGACCATGAAGAATCTTTGCTTTGCCCCGTTCAGTGGAGCTGAGAAGCAGCAAGCTCAAGAGCCTTGGCTGACCACCCCAAGTTTTTGTACTCCTGATGACCCAATCAAGTCTATAACAAAGATGAGTTTGTTTCTTGCAGTACTTGTTTTGGCTGGAATTCAGCTCACAGTGCAAGTCTGGAGTTGTTTCAGATGGGACCGGGTATGTGAAATAATATGTCTGGCTCTTGTTTCAAAGCTGGGAATTGCATGAAGCCAAATATTAATTTCTTTAATCAGTAGAGATATCAGAGCTGAAAAGCTAGGTGCAGAGATGAATGAAGACTAATGAGGTCTCATTTGGCAGCAATCACTAGTCATGCCATTGCTGTGGGAGGAAGAAGAACACATCTTTCTGTCAGTCACACAAGGATAAATCAGGAGGAGGTCTTTTGAAGCCTGTGGATTCATTTTGATTTATACTGGTGTGGCTGAGGGCACAGTTTAGCTCTGTGGGGTTGTAGAATGATAAATACAAGTCCAAAATTGGCCTCCGGATATGTGATTCTTTTTTTTTTTTTTTTTTTTTTTTTTTCTGCTAATGAATTGCTTGGAAGGATCAAGAAGGAGCCTTGATAATTTTAAAAAAAGTAATGAAATCTGAAGGAATTGTTGTGTGACATCCCTTCTTAGTTTTTAATTTTTCATATTTAGTCTGCATTCATCATAGTGGTTTCTGATATTTGAGGCATGTAAAATCTTAATTGTATTGTTCAAACACTTAACCACACTAAGTCTATTCCTTCCCACTTTTTCCAGGTTTGTCTACACCTTGGTGTAGGCTAGAAGCAAACTTGGTGCTGACCATAACTCTTTGAATAACAGGGTCAATATTTTAAACAATTTAGAGCTTTTAAAGCAGTCAGACAAAGGAGAATGGCTACAGTGAGGCAGATTGTGATGGCAGACATCACTGGTCTGATTTCCATCAGCTTGTTCCTCAAGGAGCTACAGAAAAGTGAAAGCAAAATATTACCAAGTGGTAGCTTTCGGTAAGCCTTATGACCACAAATAAAATAATGTCCCTTGATAGCAAACATACTACCTTGAAAAGAATGACTATCATAGTAATATGTCTCTTCCCAGCGAGTGGGAGTCATGGTTTCAGGAGACTGCTTCCATAGCCAGACTACTTATCTGTACTTGTGTAGATTCTTGGAGTACAAGGGTTCCAAAAATGGGACCCTTTGTGGCTGGATTTATTGAGCTGTCCCCCTACCCTTCTCAATCTGGAGCAACTTCTCTATCATCCACAGAATTAACCTTCAGTCAAGCTGTAGTAAGCAAGAAGATAGTCTGAACTTAGAGATTTGCAGAAAACAAGAATTGAAATGTCAGTTTTCAAGTGAAACTGGCTATTTCATTTGATTGTGAGTTTCAGCTTCCAGCTGACTGGATCACAGACAGAAGCATGATCACAAACTCTTCCCTTCTTTCCTAATCCTCACATGTCAATATAACCTTGCTTTGCCTTGACATTGTAGAAGTCCCTGGAAAGATTGCTGCAGATTTTCTAACGCTGCCTCAGTTACTGCTTATGACCGGTGAAGCAGATCTCTTTGAAATAGGCAAATATATTGACAGCCCCTCCAAACAGAAATTTTTCCCAAACGAAGATGACACTGGTCAAAACCTCTTTGGAGCAGAAGTGAAATTAATGTGGGTAAGTTAACTGCCAGAAAGAAGGTAAAGGCACTTAGGAAAAAATCCCTATTTCACCATGGTCCACAGACACACTCTGACAGATAATCCTCCTGGCACAGGTCTTACCTTCCCGACATAGAGAGGGTCAGTTCCCGTGTACTCCTCCAGAACAAAGAACTGGTTCCACACCCAGCTCCTCTTCATGCGCTGATGCAGTTTGTCCGACAGGTTGTCTTCTTGCCCTTCAGCGAGGGGCCTGGCACTTCCTGACAGCACAGTTGTTGTAAGGTCCATCAGTCCCCAAAAATACAAGGAGACACCAAGTCCAAGCAAGTTCTTTGCATTGCTCATTCTACCTGAAGTCCACATCTGTAAGTAGGGCTGCCTTAAAAGTCAAAACACAGTATCTTCGGTCCCTTGAGAAGAAAGTAGGTCCTCTGTGTAGTCCTTTGAAATGTCCAAGAGAGATCCTGGATTTGAGAATGGCAGTCTCCTGTAAAGTTAAAGGAAATTCATAGGAGGACTTTTTTTTCCCCAAGGTAAAAGAGTTTCCTCAACAGGCAAATACACTATAAAAGATTTAACCTTCTATATAAAAATATAATATTAGTTTGCACAACTGCTGAAAGTAGAAATACTATTACCATATTAGCTGTAGAACTGTAGCCTTAGATATAAGAATCTTCAGGTTTTCGTTGATAAGTATGAGTTCTCTACTTTGCTTATTTAGCTGTAGTGTTGCTTTATGATATTGATTGGCATGAGTTAAGTGTATACTCTTTAGAAATTTTTATGACCAGAAGTCTTTAGAGAATATTTAAAAACAACTCACTCTGGGAATTTATTTTTATAACTGTCCTTTTCTTTCTGTTTGAAAACTATGTAATTTTCATTACACACACGGGCACCCACACACATCTACATAAATACTGATATTATTGCTATATTGCAAAACTTAAATAGAATTTCTAGCTGCTCCCAGTTATTTTTAATTTTAATATTCTTTCAACCTCTCTGTTGCTTGAATTCAGGTTTCACACTCTACTGCCTTCTCTCTGAGGAGCTGATTGTGGCTACAAATGCAACATTTATAGAATTTGAATGGTCAGTTAATCATTTTATAACCCACAAAAGGTTTCATAGTGCTGATGGTCACATGCTATTGTGTGATATGTCCAAGGAAGTCAAGCTAACACATTTATTCCTCCATAAGCTTGAAAGACCCGTTTAGACAGAGGAATGCTGACCTCTACCAGAGGACACTTTCTCATCAGTCTAGGATCTTTTGTTGCCATGAAGTCAGTTTAGCTGGTGACCTCATTCCAGGCTATGGTTTGTAGCAAACTTTTCCTTCACCAATTTGCTGAGTTTGGTGATGTGATGCTGCATTTGTGGTACTCTGTCAAAACACTCCATATGTCCTCTGTGGGCCTAGTATTTTTGCTGTTCTTTTTAAGAACTCTTTTCAGGAGAAACATACTCATTAGGAAAGGTGTATGGGGCTCTGAGGTTTAAGCAAATAGTTCACACTTCATTTTACTGCTGTTCTATACTCAAGTCTTTATACACAATTAATTGTTTTAGCCTGTGGAAATAAAATGTAGCAGGAGATATCTGACAGATATTTCTAATTGAAATTCTTGAAAGATTTCAAAATAATAGATTTTTTTTTTTTAAAGGGTTGCATTGTACTATTTTGAAGTGAAGACTGAGATGATGGAATGTTTTCAACGGAGAAGAAGAGAGTGTTTCAGCATCCAAGCTAGTACAACCCAAGGACTAGATATGCTTAGAAATCTACTGAAACGGAAATTCAGAATTTAATCCAAAAGTTGGCTGAAATCTGAAAACGACAGCTTAAGGCTGGAATAGATGTCCACAGGGGAAGTAAAGACAAAAGAACTCTCTTTCTTAGACTAATTTCTACACAAAATAATGTTTCCAAGTATAAAGCCCAGAAGCAATATGCCTACACAGTGCTGCTATTCTACACAGCTGTGAAGTGTAGCAAGCAGGTCCTTTACCCTGAAAAGTTTACAGCTTAAGGCTCAATAGATACAACAAAGAAAGGAAAAACTGCAAGCACGGAACATGGCAAATCCCTTCTAAGCAGAGTAATGTACAGAACTGCTGGCTGTTTAGACATTGGCTATGTAATGTGTTAGGGCTTATTGTTTGCAAAGCCAAAGAAATGGGGATTTATCTAAGCAGCATAAGCGCAGAAGGACCACAGTAATCTTTGTGTGTCTGTCACTGCATGAAGAGGCTGGCAGCTGTTTGTGACGAGGCTCACCTTGCTGGATACCTACAGCCAAAAGACAGCTGTGTGTGCAAAGCTTGCCTCTGTCTGTCCCATGAGTCCTTAAATCCCACTAGCCAATATACATTTACACTGGGTAAAGGAGACTGAAGTCCTCTTCTCACAAGGTATATCCACATTGCTCTGGACACGAGCCAGTAATGTGCCCTTGCAGCCCAGAAAGCCAACTGTATCCTGGGCTGCATCAAAAGAATCATAGCCAGCAGGTCAAGGGAAGTGATTCTCCCCCTCTGCTCTGCTCTGGTGAGTGTCCAGTTCTGGGGTCCCAAACACAGGAAGGACATGGAGCTGTTGGAGCGAATCCAGAGGAGGGCCATGAAGATGATCAGAGGGCTGGAGCACCTCTCCTGTGAGGAAAGGCTGAGTTGGGGTTGTTCAGCCTGGAGAAGGGAAGGTTCCATGGAGACCTTATTGTGGCCTTTTGGTATTTAAAGAGGGCTAGTAAGACGGAGACAGACTTTTTGTAAGAGCCTGTTGCAATAGGACAAGGCTAATGATTTTAAACTGCAAGAGGTTAGATTTAGACTGAATATAAGGAAGAGATGTTTTACAGTAATTAAACACTGGAACATGTTGCCCAGAGAGGTGGTGCAGGTCCCACCCCTGGCAGCATTCAAGGTCAGGTTGGACAGGGCTCTGAGCAACCTGATCTAGTTGAAGATGTTCCTGCTTACTGCAGGGGGGGTGGACTAGATGATCTTTAAATGTCCTTTCCATCCCAAACTATTCTATGATTCTATGTTGTCAAGAGCAAATTTTTCTCAGCAAATCAGGAGGACGTTATTGACAACCCATGTTTTGCTGGCGAGTGAATGTGAGGAAGGGCCTCTCACCACCCTTCAACATGAATTGAGGGAACCCAGCAACAGGAAGGGAAAGCAGAGCCAGATAACTGCTGAAGTCCCACCTGGAGTTTTTACTTTAAGAAAATCCATCTACTGTACAAGTCAGTTACATTTTTGTCCACGTGACAAAAGAGGTGATATAACATGATGGACCAATTACAGTGGCAAAGAGAATTATGTTTGTAGGTGAACTCCCAAACCACAAATTCAAAACTAATGGTGCCAGATGTCTCCTTCAATTGAGTTCAGCCAAAAAGGATCAACAGCACTTAGGCAAGGTAGTATCAAGACATGGTTAAATAGACTTGCAGAGTTACCAGTATACCTGTAATGTGGCAATAGCAAAAGAAATCTGATCATCAGGATGCTTTTTCTGTGCATGCGCATTTCGTCAGCAGAAAGCAAAGTAAGTAGAAGCGGTGAAATAAAGGTCAAGCATAGGGACATACATGCTTCAGGCTCCCCGTGATAATAGCTTTTGTCATTTGAATGTCACTTAGCATCAAGGTGCGGTTCCATGAGGAACCTGTCTTGAAAATAGTGTGCAACTCAGTGGCCCCGAGGAGCAACAACCCTAAGAGCATTTCCTGTTCCCAATGCAATTTCATTTTGGAATACAGCAACTACCAGGAAACTTGCCATTAAGTAACGTAAAGTCTTGCAAAAGAAGTACAGTAATTCCTGAGTACCAGTAATTTCTCCATTTAATGCCAGCCCATGGTGACATGATCGTATCATTTTGCAGGAATGGAAGAAAGCATTACTGGTGATGTGGCACAATTTATTTTTTTTTGGTGTTAATACCAGGGTTTCTGGTGTCTCATGCCTTTCGAAAACTGAGCAAGCAGGCTCAAACTTGACACAATTGGTTTCTTGCCTGAAGGCAAATTAATACTATTAATAACAGTGTTTAATAAGGAATGGTTTCTCTGTCTCTGAGGCTGAAATAATTTTCTTTTCTGCCTCAGGTCCTCAGCTGGTATTAAAAAAATGAAAATCACCCTTATTTACTTTTGGCTTGTTGTGTTGCTGATCTCTCTAGGGTTCCTTTGCTGCAGCTTCATGAATACCTGCAGGTATGTACTATTGGTCTCTGGATCTCCAAGGCCTACAGGTCAAGCAAGGCATTTCTCACCAGTATAAAGGTGCTCATATACATTTTCGGTTTGAATTGTGTGGTACCACAAGTGAGGGCTGAGCTACAGTTAAGGTCATGGATGACTGTGTCTTTCAGAGGATTCATGCAGATGGCTTCTTCACCAGCTGTGTGTGATGGATAAGTATGTGGTCACTTGGACTATAGACATGACAGTTTGTTAGGATGCCATATGCTTTGAGTGTGCTAGCTTGGTGGGATCTCTAGCCTCAAGTGGACCTTAGTGGTTTTTGCTCTAGATGGATGGCACAGGCTTTGAGCCAGACTCTGTTCTGCCTTAGACTGAGTAGTTCCTTGCAGGGTGATCACAGGGACCAGACATACAAGAAGGCACTCGTTGGCATCACTGCGTGAGGCAGAACGGAATCTTTAATATTCTTTTAATGCAAGTTACTTCTTGGAGCCCTCCAAAATGGTTTGTTAAGGACAAATGCAAAGATGGAATTGATAAGCCTCTGCTTGTCATATGAACTACATTATAGAAACATATTTTATGGCTCAGCATGGGGATATGCAAAGGATTTGAGGGCAGAAAAGGGAGGGAAATACTGTTTTCATTTCTGTGGGATTTTTTGCAGAGTATTTTATTTTTCAAGAAAAACTTAAATGTTTCAGAACCCAGTTTGTTACCCACAGTTGAGTACCCCACTGTAATAGGCTTTGCTGCATCTGTGCAGTTTAGATTCCTGACCCAAAGTGAATGCCTTTCTTTCCCCTGCTTTTGTTATGAATATTTGATTATCAGCTCAGTTGTTCAGGTTACATTCTCTGTTCTTGCCTTGCTGACATTGCTGAAAATCCTTTTTCTTGTCACTCAACAGTTACAAATATGGCTTTTGGCTTCATAAAGACCCGTGAAGATCTGATTGAACTCTATGCAACTGGTGGTCTATGCACGGTGCAAAGGAATTACCTAAAAGAGTCACAGTAATGCACTTTCCATCATTGCAAATACAAATTTCTCTTTTAGCCCATGTTATGAATTAAAGTAGGCATATTCCATGAGAGAGCTACTCTTCATGCTCCAATTTTAAACACCCCTTCCAACACATATTTGTACTATAATTAAACTATTCTTAATTGAATATATAATTCTGGGCAAAGATTAAAAGGAAAAAGAAATATCTGCCAGAACTGACTCCTAGCATTTCTTGCAAGTGACCCATTTATCTTGTTAATTCTGAAGAGAACAGCACTTCTAAAGAAAGGATAAAAAAAAAGTAATAGTTTGGATGACCATATGGGCATCCAAAGAGCTCCACTGGGATTGAAATGTATTGTGCTCAATACATATTTAAATAAACACCAAGGATTTTATAGTCAAAAAGCCCAGACTTGAAAAGGTTTATACACACGCTCAGTGTATTTGTCATGTTGAGCAAGTAGTCTCCCAGAAAGTCAGTGGACTATTTGCATTCATACAATTAATTACATGCTTACATCTTTTATGCCTGGTCCTTCCAAAGGATTTTTGCTGTATGGACCCAGCACTCATGGAAAATACTACAGACCTTAGTGGATCCCATGCAGACACGTAGCCTGAGCAGAAGCAAATAATTTGCAGGATACACATTACACTGTGGAAGTGTGGAAGACAGGCAAACACTTTTAAACTCCCTCCTCCACTTTCTCTGTACAGAAAGATAGAAATACATGTTATATTTGTAATATATTAACGTAAATGTTTCTTAGGACCACATACGCTGCACTGGGAATACATTAATGGAAAACTACTTCTGTGTTTAATGACACACACAAAGAGTTTTTCCCCACTATTTTGCCAAAAGAAACCAAAGAGTTCAGTAATGAAACAGTGGGAAGAAATTAAATTTGAGTGACAAGAATTCTCCAAGTGAGCTGTTTACCTTGTTTCTAGAACTTTTTGTGATAATTTAAATCCAAGGTGGGTCTGTGAGTATTGCTCATTTTTTTTTACCCCCCTTAAATGGATTATTCTTTTATGTTTTCACAGATTACTTCTTAGGTTTCCTGTACCCTTACTTGCTCACAGCTTTGTCATAAAATGCCTTAGCAAAAACTCCACAGGAACATCAGTCTTGTAATAAAGTATAGGCTGTGTTCTGCACAGGACAGGCCACCTGCAATAGGTGCCTAACACCAGCCTCCAGTGATGCAGGCTCTGCTGAGCCTGGATCTAAAAATCTCTTAAGCAATTTATGCAATTTTGTCTCATTTTAGAAATCCCAATGCTTGCAGTACCTAAGTTAGGTACCTCTAAGCAGGCTGTCTGATTATAGTCCTAAATGTTTTTGTGCTGCTTCTAGAACTTCATGTGTTTTACCTCTGGCTCACGCCAGACCTGCTGTTATTATTACCTATTGTTAAACTTACTGGGCAAGTTTAAATTAAAAGGCAAAAACGGGAGGCATTTATTGCTGTTCTTGAAAACAGACTGGGCCTGAACGTGTATTTTTATTTTTAATTCATTTTATTGAGACCTTCATAAATACAATGGAACTTGACAACATACCATATGGTGCATAAACATTAACTCAGAATACAATCAGTTGTCATGAAATTACATCCACAGACCAGTCAACAGTCTCTCCTGGGACACATCAGTGAATTCATTTTACTCAAGAGCTGAAGTCCTTCAAAGCTATAGAGTGCCTGCAGAGCAAAAAATCCCACAGAATGACAGAGGGAGTCCCATTGTATAAATCCCAGCCCTATCATTACAGACACATGAAAAGATCAAAAGGATGAAACACACACACTCACAAAGTAAACATTTCCAAATAAAATGATGCTGAGAACTTACATCAGGGGAGGATCTGATCCCCAGCTTTTACTCAGTGTGAAGTACTGTAAATACTACCATCAAAGAGCAGGACAGAAGTGCAAAAGGGTTTCAAAAGCTGCATACTGGTCTGACTTGGCTGAAGTCAGCCTCAACAGGGACTAAGTAAGGCAGTGCAAATAGACTGGAAAATCCAAATAAATGCCAGAGAAAACAGCCCCTCTTCAAGCAAGGATATTCAAAACATGTAATACATATGAAAATCTTACTAATTAAGCTTTCATTATTAAGAAAAATTCCTTTTAGTTCTCACAGTCTTCTGACTATTTTTGCCCTGCTATCTAGAAAAACCCTATACAAGTGACTCTAAATTGTGACTTGATGTTCATGTCAACTGTGATAACTCTCTCAAGCAAGCACTTTAATAAAAAAATCAAGCCTCTCCTCTACCCTTCTGTGACCTTTCTTGCTTGCTTTGCAGCTGCACCAGGAGCCTTTGCTCAGACCTGTCTTAAGGATCCAAAGCAGTATAGGCAAAATCTGAAGTTTCCTGCCATGAATGAGAGGGCTGGTGGGAAGGCTGATATTTCCTGTGCAGGAGAAGGATGGGTCAGGTGTGGGATGAAGCATTGGGGCCTGTCAGAGCCAGGCTTTCAGTGAAGTCAGTGAGAACATGAGATGGTGGATACTGCTGTGAGCACCTAAACTCTGCAAGGTGAGAGGCCATCGGGGATAAAACTCAGGGATGCAGCCTGCTGCCCTAGGCAGTGCAGTACTTATGCACTGCACAGGACCTACTCACAACTGTTACAATCCTCTTTGAAAAGCATGTATGAATGCCTTCCCTCTATTTCTCATTTGCTGCTTTCTGCCCATGTCCCCCTCTTCCAGGTACTGAGCAGATGCCTGTCTGTGCTGCGTGGTGGCTATGGTAGCAAATCATGTTCTTTAGCTACTAAATATTGCATTTTGGATATGCTAATCCCCAGAATATGGAGTATTTCCATGAAGCAGTGAAAACTGGACTCTTTCTTATGCCAAGGCTTCTGGATAGATGATAAAATTCTCCGATAACCCCTAAATGCCGAAGATGGAAGAAGTCTCATCTGCCATCTGGAGACAGAAATGAGAAGCCACTGTCTGCCTGGAGCAGACAGAGGTAATATTATATCAAAAAGAATGAGAGGTAAGGGCCTATGTGCTGTCACTGGTGAAGATAACTTTCTGGTTTCATGACAACTGTGTTCCTGGTTAACCTGGCGTTTCGTACAGCATTTTGACATACTAGAAATGGACCCAAAGCAACCCACTTCCAAAAGCAAGCTTTTGAAGAGAAAAAAAGGGAATGGGTAATTTCTTTTTTCCAACCAGAAGATATTTGGCCCTCTCTTGTAATAATTCTATGCAGCCACTGGCACACAGCGTTTGTTGTTTTTAGTTTGTTTGTTAAAATAGTATCTGTATTCATAGAGAAAGGATTGTCTTTAACCTACAAAATCACTGATTTATATTTCTTAGGTCTGACATTGATTCAGCTGTCTAGCAGTGGCATCTGTATCTTTTCTTGAGCTCACTGATTCCCTTGTCCGAGCATGAAGACATGCTACTAAACAACAGGGTGATAATTTTCAAGCCAACTTCAAGCTGCTGTCTAAAAAAATCAAACCAGCATAAGAAAAAAAAAGTCTTACAGCTTCTTTCTCTATCTGAGCTGTTAGAGTCTACCTTGTTCTTATCAATTCGCTTCAAAGCACTTCTGGAAATACAGAATAGGAGGGCCCAGCCTTTGCAGGACACTTTCAAGCAGAAAGGATAAAGTAAGAGGGAATAAAGACGTGCTGACATCATTTGTCCCAGAACTGTTCTAATACAGCAAGAATAAGGTTTGTAAAGCCTGAAAAACAACTTCAAATGCTTTACAGGCCAGCCTCTAGGCCAGATTCTGGACTTAAAACTCAATTGTTGCAGTGTCCATGGGGAGAGTATTATCTAATTGTCCTTTATAAATGTGACATTCACTAGCAATACCCCTCATGAAGAATACTCCATTATTTGTTTTTTGTCTTCTTCCATAATCCACTGCTGGGACATGTTCCCAGATTTTCCAGCTCCCTTCCCTTTCTAGATGAAGCAGCTCCTCTGCCTGGATTACTTAATGCATTTACTAGAATATAAAAGATACCTCAGGCTTCCTCTTGCTGGCAAACTCTTGGCTTGGCAATTTGTTACAGGTGACTTTTCCAGAGGAGACTCCAAACCCCCGTGCTCCATCTGTCTTATTATTCAATATGTAATGGTGATGTAACAGTAGCTTTTGTAAGAGCTGAGTATTCTTGGCCAAAATTCCTGTCATTCCATTATCTGCTGTGAGCCATCTGGTTGCTGTCCCTCTTCACATGGGAGGATCTTTTGCAGCTGTTTTGAGTCTGATTTCCCAAGGAAATGAGTTTATGCAGTGCTATAACTGCACAGATATTCCTTTATGTATTATTAAAGACAGAGATCCCAAAGATTACTGTATTTCTATCTGCTCCCAGGGAATTACGTACAGGAGAGAAGAGGGACCAGATTAACATCCCCACCTAGGAAAGGATGGGCAGTGATACAACCTATTTGGCCAAGTGATCATCTTACATGCAGTTCCAGAGTAGTAATTGAGGTGTTTTAGCTGGTATGCTAAGGGAGCTGGAAGAAGCTGGAATTACTGTATGCATGAAGGAAGAGTTAAGGAGGAAAGACACAAACATAATAAACCAGGCTTTGCGGTTCTGCTCCTCTTGGCTTGTTTGTTATTAGTCTTATAGGAAAATGTTATCCATACATAAATCCCAAGGACCATCCCACTGGTGAAAACCTTCTTAGTGATCCAGTGCTGCACACCAGTGCAAACTCTGAGTATGGACCTGAAAGTAAGGTATGGCTTCCATTCACTGTTCTTCACTGGTGGTCACCAGCAGGTCATTTGGGGCCTCTTTAATATCTAAGCATACCTCCTCTTTATGCAGGGAGACATCAGCCAGTGTACAAAGAATTAATGACCCTGACTACAGCTCACAAACACAGGGAGACCCTACTGACAGCAACTGCATGGGACATCAAGGCCTATTTCTCCCTGTGTTGGCAGTCACTTCATGTAATCTCTCAAGTAGTTTGAAGATCTTAATTCTCAATAATTCAGGCACCAAATTGCAAATATGCAATCCAAAGAGAGCATGGAAATGCAGAAAATGCAGGAGGCCTTAAAGGAAAGCTAATCAAAACACGTCACAGAAGAACCTCTTTAAAGAGACTGCAGCTTTACTCTTAGCCCATCTGTGCGTGCATTGCAGCAAAACGATTTTTCTTATGTACCTGCTAAATCTTTCTTACTTGTGGATCTATATTTTTATTGGCAAGTTCTGCACTGTACCTTTTCAAGATTTCAGGATTGTCCTGCCAAACCAGATCTCTGCTCTAATCTTGAGATTTCTGAAGTTTCAGTGAGGTGAAGGAGAAGTGGAAAATAAAGAACAATGGGAATAAGTACCAGTGCTCAATGTTGAGGTGAATAACGTGATACTGCTTGATATGTGATCTTTAGTTAAAAAATAAGACTCCACTGTTGTGAGGTGCTGGAAATGGTGAGAAGAATTCCTTGCTAACCCATGTGATTGGTTTATGCACTGAAATATGAGTTTATATTTTTCCTTTTGACTGTCAAATAATTTCGTTTCTTAAAAAAACCCCAACTCAGCAGTATAAATATCACTTTCAAATTCTCCCAGATTTTAATACATCTTCCCTTTTTAGATTTGGGGGAAACATGAAGAAACAGATCCATTTTTACTTCATCAACTTATCTTGATTTTGGTCAAAAGCCTGATCTAGTGCCCAGTGGAAACTGATGGGATATTTAGATACTATGTTCTGTCTTCTCTCAAGCTGTATAACCTACATTTTTGAAATGTCTTGCCAAATCAATCAGTTCACATAGAATTTACCTTCAGCTACTTCACAAACCAGGTAAAGCAATAGCTAAAACATTTGTTATTATCTTCATGAGCTTATAGAAGATGAGTGAGTTCCTTGAGGCCTGGCTGAGGAAAACCATTATAGCCATATTTAAAGGGGGAAGGGGTAGTGGGGAAGAGGAAACTGTGAATTATAGAGCCTTCACTCCAACTCCAATATGTAGAAAGTTACTGGAACAAATAAACAATTTTTCAGCGTCTAGGATATAATGAGATGCTAAGGAATAGCCAACATGTATTTGTGAATAACAAGTTAACAAAACAGTCTGATTTTCCTCTCTTTGGTAATTTAACTGCCCTAGCAAATGCAACATGAGATAAATGCAGTATATCTTGACCTTCGTAAAATGTTTCATACAACTCCGTAACTCATTGTCAAAGGCAACATAGGGCAAAATGGTCCTGGTGAAATGAAAGACAGACGGGAAACAACTTAAAGAACCTCTGTCAGTAGCTCCTTGTCAGACTGGGAGTCCAGATCAAGTGGTCCTGCAGGATTTTGCTTCATGACCTGTACTATTTCATGTTTACCCTAACAGTTCGGATGATGCAATACAGTTACAAAATGTGAGGATGACATCAGGCTGGGAGATCCTGTAAGCACTTGGGAAGATGGGGGTAGAATTCAAACTGATCTTGAGAAATTGGAGAAATGGTAGGAAATCAATACCAGATAATTCAATAAGGGCAAGTGGAAAGCATGGCAAAATCAAATGCCCAGGCATGGAGAGGTGAGTAACAGCCTAGGAATCAGCACTGTAGAAAAGAAGCTGACCACACACTGAATAGGAGCCAAAACTTTGATGCGTGGGTTGTTGCAAAGGAGGAAAATGCCTCCCTGTGCTATGTGAACAGGGTGTTGGGCAAGTTCCTCATGTGTATGTGAAGCACTTTTATTGGCATCCTCAGCACAGAAAGGCATCGCATCACAGCTTAGAGAAGATATGGACAGACTCCCAAATTGCTGCCAGGAAGAAGGCAACAAATTTGAGCAATGGTCTGGAAAAACAGGACTTCTGAAAAGGTTAAAATATTGTATTTGTTGAATCTGGAAAAATATGATTTGGGGGAAGGCATAAAAGAGGACTTTAAAAAAAGCATAAAGCATAGTAACAGGTATAATAGGAAGAGTGGTGATGTACTTTTCTTCTTAGTTTGCAGGGGCAGGTGAAGGTGCAATAAACCTAATTTGAAGCAAGAGGGATTTAGGTCACAAGCAAATTGAACCTCTAAGGGCAAGGTGGATGAAGCATCGGAGCAGATGACTGATAGAAACTATGAAATCTCATTTATTTTAGCTTTAAAAAAGGTGTGAGAGTGGTATATTGGAAGCTGTTTAGGTGACCTCTGAGCTTGTATCAGAAGCAAAATACAGAAGGAATTTAGAAAAGTCCTGCATTTCTATAACCCTGAAATGCATACAAAATCACGTCTTACAATGTAAAACAAAAGATTTGAGTGCTCATTATGTTTTGTATTCCTCTGTAATTTCTTTGGGTCTTTTTGCCTCTTACCCTCCTCCTCTTTTAGGCTGAATCCACAAGTGCTGTGAATTGCCTGTACTGTGTAAGTACTCAGATAAACCAGTCAGTTTTACTAAGGGGTAGAGAAAAGCCTTGTCAGGCATGGATAATATTTTTAAGCTTGTGTGAACGTAACAAATGAACCCTAAAAGGATCAGTGCTTCTCATTATAATTAGGAAAAAACAGGAAGAAAAAGCCTCGTGCTTTTCTTGATCATCATAAGAAATTGTCTTTTCAGGAAAGAGATAATCAGAAGGTGCTTGGCTGTGATTTCCGTACTGTGGGGCTAACTGGGAATAAAGCATTCACTCCAGCCACATTCTGATTGCCCCCACAGGCCTCCACTTCTAAACCAGCATTAATTTCATGACAGATCCAGAGCCTTGTATGCTTAAATAGCATTCTTTTAGCTTATCCCTTCATGCACAAGGCTGTACCCTTCATCCTAGAGCATAAGGACTTTTGTGGTGGGAACTACTCTGTAATCTCCCTAACCACACTGAACTGTCACCTTACTTCATAAAATGACCATCAAACGATGTCCTATTGACTCAGAAAGGGCTTCTGTTTCTGCATGCACTAATTGATACTTTATTAAAGTCTAAGTTAGCATACAAAAGTGCTAACTAGGCCAAACTCCCTGCAGCTTTGAAAAAGACCATTCTTTCCCACTACCTTTCAAATCCCTATATAAGAAGATAAGGACTACCTACCCACTTCTCTCATTGATTCCTGCCTCAGAGTATAGGTTCACAGTCCATGTATCTAAGCAAAAAATAATTATCTGACCCTTCCTATTAAGTGCAACATATTTTCAATAAAACAACGTTTGAACCCTGGTGACTCCATCATGACTTTCTGTACAACATCACTGGGCACAGTAAGACACTCCTCTTTGCATTAGTCAGTTAAGATATAAAAGAGGCCCTAGCTATTTCTGCCTTTTAAAAATTGATTGACACTTCCTGTAAGAGTAGTAATGTTCTTTTTCATGTCCTATAAACTCACTTTTCTGTTTATCTAAATCTACTTAAAGCTGGCATCGATTCTCTCACTTTTGGCCTATGCAGTCTTACAGCGATGCTCTGCACTATTGCATTTGATCTTGGATTTGCCATTCTTCAATGTGAAACAAAGTGTTTCAATGTGCATAAGACCAAATTTTCCAAAAAAAGCTTCTGGCCTAGTACCTAGATTTGTACAGATTTTGCACAAGGCAAATCTTACTTGCTTTGCTTATTTGCACCTTCCAGTTGACTTCAATAAGAATATTCAGGTGAACAGAACCATGAAGATATGACCTGCAGTTCTGCAGAGACACATAAAAGACACATAAAAGAATTGTAACACCTACCTCTACACTTTGTGGGTAGAAATGTAGCTTTGGCATTCAGATGGCAGACTTAAATGCCTATATTGTATCATTTGTGCCCATTAGCCTATTAATTGTCTCACTAGCAACAATGAATAACTGCAAGCACAAAATATGTCTGAAGAAACTTAAATTTTATTCAGATACTATTTATATTACTGTGACATTTCTTGGGATTGAAGTGCAATATAAATTTGTGGTACTACCTGTCAAAAACCTATCACCTCTTCTTCAGCCATTAGGATATCTTTCCTTCAAGAAATTATTTTCCTGCCAATCACACGATAATAAGCAAAATACAGCTTAAATGAGATTTTCTGCTTTTTAATATCAGAATAATCTCCACTTGCACAATATAAGGGAACTGAGTTTCTTAATCTTTCACTCATGTAAAATAAAATAGCATATTGTAATGTAATATAATATACTATGAAGTGATATAATAGAATGCAATATTGTATGACACATATGGAAAGCACAGTGCCCATTTTCCCTGAAAGATGACATACTCACAAATATGCATCATTTAAGAATATCAGGAAAGGGAAAACCAACACACTTGCAGCTCACATCTGTAATCACTCAGACAGCTCTGGGGTGGGGACAGGCATAAGCCACCTTTAAGTCTGCAGTTTGAGATGCACTGAACAGATTTTATTAAAGTCAGTTGCCAATAATTTTTAGTTATATAGTTGCATTTTCAGGAGGCTTAAAATATGGAAGTGGTATATTGTAAAACTCACATAGTAACAGTATTTCAGGCTGCTGGAGTGAAACGGAGACACAGAGGGCTGGGCTGTCCTTGCTCTGCACAGGGGCGACCTCAAGCGCTGTCAGCCAAGGCTGTAACAAGGTGTTCCTCTTGTCCTGCCATTTGTCCACTACACCCGCTCTGCCCACCTCCATCTCCCACCTACCCCAGCTGGCAGAGATGGCACCTGGGACCCCAGCTCTGAGAAGTGCCTACAAATGGCCACGGGTGGTCTGTGGGTGCCTGGGTTACACCCTTCTCCAGACATTTTGAAATGGAGAGGAAAGACTCTCTCATGGATGCCCTGAGCAGAAGTTGGGCACTCTGAGGAGTTTGTACACCTAGAATTTGGGCAAAGGAAAGCCCCAAGGCTGTGGGTCCCTACCCACTCTGGTCTAGGTGGGTCTCACAGTCCCCCCCCTGTGATAGTGCCACCCCACCATGTGTGGAAAATAGCTGACGGGGAAGCTGGAGGGTTGGCCTTGATAGAGCAGCAAACTAATCACTGTTCCTCATGCTGTGTCAGGGGTGTGAGGAGGAAAATTAGTATTTCCAGGTGTGCCAGAGCTGGATTGCTCCATTTGTGGAGGGTTTTAACAGGCATTCACCTGTCTCTGCAGGTTTGTTAAAAAATGTGGGAGTTTTTTTCTTTAATGATAAACTCGCCGAACCATTAATTTCAGAGGGTGGACTCCTGAGCAGTAGTTCCTAGCAATTTTTGAAGAAAAACTGAATAAAGTAGAAAAATGTGGACAGTGAATTGGAAAGCAGTATGTCAAGGACAATAAAACTTTTGATTTGTGGTTTAACATTGATTCAGTATTTCAAGAAAAGCTGTAGTGTCTGTCCAACTTTCTCAGTTACCATGAGCTTCATTCAATGTAATTCCTCTTTTCAAAGAAACAAATATATTGTAATATATTCCCCATTTTGTTTTCCCACAAGGCACACTTCAAAATAACATGTGCTATTTCTGATGCAAAACTATATCAATCTGATTATATTTTACATAATAAAATACACCCTAAGATAGAGCACCACATGGATATTTATTTAGAAGGACACCTTTGATGTTGCATGGACCGAAGAATTTTTTAAATTTTACTAAAATGAAAGTGAAATTCTGTGTCACTGTAATCAATCTTGATCCATTGTAAAATCTGGGCTCTGAACAAGTGCCATTCTAATCTACTTCCAAATATAAGCTTCCAACTAGACAGTCGAGATGCGTAGATTAGCTCTTTGAGCAGGAATTTTCTGAAAGCACAAATAGAAACGTATGTGCCTAATGCCTATTTCACAAATCAACTTTTCAATTAGAAGAGTTTTACAACTTGTTTAAGAATAACCTGTCCATGTCACTGTCACTCTTAAGCAATGCATGGGTTTGAATTTACAGCCTCCTTGAACAGATTTTGAGGAGCAAGTAAGGGAATTATTCCTGATCTTTTTATGTGGGTATCAATGACTGCAACAGGCAGCAACCTAATCTTCCTGAAGGACAGTTTCAGACAGCTTGTCCACATCTTCGAGAACACAGCATATTCATTTGTTTCTTGCCAACACAAAAATACAACGCTTTCTAAATACTTCCCGTTTACAGCAAAACAGGAAATATAATTTATGCCCCTGAGGGGGAAAAAAAAAAAGTAACATTACAACATACCTTTCACTACGTTTGCACCTCTCCTGTCATTTGCTACAGCAGCTCACTTTACAGACTGCCTTTCTCTTGTGTGCTTCTCGGGCAGTATTTGCAATAGGCGCTTCAACAGCTCTGTCCTCTTTTTCATACAGCCTGCTCTAAAGAAAAAGTTTTGTTTGTATTACAGTATGTGGCAGCTTTCAGGGGGAAAAAAAAAAAAAAAGACATCATCCCAAACTGGTCAGGACACTCTTAGTCTGATGATGAAGACTCTTTTTCAAGTGATGTGCCAATATGTGAATGTGTCCAGTATTCCATGAGGTGGGGTGTACAGACACCATTCACTAGAAAAGATGTTGGGAGAACATGAGCTACGTGGATGGATGGTGGGAACAATAGCAAACGTTTCATGTTGAGGTGGCTGCGAATGAATAATGCATGTGTTGGGGAAACAGTTGCCCCATTCTGGTGTGTGGAGGGGGTGGAAAGAGGTACTTTCCTCATCAAGTTAGCATTTCTAATTAATATCATTGTCTGCATAGACCCAGAAGACACTGTGTGACGGGAAAACAATGTGCAGATATCCAAGGGAGAACCAGTTACCAATTATATGGACCCACAAAAAAAGCAGGTTGGATGCAAAAATAATTCTTTATGTAGGCAGGCAGGCAGGCAGATGTGCACAAATGAAACTAAAGGACCAAGAGAAATGTTAGCAGGCTACATGTTCTTTTGATCTGGTATTGTTTAGATATGCCATGTAAATGAATGCTTCATCTCAGCTGAACCACCCTTTCAAATTATTGTTAATTAAGTAATAATCCCTGAGAAATCTGTCATTACCAACAGTTAGGATCTGGTTTATTATGTTTGCCCCAGGCTACTAATGCTGAAACACAATGGCCACTAATTGCAGTAAGAACTAATTTCCCTGGAATTATACATACACTTTCAAACTATCTGGCGGCATATTTTTTCTTTTTAAACTTTAGTTTTTAACTTGTCTAAGTAGAGCATTGGTCAGTCAGAAAAGCTATTTTTTTTCTAATCATCCCACAGAGAAACCACCATTAACAAAAAGAAAGCTGATTTTTGTTAGCTTTGTAAATTATTAAATTTTTGTTGCAGATGACAACAACAGCAGAGGTTATAATCCCTATAAACAATGCATCAGCTCCAAATCCAGCAAAGCTAGCAAAAGCATTTTCAATCAATGCAAGGAGCTTTGGATCAGTCCTGACAGTTTCTTTAAAAACAAGGCTGGGTGGGGGGGCAGGGGGGAAGTCTGTTTTTTCCTAAGTTTATATTACAACTCTTCTTCTGTAGCATGTTATTAATGTAATGAGAAATAATTTCTGGGATGTCAACGACCAAGCTTTGACATTTATTCCTGTCAGCTGTTTTCAATGTAGAAAAGTTAGGTGGCTATAAGAGTTATTGTGAAGTATTGTTACAGGGATAAATTGAGAAAATTAATCCAGAGGCAGGGAAAAAAATCTACCTGGAATTTAAAGTGATTTGCCTCACAAATACTTTTTCCCATGGCTCAGGAGCAGAGTATAAGGAAAAAGCCTTAAAGAATAGCTGCCATTGTCATTGCATTTTAAAAGCATCCACATGACAATTTAAAAAGAACTGCCATTTCAGCTATTTCTTAAATAACCTCTTTCTTCCTCCATAATCATGTAATATATTTCTTTCACCTTATGACTAGCACTTTGGTTTTTTTAATAAACTTACACACTCATTTTGCAGGAAATTATATTTCAGAATGCTTCTCAGAGGTGTTTTATCCTAACAGTTTCATTTGGGTTGAATTAATGTTGAATCCTGATTTGCAGAAATAGAGGGAGAAGACAGAAAGAAAGAGGGGGAAAAAAAAAAAAGAAGCTTAGCTTGTACCCCAGTTCCAAACCGCACTTATCTTCAATTCACATTTCCAAAACAATCTTATGGTAACCTTTATCTGCAATAACAGAATTATTCTGATACTTCTAAAACACATACAGCAGCAGTGTAGTTATCTACTGGACTAGATAGTCAAAAGACTTTCCTGTCTCTTTCTTCACCACTGCACAGTTTGTTTTCAAGCCTTCAGTGCCAGTTCTCTCTTCATGGTTGTTTTCTTTTGGTTTTGTTTTTTTTTTTTTTTTTTAGGTCCTCATCTCTCTTTTTTCTCCATTAAGATGTGAATGGGCTGGTACCTCATCCAATATGTCTATACATGCCTGAATAGACTTGCAGAAAAGCAGGGTCTCCTTTTGTCTGGGCCCGGATAGCTGTATGTCATTCCGCGCCGATAGGCAAGGGCTCCTCTCTCTGTGGGAGATTTCCAATAATTGCCAGAACAAATTAAACTGCAGCTTATCTGTTCCTCTCTCTTTTCAGCTTGAAAATGGAGGAACAAGACCAATTTTAACTGGTGACAATGCAGCGTAGAAATAGATTGGATACAGCTTGTGTGAAGTCATATTATAGACAGCAGCAGCAGGACACTGCTTTGAGGAGTGAGCTGATGTTGTGCTACATGGGCTTGGCCGATCCTTATCGAACAAAGAATAAAAAATGAGTTGGGAGGTTAAGTGCAGTCCATCTAGTGTCCATTGTCACAGGCAGAGATGACTAAGGAAGTATTTCTGATCATACTGGAGTGGACTGGGAAGGCCAGAAAAGTGGACCGCACTGTGTAAAAAGAACAGTCGTAGCATATTTTGAAAAAACTGAAAAGAAGTGTACCAATGTATTTTGGATATTCCCCCTCCACATACACAGATCCTTCCCCCACCTCATCCCCCATCATGTACATCTAGTGCCTTAGTCTATGGCCAAGCATCACAAAGTGCACTCTTAACCCTAGACAGAGCAATGGGGATGGTTTTGCCCTGTGTCTGTGGTATTTGGCAGTCTGGGGCTGAAAAGACTGTTTTAAGAGATAATATAGTTATCAGACACATATTTTCTATAGCAAAGAGCTGTCATCTTCCTTTGCAGAGGAGATAAAGTGAGTTCAAAGTGCTTTCTCCAGGCAAAGACAGACTTGAAACCATGCAAAGGAAATGAATTCTTTGACAGTGTCTGACAGACAGAAATGTGAACTATCAGATATGAAAGGGACCCTTAATTCTTGAGGCTGCTGAATGCCAATGAGAAATATTAGGATCTTCTCTTGACCAACATGATTACTGCTATCAAACAAGAATATGTCAAATGCCTTTCAACATACTGTTGTCAGTCAAGCTCTAAAAAGCCATCATTCACTGCAAAACATCTTCTCAACTACCACTCTGCTTCTGTCAGGCTCTTCCAGCCTCTCAGTTGGTGAAAAACTATCAGTGGAAAAAAATTCCAGTAGTACTTAGTGCTGTCAACTTCTCTTTTTCTCTCAACCTCTCGTGTTCCTGCTCCATAGTAGAAAACAAAGAAGAAAGTTGTGGTACAGTCATCAATGAAGATCAGAGGATGTAAATTCATGTTACTGGGAATGGATGCAACACCTATCAATAAGGTCACCCTTGCATCCTATCACTGGACACCAGAGAGGAGATCAGCACCTCCCTCTCTGCTCCCCCTCATGAGGAAGTTGTAGACTGCCCTGAAGTCATCCTCCAGTCTCCTCTAAGTTGAACAAACCTATGCCTAGTATCCTCAGCTGCTCCTCATAAGTCATGCCCTCTAGTCCTTTCACCATTTTTGTTGCCCTCCTTTGGACACATTCTAATATTTTTATATTGTTCTTATATTGTGGAGCCCAATACTGCACACTGAACTTGAGGTGAGGCCACGCCAACGACGAGGTGTAGAATATTTGGTGTAGAACAGGGGACAAGTGTTAGCCCATCACAACAAAGCACTAGGATTTTGCTTTTGTCTTTTGTACAGATGAGTTTATTTTAACATCACATGCAAAAAAAACATAGCAAAAGAAGTGAAAACATTGGAGAAAAAACAGATGGATTGAAAAAAAGTGAAATGCAAAGTCACATTTTCAATTTGTAATGTCAATCCTGAGAGTGCCCCTTTGACATTAATAACTTCTGTAACTTGTAAATCTTAAATAAGCAATTGTATTTCTTAAACAGCCCATAACTAAACTAATTACCTAAAGAGGTGCTATAATTTTAGATAGTTTTAAAATGTCTCTGGAGGAAGTGATGCAAAATTAATAATGGGTTCATTTTCCGTTAGGTACTCAAGAAAAAAATTAGCGAAGTGCAAGTTTTACAGTGTGATCTTCAGTTCTAAAAATTGTGAAAGTCAGCAAAACTGGAATAGCAAATCCATTCTGAATTGACTTTTTTATAGTCATAAGGCTGTGAATGCAACTTTTTCAAAAGCATGCACTTCGGAGACTCTGCAGTATTTTAGTCCCATACATTCTCATTTCTAGCTATTCTTTTTGACTGGGGTAGATATGGGCTTGTCACTGTCCAATGGATAAATGCTCACATTGGAAAGGCATATTTTTAGAGCCCAAACAGAACTCAGCTTCCCTGTTTCCATTTTGAAAAAGTCAATAAAACCTACATTCCTGCAAAGAAAGTAAGATCAATTTCAGTTATAATTTATAGTCTAAAAACATCTCTTGGGAGGCATGAGTAAAGGGAATTCCATGTCTATAAAATGGGCTAGACTGTCATTTTCTTTAATTAGTGCCATACCGGAGAAATCTTAAAATGGAATAAAATTGTCCTTTCTCTTTATAAACAGAAAAATGTAAAAGTAGAAAATAAACTTTACCGGAAGGAAAAAGATAGGAGAGTAATTGTTTGTCAGACAATTTCTTCAGGGATGTCCTCTGAAGCAACTGCCAACATAAAGCATGGAAGAGGCAGTGCTCACAGGAGGAATTAGCACCCATCTGCCTGCCCTCTGGTGATCTGTCTTTGGAGCCTCGGGAAGAGAGGACTAACTTTGCTTGTTGTGGCACTGAATCTGCCTGGTCTGCTTGGGAACAAAACTGACCGCTTCAAAAGGTGTGAGGTGCCTTGCCACCTGGCCACACAGCTGGGCTGAGAATGAAATTTTGCCGAACCAGGCACATTTACCTTGCAGAATGGAAGTCTGTTAGTCCTCTATCATATCACTGTGTCTGTTGTTAAAGGCATAAAAAGCCTGGCTGCATTCACAGTGAGTGCAGCAGTAGCCAAAAGAGTGTTTGTGCTGGTGGGGTGGTGGCTGCACCACTATTCCCTATCCTTGGAGGTGGATGGTCCTACTGGAGGGCTCCCTGACCAGGGGCTTTGCTCCATCCTGGCAGTCCTGGAAGGAGGTGCAGGATATCCCTGTGACCAGGCAGCATCTCTCCCAGACAAAGGAGTGGAGCAGGGCATCCTGACCAGTCAGAGAGCCTCAGCTGTCTGTGTAAGAGAGAATGGTGCCAGGGGGTGGGAGCTTTCCTGCTCCTGTGATTGTGCTGCTTCTCTCAAGCAGCTGCTCCACGCAACTACTTAATTTATCAGCACTTTGGGTTGGCCTTGGTTGCAAATCAATCACAAATCTCGTTCACCTCTGCAGCTCTAAATTAACTGTTTTTGAACACCAGGCCAAAGAGGCTTGGCATTTCCTTGACTCGACAAGCTAATCCCCTCTCCTGTCTGTCGAGGACCTCCTGTTTTGCTGTTCAATGTCCTGAGGCAGAACTGACACCCTGTTGATCTTGACAGCCTTTGTGTTAACCTCGTGCTCAAAGCACCATGCTCTCCAAAGGCCGCTGCGGCTGCTCAGGTTTTCTCTTTGTATATGCATGACAATTTTTTTTCCTGACTCAGCAAACCTACAGGGCCCAAATAGAAATAGACCCCTTCCTAGAGGCATCCTGCTTTTAAGCACTCATGTCACTCTGCATTATGATTTCTAGGGCTTTTAAAAGCTAGGGAAGGGTTGGAAAATGTTGCGAGTGGGAAATCCCCAAGGAACGCCCACTTGCCATAGATACTTCTTGCTAATTCTGCAGAAGACACATTCTTTCTTCTGAACACGACATTAAAATAAGCTCTTGCTTACGTGAGACTATTAAAAGATGCAGTAGTCCTTTCAGCAAGGGCAGTAGTGAAGTCTTTTGTGTCCTTTCCAAATTCCAATTCAGTTAGTTACATGTGTGAGGCACTGTGCAAAGCTGCATCATTTAGTGCTTGATTCCTGCTAATACTTGCTGCCTAACCAAATTCACTCTGTCATTTCATCTGTGTGTAGCAAGCCACCTTTCATTCCTACTCGGGACAATATGAGAGTGTAAATCCTCTTTAACTGCTGCTCTGTTTTATTCCAGATGTAATCTGGAAAAAAATGATATGATTCTTGCACATATAACATCCATAAAGATGAAAGATGTTATAACTGTATGTTAATTATTCATCACTACTAGCCTTACACATATTAATGTTTTCCTCAAACTATAGTGTACCCCACTGAGCCATAAGCATGTTAAAGAGCTGTAGTTTTTAATTTAAATTTGGCACAGAACTCCAATGAATTTCACCAAAGAGGTAGGAACAAGATCAGATTTTGTGAATATAAAATCCCTTCCTCACCTAGGGATGATTTTAGAGAAGGAAGCAACAGAGAGTTCAAAAATATGCATCGTTGATAGCTTCTAGAGCACTATGAAGTCTTTGCATCAGATGGAGCACAATTCAAAGCCAGCCACTAAAGCACATCGCTATGTGCACGGCAAGGATACTGAGATCTCTACTGAGCACAAAACTGCTTAACACTGGCTTCACAATTACCCTGTAGGCTGTCCAGCCTGATTAACTACTGATGTAAACAAAAATAGTGACTGGAAATTCCTGCAGCTAAATATATTTTCTCCCTATAAAGCTGTTTTGGGTCTAAACACAAAGTTATTTGCACAACTGTGTGAAACAATCAACTACCAGCAGTAACACTTAATGACTCAGTTCAATGTAAACTGTGCACTTAGGAGTGATCATGGTATAATTACAGAAAATGAAGCTTTAAATAAAAAAAGTACTCAAAAATCAGATAGTAAGTTCAAAATGGTGCTGTGAATCTCAGGTAAATTCAATACAGACTGCAGTCATTTTAAATAGGGTAGCAATAAAAAAGAACTGGTATTAGGTTGTAATGAATGTGCTGGTGAGCATTCTGCTGTTTTTTCACTTTTTCTAAATTCTACTAACAGTTGCTATTAAAAGGAAATAAGACTAAGTTGTAAAAATGAATCTTCTGCAGTGGTAATCACAACAGACTATATGACTGCCTGTTCCCAGTTTCAAATGGGAGGCAGCTAGGAGCTTTCCACTCCATAAAGGAGTATTAATGCTGGAATTTTCTTTCCTTGCAAGCCTGACAAAGCCCAAGGTACATGGACTACAGGCTGTAAGCAATGAGGTGAGAAAGGGTGTTGGATGCAATCCTCTTGCTAGATGGGAATGTGTGTTTGTGTGTGTGTGTGTGTGCAGACGTATGCTTGCACACCTAGATGTACATGGCCATATATTTTTAGCTACCTTAACGTCTTTACATCAAAGAGGAAATATTGGTTTCCCAAACATGCATGATAGAGAAGGCAGAGCAGGAACCTGCTGCTGGCCAGCAGGGAAGCCTTATCCAGAGTACCCTGTATAAATCCGACATTTACCTTGCTGGCCTTTTCATTACTGGTGACTGGAAAACACAATGATCACTGCCAGCGGGAGATGAGGGTGGAAAGTTCAAAACCATTCTATGTTTTGGATGTGGCACTGCATTAACATGAAGAAAATCAGAGGAGCTCATGCTCAATTATTTAGTCACATCTGCGCAGACTGAAGAACTATGTAGGGTCACAGAGCTGTTATCTCATGTCTTTTATTTCACAGATGACAGGATTTTTGTTATACAGGAAAACTGTAGATATGTAGATCCTCTGGGGTTTGATCACTACACAGCCTGCCTGCACTCTCCAGCAGTACAAGAAATATGCAGCCTGTGTCAGCTTCTCTACAAGTGCATCCTAGCTCATCTTGTGAGCTCCGGTCTCATCAGCTGGTAAGAGACAATATATGATTAAATCGGCACCAATCAGCCAGCCATCAAGGGTGGAGGAGAAAGGCCCATTCAATAAGCGTTCCCAGTAAGGAATAATGACTAATAATGAACACTGCACTAATTTCTATATTATCTGTTGAAACATGCACTACAGTACCAAAAAACTATCTGCAGTGTTAGTGAAACTTGAGCACAAACACTACAATAGTGTACCAAAAGCTGTTGGCAATTAGATACTTGTATTAATAATTGTGCATTTGTTTCAGGGCCCTCAGCACTGGCAGCTCGCAAATGAAGCATCAAGAGACACATTTATTGACCATTTTAGGCTGTGACATACTTAGGATGGTACACTAGCAGACAACTTGGTTGTGAAAAAGTTAACATGCATCTTCGGTCGTGTCAATCTCCAGTTAATGTGATTGGAAAACATAATTTTCCCATAGTATAACATGTATTTGCAGGATTAATTATCATTTTAAACAAATGCTTTCCTCCAGGTTTCCCATTGTAAATGAAATCTTCAAGCATTTTTTTTTCTTTATTTTTTCTTTATTTTTTCTCCCTTTATTTTTGGCTATTGGGGAGGTGGGCAGGATAAACAGACAGCAAGAATCAGGCAAGGTTAAACAATAGCAGGTTTCTCAGGCTGTCTTGCAAACATCAGACACAGCCTCCTCCAGTCTGTGCAGGCTGTTCTGAACAGCTAGCCATACGGAAAATTTCTCTCTTTGACCAAGAAAAGAAGCTCTGTAGTAATCTTTCACTCTCTGGGGCCACTTTTGCCCTGCCTACCATCTCGCAAAGGTGGACTCTTGCATCTTGTCCTTGGGTTTCTCACAATCTGCCTTGAATTCTCACTAAAGTAAGATGAGGTTTTTATGCAGATTTTTGCACCATCCTCTGGACTCCCAAACCTTCAGCATGTCTTCAGTGCAGGCATAAATGTTCCTTTCTTTTGCCTTTTGTGACTCTACAGTTCACTTGACTCACGGTGCAACTGGGGCATTAATGTCTGACTATAAGGATGGCACGCAATGTTTGCTGGCACCCATTGTGCCCATGTACCACCTCCCGAGGCTCTGCAGATGTTCAAAGGGCTCAGGGATGCCCAGGACTTACTAAGCCAGCAGGAGAGCAGCCTCTGATGGACAGCATCTGTGTAGCCTACCATTTTTTTCAGCCTCAAAATACAGCAGTGTATCACACTGCTGGGAGTAATACCACTTGTACCATCAACCTTGAGAATAAAGGATTTTTAGTTGGATTTCCCAAATAAATGGGTGTACCGTAGTTCCTTCCTGCTTGTCATTCCTCATCTAACAAAACTGGAATCCATTTAGCCAATTTCGACCCTATTTGACAGAGAAGATGTTATCACGTATAAGAAAAAGGATTATGTGTAATATACCCAAAGGATTTACTTTTTCACAGAAAGTTTGCATATGCATGCATTTGGGTTGAAAGCAGGCTCTTCTACAAGTACATCTGCTTCTTTAATGTGCCACATATATGCTGCTTGCATGGTTGTGTAATGGATGTCATCTTTTAAATGTGTATTTACAGACAGTTTAAAATACGCACTGGGATCTTAATTTGGAATGAGAATGATAGTATGCAATTAAAACCTGAAATGAAATATAGCAAGAACATTGTAGGTTATAATTGCAATTATTACCAGTAAAACAACAATGTGCCTGAGATATGGTCTGTCTATCATTTTGTGAGTGAAAATTCTTCAGGGAAAGAACTGCTATTTGTTATGAGGTTGCACACTGCCAGTCACAGTGGCCACCTTGATCCCCTCTGTATAACAAAGATGAGTTAAGTTTAGAGGTGATAAAACCAGGCAGCATCCTGGATGACCATGAGTGACACTAGAATACTTTCTCTAGTTTTAGAAGATGGCGCCAACACTGCATCTTCAGCAATCCCTGTGTGCTAGAAGTTAGTGACCTTTTAATGGTGACAGTTATATGAAGTGCTTTGAATAATTACCCCTGAAAAGATCCTTTTATATATCTTTACAGACATCCTGCAATGAGATGCTCTTTTGTGGCATTTTCATTTCCATTCTAAACCATATTAATGATTCACTGAGCTGGAGAATCAGATGGAAAAAAACCCCACAAAACCACCAAAAAACCACCCAAAACAAATCGCAGCTTCCAGTGCTATTGCCAGGAGGCTCTGCCTAACAAGCAGCCGAGGGTTCTCCACAACCATGGTGGGTGAGGGGTCCTCCGATGGAGCAGGGAATTTGGGGCACTCTGCTTCTCACAGGACCATCTCACCCCACTGCAACCATTCCTAGGCAGACGATGGAGAAAGATCATCTGAAACAGCTGCAAACAGCAGTAAACGACCTGCAAACAAACCTACTTAGGAAAATTCCCATTTGGCGTCACTGGCTTTATCACCTGAATTATAAGTCTGCAAACGGTTACTTTTATTTAATTCAGCATATAGCATACTGCAACAGAAAAACAAAGTGAGAGAGGAAGGAAGAGATAAAAATTGGAGAAAAGGATGAGAGACCTTAAAGCTGTAAAGCAGTTTGAAATATTAGGGTGGATTTTTTTATTATTATTATTACAGCTTTTTTCTTTTTTCTTACAGATGTTCAAGGAAATATCGACAAGGTAAGAAATATCCTGCCTGTATAGGAGAGGAATATGAGCTTAATTACATCTGTGTGCTTTTGCAGGAAATCATGGAGCTGATGGACCTACTTGTATTAATTTCATCAGACTTCTGCATTATTATATTCTGCATTATCATCCTGCAGGAAAGGTAAGCCTACATAGATCTAAACCTGCTTCTTTCAAAAGACAGATCCTAAATCAGTATTTCTTCTCTGTTTTGCATTTTCAGCATGATAGACAGAATAAAAAATCTGTTTAGAGAATGGAACCAGGCGCCACAATGCTTACACAGACCTTTACAGGATATGAAATGGAATTTAGAAGCATTTTCTGCCATTTTCTTTTAGTCTTTTAGAGAAGCTTAAAACAGCAGTGATGACAACTGATAATATCAATATTCATCTTTTCAGGGGAAAGTAACCTCAGATCATTTTGAAGCTGAGGCTGAAACTTAGTTTTGTGAGATTCAGGGGTGGCATCCTCAGAAAACTGAAGAAGTCTCAATCAACCTTAATTTTTCTCTGCAGTTTGTTCATGGCAACATATTACAGACAATTTTCTAAGTTCTTTTGAAGGTGAAGACGGTTCCACTGCTTTGAGGGTCCTTATATAAAGTGGTGTAGGGCACCTCAAAAAATAAACTTAAGTAGCAACCAGATTATCATAGATTTCCCAAGTGTTGAAACACTCTTTTAAAAAAACACCCTGAGCAAGAACAGTACTTCAACATCACCTTTCCTAATATGTCAGTTGTCTCATTCTTGTGAGAACCAAACAGGTGAAGTAGAAGGATGGAAGGCAGATTTTTTTTTTCCAAGGTCTAAGCAGCTGTTGCAGAGAATGTGAGAAGCTCAGAGTCTAGGACCTCATGAGGAAATGAACACCACGAGGTTCTTTCCTGACATTTTTTGCCCACAGTCAGTATTTTAACAAATTTGCGTGTTCTAATACCTTCTGTCTTTAATTAAGATGTTGGCAAGTATGGTTTGCTTGAATTTATGCCAGAGGATTTATTCTAATCTCCTCCTTTTATGATACGCTCATCTGGAGGAGCAGAAAAAATTATTCACCAGTTCTTCTGAAGGGGACTCACATACTCCCACAGTTGTGTTGGAAATCCCAGTGAATCTGTGCAGAAGAGAAACATCACTCAGACATGTCGCCTCTAAAATGATCAGGGCTTGCTGTCCTCATCCGCTCTGACTCCATGGCTAGCAGCAAGCGGGAGTGAAATCAGTGAGCAGTCCCAGGGAAGTCAGTGTTGCAATAGCTGGAGATGAAGGAGATAGATTTGGAAGGTCTGAGGCAAGAGAGCAGAACCAGTCTTTAAGTCATGGGCCATATTAATCAGAAAGTCAGAAGTGAGAAAAAAGCATCAGTCTAGACTGTTCCTAACACAGCTACTCAACCAGGGCCAAATTTGCCATTGATACATATTAAGAAAGTACTTCATGAATAGCTCACAGAATGAGGTAGCCCTCAGCATGAATACACATACTGCAAACTGGCCACAAGCAGGGAAAAGTGCTGCTTGTACAATATCCAGTGAATACGCTATTCAGCTGATCTGTACGGTTGTTGTTTACAAAAAATCAACAAAAAGCCCCCGTCTCTTCCCACTATTCAGACTGCTCTGTTTGCCACAAATGGTACAATATGTCCCTGCCATTGTAAGCAACCAGCAGCCCAACCCATGCTGACAGTACACCTGGGGCACAGCACACCCTATAACAAAAGGCTCCCAGTGCAGATGTGGTCCCTTTCAATGCTCTCTGTACCTGCTACTGATACTAAAGACTCAGAGGCATTGCCCCTCTCCATCCTTCAACCCCTGGTCCCCACTGCCCCTTTGACCAAATAATGAGAATTTTTCTTTCATGTTTTGATTGCTGCTGCATTTTTCTGCTCCCTCTGCTTTGCTCCAGCTCTGTAGGCCATTTGTTAGCAGCCTTGTTTATCTTTGCAAACTAAAAGGAATGCGCCGTTGGGTGCATTCAGCTGGGGATGGGCAGAAAGAGGCCAGCCGCAGCCTAACAGCACCAACGTTCATGGTCTTGCCACCCCCAAATGGTCTCAGGTCTTGCTTTTATCAGAAGCTATTAATGTCTGGCTGTAATTAAGTCCAAAAATGACACATCAAGGCTCAGTAGGCTTGTGTTTTAGATGCTAAGGTAAGATGGCAAGGCATTGTTCCATTCTGTGCGTTAAAATGAGGATTCAGCATGAACTGCATAATTAAGGGCTGAAAGGAGAGAAAAATGCAATTGAATTAAACCTGACAGCATAATGCAAGGCATCAATAGCTTTATTTGCTGCTAAATGATAATGATACTGTTTTCATTTCATCATGTGCGAGTCACAACCAGCTTTGTGTGGCCTTACTTGTATTCTTTAGCAAGTAAACCGAGGCATATGATTTACAGCAGCAACACTTGCTAAAGAAAGCTTATTTAAGACTATTATAAATTGGTCCTGAGCAATGAAATAAATTTGTCTCCAATCCAGTACACTAGGTTATTAAGACCTGACATTTTTTTTTTTTTTTTCCAAATATAAATTAAGTATAATATAATAAAGATTCCTTTTGACTCACAGGACAGACACAGCAAACAGGCTGTAGCAATGCATCTTGTGATCTGAGCCCCACAATGACCTGTTTCAGTTTTCACATGTTCAGGATGACACAGTAACCCTAGATGCCTTTGTGAAGTGACTCCAGCTTTTGGCAATGGTTGAACACACAGTATGTATTGCCTTTCCTTTACATGGCCTCTCTACCAAAAATATCACATAAAAGAAGCAGAAAGGGGAACAGAAGTGGGTGAGAAAAGAAATCAAAGGAGCCAGCTGAGGAAGGAATGACTGTCACAAGACTGAAGTCATTGTAGATGGTTTTTTCTTAATCAAAGTAGCAATAGAGAATACTCATTCATTTTTTTTCTGAAGTCTTCCAGAGTGGTTCAGCCTTAAAGAGGTTTAGCTATGCTGTATCTGTGAAGGGACTGAGCTACAAATTATTTCAGTAGATTGCAGATACAAGGAGGCACTGGCAAAATGAGAAACAGGTCTAGGGTAGCCACCCATGACCAGTTCTTTTGCATCTATATCCCCTCTTCTCCTCGTCTGTTTTTCCCACGGTTTCCCTTTCACCCCATTGTCTCCTCTTCTGTTGGTCTGGGTCTTCTTAGCAGCCTCCCTTTTCCCCAGGATCCTGGTGAGGTCCCGGCAGGTGTGCAAGTTCATTGGTGTAGAGCCCTCGAGGTACCTGAGGTGCTCTGTCACCACTCAAGGACCCAGCTGAATGCCTCATGCGGGGTGAAGGTGCAGGCATAGTCGTCCATCCTAGGCTGAACTGAGCCATGAAGTGGAGGCAAAATGAGCAGGTGCCGGGGACCATTCTGGCACTCATTGTGCTGCAAGGACAAGAGATGCCAAATGCTATTTCTGCTCCTCAGCTTTGGCTTGAAGTGGCATTTCTTTCTGTTTGAAATAGATTTATTTTGCTTTTAGAATCATAGAATCATACAATGCCAGGTCGGAAGGGACCTCAAGATCATCTGGTCCAACCTTTCTAGGTACTACTATAGTTTACATGAGATGGCTTAGCTGTCAAGCTGAGACTTTAAACTGTCCAATGTGAGGAAATCTACCACTTCCCTTGGGAGACTATTCCAATGCCTGACTGTCCTCATGCTGAAAAATTTACCTCGTGTCCAATCAGAATCTCCCCGGGAGCAACTTCTGCCCATCACCCCTTGTCTTTTCTATGTGACTCCTTGTAAATACGAAATCTCCACCTTCTTGGTAGCCATCCTTTAAGTACTGGAACATGGTAATGAAGTCTCCCCTAAGCCTTCTCTTCTCAAGGCTGAACAAACCCAGTTCTCTCAGCCCCTCCTCAGATGGCAGGTCCTCCAGCCCTCTGATTATCCTTGTGGCCCTTCTCTGGACCCTCTTCAGCCTGTCCGCAGATCGGGGGACCAAAACTGAACACAATACTCCAGGTGTGGTCTGACAAGCACCAAGTAGAGTGGGATGATGACTCCTTTATCTCTGCTGGTGATGCCCTTGTTGATGCAGCCCAGCATCCTGTTGGCTTTCTTTGCTGCTGCAGCACAATGTTCACTGAGCCCGTTATCTGCCAAGACCCCCAGGTCCCTTTCCACTGGGCTGCTCTCCAGCCAGGTGGATCCCAGTCTGAACTGCGCTCCTGGGTTATGTGTTCCCCAGTGCAAGGCCTTACACTTCTCCCCGTTGAACTTCATAAGATTCCTTCTAGCCCACTCCTCCAGTCTGTCCAGGTCATCCTGGAGGGTGGCCCTCCCTTCTGGAGTGTCAACCTCTCCACTCATCTTGATGCCATCAACAAACTTCATCAGAGTTCTCTTGATCTCAACATCCAGGTCCCTTATGAAGATGTTAAACAGCACTGGGTCCAATATCGATCCCTGGGGGACCCCACTTGTGAGTGGTTGCCAGTTTGAGGAGGAACTATTGACTATCACCCTCTAGGTACAGTCTGTCAGCAGTTCCCCACCCACTGCATGTAACAAGTCAGTTTCTCCAGGAGGAGACTGTGGGGGATCATATCAAAAGCCTTGGAGAAGTCCAGGTAGATGATGTCCACTGCTTGCCCTGCATCAACTGAGTGGGTTATTTTGTCATAGAAGGTGATCAGGTTTGTCAAGCATGATTTGACCCTGATAAATCCATGTTGGCTTTTCCCAATCATGTGCTTCAACTAACTTGAGAATGTTCCCAGGAGGATTTGCTCAACAACTTTCCCAGGGACTAAAGCGAGGCTAATGGGTCTGTAACTACCTTTTGTCCAAATGCTCTCTTTTCTCTCCCTCTTTTGCATCCTGCAGTGCCTATGCCACCACTGGACACTCAGTAGTTCATGTTTTGGGGAAGCAGCGGGACTCATAATTTCCAAGTTGCCTTTGCTTTACAGGTCTGCCCTTAATTCTCCGCTCAATTACCAGGGATTGCACATTTTAATATTACTCTGAATTGCCAAAGTGAGGAGATTTAAACAGCTCAATGGTCACATCACAGCTGAGGTCTAATATTGTTTTCCCCTACTCAAGAGAGTGGTGTGGAGAGCTGCTGTGGTGGGCCTGACAATAGGGTGTCTGCACTGGAAAAGGCAGATTTTCATGTCTTTGTGTAGAACCTGCAGATTTCCTTGGGGATGTAATGAATTAAACATTAAGCCCACTATAGTATGGTAGATATAATTTCATTATTAAATTCAGAAAAAAAAAGTAAAAAGGCATCTACATGTGAAGACCTCCAAGACCTTTATGTCCCACAGCGTAATTGGGAGTGTTAAAATGCAGTATTATCCTAGGAAGTTCTGCTACAGCAAAAATCACATCGTGGGTGTCTATATTTGTTATTCCATGTTGATTTCCTGCATAAAACACATTCAGCTTGAGAGTAAAATGTGTATTTGTTTCCTGACTGCAGACCTTGCACACCATATGTAGATGTGGACTGGCAATGTCTGTTACACAGCTACCAAGCATGAATGGCTAATTGGCCAAACTGTGCTGCTCTTGAACCTCATGCACTTCTATTGGCCCCACTGCAATTAGGCAAGTTGTGACTAATTAGCTCTCTGTAAACACTTCTGAGGATGAGGCATATGATAGAATAGTATAGAATCCTCAGCTTCTGTCTGAGTATCTGCACCAGGTCTCTGGGGAAAAATGAAGTGAAAAGCAGCAGAAGAAACTTGGAATTTTGTTAGATTCCCTAAGCAAGATGATGATAATTTTATGTGGTAATTTTTCAGGATAAAGTTATAAACACATGGAAAAAAAACCTCCCTCCCCCGCTGCCTTTGGGCTACTGCATGTCTTTTTAGATGCTTTTTTCCTAGTGTAAGAGGAATCCCTGACAGAGGACTGTCAGATTCTTGGAATGGTAATTTGGGATCTTCACTCCAAATGTTCATGAGCTCTCTTCTAATATACAAGACCAAGAAGAATTTCAAGAGAACTGCAGATTAAAATGCATTGCCTGATTTTTCCCATGATAGGTTCTGGGAGTAACCAAGGAAAGTGCTCTGTGAGCAATTGGCATCTATTCCGTTCAATTTGCGTGCATTCAGAGGCTCTAATACAGCCTGAAGATAAGAACAAAACATGGTCATGGAGACCTTTGGGAAATAACATACCTTCTCTTCAAGTTGTTTATGGCTAACATTTGCTCCTTTCCTTATATGAAGGCAGAAAACAGGGGTCAGGGCATGATCTATATTCCTAAGGAGGCTGTGAAGATTAATACACCCAAAGCTTGTCAACAGCGTGGATAACAGGAGACCAGAGAGGTGGAGACCACAGACCTCTGTGCTATTTACACAGAGTTGGTATTTCAGTGCTGGCACACGCCAATCTTTTTCCACCTAGAGAGGCACCTGGTTCTTTAACAGCCAGGATCTATTACTTCTGAAGGCCTGTCTAGCCCACTGAATCACAGATATTTTAAGTGAAGGCCTAATGTCTGACTAAGTAATATTGCAGGACTGGTTGCAAAGATTTCTGTTTTGCAAGTTGTATTGCTTTAAATGCAATGGAAAGTAAAGGTTAGATTTGTTTTGTTTTCTTGTTCTCCTTTTGAGCTTTAAATAAGCAAAGAAGGACCTGCAGAATGAAAAAGAACCTTTATGTTCAAAAGAAGAGACTCGACTCATTTTGAGTAAATAATAACACTTTCCTGTGCTTAAAGATCCATTAAGTAAAATCAAGTTGCAAGGCCCTGATTGTGATCAGATAGCTGCGGTGTGTTAATAGCCTTCATCTGTGTGAGTGGGAGTAAAGAGAGGGAAAACACTTTCACAGAGAATAAAGAAAACAGCACTGTTGTGTTTGCAAGGATATTAGGGGTCTGCAGATGAGCGAGGTAAACAATTGCTTTTATTAACAGCAGCAGATCAATGGCAATAGATTAGCTGAAACTGAGAATAAAGCAGAAAAGCGAAGAACATCTCTGTCTTGCCACACCTCCGCTGCTGAGCACAATCCCTGGCTATAAACAGTAGGAGCAACACATCCTGCCAACTATGTCCTCAAATTTTAAGACCCGATAAAAATTCTCCCCAAGTTTAAAACATAAACACAAATGTAGCCATCTGCTTACACTGAGGAAGGGCACATTATCTGTGCTGATGTGAGAGCAGATGAATGAGTGGATGACTCAAAGGGGTTTGGCTCCTCTTTGGCTCTCCACTTTTCCTTTCTAGGAGGAGTAAGCTAATCCAGCCCAAGAGAGGTTTGCTTTCTGTCTTTTCTCAGCTAGGGAATAGCTGCCCAACTCCAGCTGCTTCACCCATACCCACGGTGAGAGGCAGGAGGTGGAAGGCAGGATCCTGCTCTTTCCCTGAGGCTGGAGCCAGAAAATGATCGGAGCCGACTGACAAGTAAAGGCATGAAGGCAAGAAGTATGGCTGGGAGTTTTGAAGGGGTCCTGGGAGCTAATTACCAGGCTGATCAGTAATGGAAGACAGTGAGTGCATGGGTTATCTTTGGGCTTGTCTCTTCAGTTGGGTTGGAGAGCTTTAAACTTTACAAGCTAGAAAAGGCTGTATGAACCCCTGTCCTTCTGCCAGCACAGCAGCATAAAAGCTCCACATAAAAAGGGACACAAGTTACTTCCATAGGCAGTTTAATGTGAATAGAGTGAATACTAGAAATTTTGCTAGTGTATCTACCTAAGAAGATCTCATGCTTTTCATGGCTTACACAATTGTGTAATTTAAGCAGCTCTTCTTTACAGGTATTTGAAAACTTCCCTCTACAGAATTAGCAAAAATAACCAAATTTGAAAATTATAAAAAAATGAATGAATGGTGTAACTCCTGAAAATTTTATCTCCAGACATTAAACTAATAAATACCAAATCAGTTTTTTATAGTCCCTTCCTTATGTTTTGAATACTTGTTTTTTAATCTCAGCATCTGTCATGAGATTGATTTATCTGAGAACTTCCAATTATTGTTTTATACATCACTGTAATATCAGTGGAAAAACCTTTGCTCATATTTGGGTCAAAACAATCACTTGATTTGATATATGTAGCTTTTCTTTCCAAGAAGATCAATAATCATCACCTCCTGAGGGAAGTTAACTAGTCATATCGCATATTTCCATAAGACTGTTGCTGACTTCTGTGAAAACTGCAAAAGAGTTTCTGTTTAGCAGATGCACGCGATCAAATTTTTTAATCCTGCTAAACGTTGCCATGAGATTCTCAGTCATAGCAAATTCAGACCTTGGCACAGGATGTTGTAAGTAGATGATTTGCTATTGTAATAAATAACAAAAGCTAGATTGCACTCAGCAAATGAACAGCAGCTTTTTAAGAGACCCATTATAATCTTTATATTATCCTGTTCACGTGGTATATTACAAAATTTAGCCATTCAAAATGGGTAGACCATTACTTATTTTACACTGGATGTAATCTGAGAGGGGAAAAGTAAAGTATATAATTTCTTTGGGTTAATAAACAGTACACATCCAGGGGGTAATTATTTGCGACTTGCAGTTCTAGGAAAAAGCTCAGAGGTTGTAATGGATCACAGACTGAATATGACTCAAAAATGTTCTGTAGGTACAAGAAAGGGAAATGCAGTTGTGGGATGTATGAACAGGAAAAAATCAAGACATCTGAAACAGCCTTTTTCATTACACTCAGCACTGAGAGGGTTTCACGTAGGGTTGCATCCAGGTTTGGGAACTACGCTTTCAACCAGGGAGTGGAGAGGGGACAGAGGCAAGGTGCAAGAGCAGAGCACTGGCACCCCTCTCCCAGGCTCCCACCCCTGTCAGTGGCTGGTAACAGAGGTTTCAGAGGACACGCAAAAACTCTGCAATACGCAATAGTGGAAAAAATGGGACGTCAAAAATATGTTAGTATTTGGCTTCTTCTTGGAATAACATGGCTTGATGATCTGCCATGTTTTTAAGCTGACCCAGGGTAACAATAGACAATCTCAATGTACATACACAGTTCCAACCTTTTAGTATTTTTTACTAGACTCTTGGCCTCAGTGACAGCTAGTGGCAATGAATATCAAATTTAACTGTGCTTTTGGGTAAAATGTATCTCATCTGAGCAATTATATGTTACACAGAAAAATTAATGAGGAGGTCCCAGGTTGCTTCCTCTATAGTATTTGTTACTTGGTACACCTCTATCATGCGCCATGTTATTGGTTTAATCTTCAGACTAAACAGCTTCAAGATTTTCACTGTCTCTTCCTATGGAATTCTTTTTGTGTCTGAAGTAATTTTCATCACTGGTCCCTGAATCATCTCTGCTGGACTAAACAGCATATGCAAATATCACTCTTTTCTAACTGAGGCAAGGGAAGGAAACGCACGGGTGTTTTTTATTGATTTTTTTTGGGGGGTGTGTGTATGTGTAATTTTATGTTCATGTTTGTTTTTAGAATATTTTTTGCATGGCTCATTTTCCATAGTTTTCAAAATATCTGGCTGAAGAAGAGAAATTACAGACAGTTCTGAGAGTTTGTTCTGAACTTAGGAAACAGTGCATGCAAGGCATATTGATTTGTATATATTGATCCTTCTTCATTACTTAACTCTCAAGCCCATAAAATCTGATGGTTAGAAAAAATCCTGATAACTTATTATCAGCTTATTAGAATTTATATTACAGGCGGTATGTGCTCTTCCATTTTAAAAGAAGAGCAAAAAATTGAGCTCAAGATCATTCTTCTATCTCATAGAATTAAAAGTTAATCTAAATGAACATAAAGAAATAAAGAACAGCATCCATAGTACTGAATGCACGGTTCTGCTTGTCCACTATATATGAATAGGAGCCTTGTATTTCTTTGCCTTGCTCAGTCTTTTCAAGAACTGTGTAGATTTTTCAACCAGTATGTGATGCATGGTGGTAATTTGTACATTTGCTTTAATGCTGCACTTTGGCTTCAAGCAAATTGCTAGCATAAGTGCAGTCTTGACTCTTAACCCAGCCAGCCAGAGGCAGAGACAGGAGGGTTTGATAACGTCAAGGGGGTGAGGAAGGTTCCCATGCGGCAGAACATCCCAAGGCCATTTTCAGGGGCAAAGTGAATCTCAAGCTTTCTTAGTGCATGGCTGTGTCTCCAAGAGGTATCAAACCCTGCCTTATGAGGTAACAAATAATGGTATTTAAAAAACATTTCAATGACAATGTTACCATTGTGAAAAGTGATCAGCTGGGCATACTCACTTTGTCTGCATTCAGGTCCTTTTGTCACAGAATTATTGCATAAAAGATGACATTTTTTTGGAACTTTTTACTGATTTGCATTATGACTAGAGGTAGACACAGAATTCTAATATCATCTATGGGTTGCCTGGCATTTGAGGGCTTATGTCAGATCTTTTGGGTTATATGAATATTTCCTTTGATGTAATGATATTCTTTATTCTCACAAAAGCTATTTAAAAGACAAAGAAAAATCTCTTCTCAAAACGTGTAGTTAATGAAATAGCAGCCCATATTACCTAATGCATTGTGCATTTCATAAATATATATTGCAAGTTAGGACAGATGGCTTTTAACATTTCCCACGCACATCTCCATCTAATTCTTTGAGATCTTCTGGGTCACAGTAGCTTTCTTTGAGACATATGGATGTAGTTTTGCAGCTGATCTACCTTTTGGATATTATATCAATGCAGACAACTCATTAAGAGAATACATGGACTCAGAGCTCCCAAACCTTTGAGTACTGGAAATATACAAGTATAGGTTTGATTTACTTGGTAATTCATGTATCATACTACAGTTTAGAACAGATTTGTGTATCTCTGCCTGCTTTTTCTAAACCTCCATAGACCCATTATGACTGTGTGCATGTTGGACTGCAACTTCTGAATATTCAGATCTGGTAGGGCTGTTTTTCTTCACTTTATGGTCTTTTATACAGTAATTGAGCAGCTGTGAGTAAGAAACTACGTTTTCTAATATAAAATGAATCCAATTCAGCCTGTCACACAAAATTGACCATAACAGTAAGCAGAAATCATGGAGAACAATGAGGTGTCCAACTGATAAGACTGGGAACTCCACTGAAGTCTGAGCAGCAGGCACATATAAGAAAATAAGATCAGAAATCAATGGTATAGAAACAGTGTGCTGGAAAATAAGCTAACAAAAAAAAAAGAGTTGACATGCTACTCCACCTGCTGTTTCCTTTGGGAGGGCTGTATTTGGAAAGTTGATAGGAAGGAAGTATAATTAGTCTAATACAAATTAGTAGACAGTAGCGTGTGTGATGGGGACAACTCCTCTGAGCACAAGGATGCACCCTAACACTGTAGGACCTTTCTTTTCCTGATCCTGGACAATGATCAAATTGAATGAAGGAAGCATCAGAGAGATCCAGAGGACATCAACAGCTCTTTTGCCTCAGGACAACTTCTGGCAAAGACTGGCAAAAATCTGTTTTGTAATGAATGAATTCCTAGTTCTCTCCTTTCTATGTTCTTCTCCATCTCCACCCCTATTAGCTCTTTTTCCATACTATTTTTTTTCTTGTGTGTGATTTGGATGTTCTTACATAGATTTATGTGCTTTTTGATGTGATCATGTCTTTTTTTTGTGAAGCTGATGTGCTTGTGTCTTTTTTTGTGAAGCTGATATGCTTGGCTATGGTGGCAGCTTTTGTTGCTACATTGAGCATACCATCAAAAAAGGAGCTTCCAGCAAGTCAGCCCAATGCTGGTCCAAAGACACCAGCTCTTGAAAGGGCCAAGAAGCATGTGTGTGGTGCCTGTCATTCTCTAGAAGCACCACTGTGAGTAAGAGACAGTCACAGAGACCAAAGCCTGTCCTTGATATCCTTTGCTCCTTCTTTGGTGCATTTTGTCCTTTCTTTGTTGTCTTCAGGGAACCAAGATGTGACAAACCAGCTCCAACCAAGCTCAGATGACATTCTGTCTTTTCTTTAACAAGGACAATACCTATCATCTCTAATATCAGCCAAATGGTTGCCAAATGCTCTTTATACAGCTAAAGTCTAAGGAAATGTGGTATATTGCTAAAAATAAGTTACTTCCCTGTTTATATGTCAGATGCATTAATCTTTTTCTTATTCTGCATCTTTAATAAAGGATGATAGATTTTTAAGCTCGTTGTTTACCATGGTATTAAGCAGACTGAGATTTCTCCGTCAAAACCATGAATGTATTTAATTGTCTAATGTTCTGCAGTGACAAGGTCATGTTAACACCATTGAGCCTCTAGACCTCTTAACCCATTGAAACCAACATAGAATTCAGCTTTTTCTCCCTTCATGCCAGGCTGTGATCCAGGAGGCACACAGGGTATTTTACATAAAACCAGACAGTGGTTTGTTAGCAAACTTTGCACTTTCTCATTTTGCACAGTCCTCAAAACCATGTAACTTTCCCAATCTCCCCTTCAGATTGCATCTTAATTACATTTTCCCACTGGTGGACTGAGTATCACCACCCTTCTCTCCAGCAAAGCAGACTTTGGGCATGACTCCTCATTAGGTCCCGGGCAGAACTTCCAATGGCTCCCTGTTCTGCCAGAGGGACAGAGGCAGCATCTTTAGAAGTCCAGCCCACACGTTCATTCCTGGACCATGCTTTAATCCTCCTTTTCCTGGCTGCACTTGGAAGGCCTGCCTTTGATACTGTAGAGCTGGCTCCCTATCAGCCTCCAACATGGGGAACTGAAATGAAAAAGTAAGGCTAGTCCTGCGCCCTGGATGAACTGAGCTGCTCCTGCATCCAACGCCCAGGAAAGCTGGGATGCAGGACAGTGCAGTGCACAGATTCTGGGCACTGCCCAGCCACATCCACTGGGAAGGGAGCTGCAGGGAAATGGCAGCTACTAATCCAAGAGCCTTTCTATCACTTCTGGAAACAAGCAAGTAAGTCTGCATAGCACCATGTGCCACCAGTGGAGTTTTGGGTATGTGCTGAGAAAGTTAGCTCTGGATGTGAACTGTTAGGCTATCTTTAAATAATGATGTCTGGACAGTGGACAGTAGTTGTCTGTCTTTCAGGCTTTCCAGAATACTCCCCAGTCTTATGGGCTGTTTCATGCCTACTGGTCGCAGTGCTAGAGAGCTGTCCTGAGCATATATAACTGACTAGGACAGATGCAGCCTCAGGTTGCTTTTATCATCTGCCCAGATCCTGACTGGCTGCATTTCTCACTCTCCTTCCAGATTCTGCTACTGCTGAGCACCTGAATATTTTCATTGACTTACTGCTGCTGTCCCTCACAGGGAAAAAAACCAACACTCAGCAGTACCTGTGCTGACCATAAATTACAAACTGATAGAAAGAGATATGCAAATTGACACAGTAAATTACACACTCAGTAGGAGTGTGTGAGTGCATGTGTCTGTCTGTGTGTAGCATCTTCTGAAACCCCCTTAGCTCCTGATAACCCATGCAATCATCTTCTGCTACCTTTGATTTTGTTAAATTATGACTTTAAATAAAATGTGAATGTTATTGCAAACCTAAGTTTATGCAAATCTAGAAAGTCATGCAGATGTGAAACCCACTCTTGTCTTTACAGATTATGTTGGCAGGTATATGCAACCTATCAGTTCTTAATGTGAAGCCATTGTGGTGATAATATTAAATGGTTCTGAAATGAAAGCAGTGATGTGTGTCCTCTAGCCAACATTCAGATGTTCACAACTCAGAAATTTTAATTTGAAGGGAACAAAAAAAGAAGATAACTCATCTACATAATTAACTGATGTCACACAACATTTAATTTTGAAGAACAGAACTATTTTAAAATTATAAGAGTCTTGAAAAATAGCCAAAACTCTAACTAATTTCTACTTTCACACATTATAACCAGACTGAGAAGCAATTTACCTGAGCTTTTTTAGCTCTGGATTGCAATGTTGTAATAGCATGTGCAAAATTAGCACTCTCCAAAGGACAGGAAAATACTGCTGCGAGGAGAAGTCTTACTAAAAAGACATCAATACCATTGCAAGAAGTTGTCTGACAATGCCCTCACTTTTTTCTTTTAATACTCATTAAAAATACCAGATCAATAACAACAGAAGCAGAGCACCTCTGGTCATTTATACAAATCAGACAACAACAAGCCTTCCCCAATCTACCATAAAAAAGCATCACCTGTGCATCAAATCACAAAAGTCTTTGCAGCCACTCAGTACTTTTTCTCTTCAACAAAGAGTACAAAGAAATTCATGGCAGCTGAAAAACTGGAGAGTTTATTCTTCTAAAATTATGTAAAAAAGCATCTACAAACCTTAAGTCTTCCTGAGAGGGTTTTTCCTCAACAACCAAACCAAAAAGAGAACTACTTCAAGCCACATTCATTTTTCCACAAAAATAAATCAAAACATCCCACTTCACTCTTCCTTCTCCCATTTTCTTCACTTTTACTGAAGAGAGAATTCAGTGTGACTTGAGCTTTTTTTTTAAAAAAAGCAATCACTAAAAATTAAAGCTCTAATAACAAACTCTGTAAACTCTGGAGCATTCTATATGTACTTGAAGAAGTAGGACAACAGGCTTCAAATCTCTGCTTTGAAACAGGGAAAGAAGAGGTTTCAGATTGGGCTTCCAAAGCCAGGGTGCCGTAAGAAATTTGGTTATGCATTGCCTTTAATGTCTCATGTTTATTTTATGCCACTTTGCATAAATAATTAAATATCCGTAAGTACAAAGAGAAATGAGAGGCACTTTATAGATGTGGTTAGGATACTCACCTGAGAGTCTGGAAACCTGTTTCCAACTTTCACTCCAAATAACATTTGTCTGTTTTACACAGTGGAGCAACAGGGCTAGGATGCAGAACAAAGCTGCTCCTTCCTGAAATACTCAGTACCCTTTTCCAGGGCTCCAAGTATGCGGGTTCTCACACGAAGAAGAGAAACTCCCTAAGATAGGGGACAGGGACTGGGAGCAGAGCAATCCCCCCACAATCCAGGAGGAGATGATCAGTGACCTGCTGCATCATGTACATGTGCACAAATCAATGGAGCTGGATGGAATCCACCCAAGAGTGCTGAAAGAGCTGGTGGGGGTGCTCACCAAGCCACTTTCTCTCATTTAGCAGCAGTCCTGGCTGACTGGGGAGGTACCGGCAGACTGGAAATCAGCCAATGTTACCCTCATATACAAGAAGGGACTGAAGGATGATCTGGGAAATTACAGGCCTGTCAGTCTGACTTCAGCACCAGGGAAGCTGATGGAGCAGATCATCCTGAGTACCATTATGCAGTGCATGCAGAACAACCAGGTGATCAGGCCCAGTCACCATGGGTTCATGAAGGGCAGGTCATGTTTGACTGACCTAATCTCCTTCTACACAGAGTGGCATGCTTATTGGATGAGGGAAGGGCTGTGGATGTTGTCTACTTTGACTTTAGCAAGGCCTTTGACAAGGTTTCCCACAGCATCCTCCTAGAGAAGCTGGGTGCTCATGGCTTGGGTGCACATAAGCTTTACTGGATAAAATATTGGTTGGATGGCCGGGTTCAAAGAGTTATGTTCAACGGAGCCAAATCCAGTTGGTGGCCAGTCACGAGTGGTGTTCCCCAGGGGTCAGTGCTGAGGTGCTCCTGTTTAACACCTTTATTGATGACTTGGGTGAAGGCATAGAGTGCACCTCAGAGAGTTTGCAGATGACACTAAGCTGGGTGGAAGTGTTGATCTGCTTCAGGGCAGGAAGACTCTGCAGAGAGATCTAGACAGGCTTGATTGATGGGCCAAGGCCAATGGCATGAGTTCAACAAGGCCAAATGTCGGGTCCTGCACTTTGGCCACAACAACCCCCAGCAGCGCTACAGGCTTGGGGAGCAGTGGCTGGAGAGCTGTCCAGCAGAGAGGGACCTCGGGGTGTTGATTGACAGCCAGCTGAACATGAGCCAGCAGTGTGCCCAGGTGGCCAAGAAGGCCAACAGCATCCTGGCCTGCATCAGGAATAGTGTGACCAGCAGGACCAGGGAGGTGATCCTGCCCCTGTACTCGGCCTTGGTGAGGCTGCACCTCCAGCACTATGTGCAGTTTTGGGCACTGCAGTATAGGAAGGACACTGAGGTGCTGGAGAGGGTGCAGAGAAGGGCAACGAGGCTGATTAGGGGTCTTGAGAACCAGCCTTACGAGGAGAGGTTGAGGGATGTGGGGCTGTTCAGCCTGGAGAAGAGGAGGCTGAGGGGAGACCTCATCGCCTTCTACAACTACTTGAAAGGAGGTTGTAGTGAGGCGTGTGTTGGCCTCTTCTCTCTGGTGACCAGTCATAGGACAAGAGGAGATGGGGTCAAGCTGTGCCAGGGGAGGTTCAGACTGGATATTAGAAAAAATTTCTTCACAGTAAGAGTGGTGAGGCATTGGAACAGGCTGCCCGGGGAGGTGGTGGAGGCACCATCCTTGAAGATGTTCAAAAAAGGGATAGACATGGTGCTCCATAAGATGGTCTAGTGGTTAGGGGTTTTAGGGTGGATGGTTGGACTTGATGATCTTGAAGGTTTTTTCCAACCTTGATGATTCTATGATTCTGATTCTATGACATAGCCGGGATCCTCTCAGTGCACATCAGTGGTAACTGCAGACCCCCTTCTCTTCAGCTAACACACTGCCACATCCTCTTTCTGTCTGTCCAAGCTGTTCCACAAATACAACCTGGATTCACAGTAACATTTGGAAACAGTGTATTTTGGAAGGAAGGGCATTGTTTTATATATTTAAATATATAGACAGCCAGATAGGTAGATTTTCACCTTAATTTTCTACAAACTTTTTTGAATACAGATCAAAATATGTTTCTGAGGTTAGCTGTCTTATATACCCCATTCATGACAGGATAACCACCATTTGCCATTTTTTAAGTCATAGACTTGGATAAACTTTGGGCAAGTTATGAACAGCTGTACACACAGAGACTTACTTTCAAACTGCTGACACACTGTGAACTGCATAAGCACCAGTAAAAAAAAAAAAAAAATCATTTCTCAATACAGGTCTCTAAAACACACACACAGTTGAAAATAAATTGACTGAACATTTAAACCTGCCTAATTTTGGAATCAATTCCTCGTTTGAAATAATCTACAAGTAGAAGCAGCTGAAGCATAAAATGTGTTTGAAACTGAACAAGTTTAAATATTGAATCAATTTTGACATAAATGTGTTTGCATATTAAGGCATTAAAAATGAATCCAGTTTAAATATTAAGCTGATGTGAGAAAGAGCTGCACTAGGGAAAAAAATATTAAGGATGACCACTAAAATGACAACATGCTCAAATATTAGAAAATCCTGGAGTTTGTAATTTAATCTTAGTGAAACAGCTATGGCTAAAGGAAAAAGAAAAATCCTGCAGCATTGGTATGTAAAAAAATAAGGCATTTGAGAGCACAGAATGGTGATGGGTGAAGGATTTCTTGCTTGGATTTTACTCAGTGTTTTATTTGATTTCAAGGGTCGTCCCACAAAACACTCACACCTCTAGTCTGTTGGTTTTCTTTCCTTTTAGCATTCCTTAGGAGTGAAGGAAGGGCCCACAACCTCACCCTTCTACTCTATAATGCCACTGCCCTCACAAGCCATAATCTTTTGCAGTAAGTTAATTGTAACTGATCAGGACTCAAACCAAGGTTTTCTTCATATAATCAAACACATCACATAACTCCACAGTCTGCTGCAGTCTGAAGGGGAATCTCCTGCCCCCTCCACCCCACCCCTTTCCAAGAAGCAAAAAAATGCAGGCCATAGCAAGGCCTTGGTTATCCCTCCCATATAGCTGCAGATGAGGATACAGGCTGGGGCAGGCAGGAAAGGAAAGAAAGGGAAGCAACAGGACAGTACAAAGTTCTGCATGCAAAAGGGAAATAAAGTTAAGGCAGCAAGGCAAATGTGCTCAGGCAAAAAAAAAACATAAATCACATGCTGCCATAAGCAATTTCCTTAGGTTAAGAAGTCAGGCTCAATTCAGGCCCTCTGCCTTGGACATATCCAGCTGCAAGTGGCCGGTAAGTATTGCATGGGGGAAAGCACATTACAGCTTCAGGTTCAGCCTACATTTTTCACCTGAATTCAGATGACTGAGTATCACCAGATTTCATGCTATTTAGTCAATTACTCACTTGGGCTGCTCATTCTCTGCTGGGAAAGCTGCACCCACCTTGCTCCATGTCTTGCTCTGAAAGTCCATGTGGCTGGAGACATCCCTTGCCCTCACAAAGCACTCAGCTGCAGGTCACTGTGAGCCACCAACGTTTCCCAGTGGTCACCTATACGCACCTGAAGCCTAAGCCTTCCTTCACAACCTTTCCAACAAGCTGGCTCTATGTCAAGGTTCACCAACCAGTTTACATTCTGCCTCCAATATTAATTCCACAGCCAGAGGGAGATGACTATTGCTTAACCATTTTTTCTGTGAAATTGTCCCTTTCTCCACCTCACCACCTGACACTGTTCCTACTGCAGAGAAGAGCAGACCTCAAATAGCATGGCTGTTCCAGGCGAGGGGTGTGCTGAGCAGGCAACAACACATCCTCTGGGAAAACACCCTGTAATGAATAGCCAATAGCACTAAACTGTCACTGCTGTGAGTCTTGGTACTCATGACCAAAACTACAGAAGAATCAGTCCCTTGAGACCTGGTTGGCATTTCTGCTGTACTTCACATTGCTGACATCTACTAACCTCAGTAGCAAAGCCCATACACCACCTCAACACGTCTCCCTGCCACCCCTGGTACAAGAAGGTGGCACTCTTGGAAGAATGAATGAAACCTAGGTTCAACGCCTTGAACATTCGGAACGCTCAGGTCCATATTCACTAAAATAACTGTTATTGCAAACACTAACAGTCCATGGGCTAAATAATTCCTTAAGGAGAATGTCAAACACTCTGGAATGGAGTCTGCTTGCTGTTGAAATTTCCAAGATTATGGCAGTTTTAGTTCTTTCTGGAAATTTCAAAGAAGCTTTTGGGTTTTTGTTTTTTACCATAATTTTATTTTAATAATAGAAAAGTTTATGTGTGACATGAACCATTGTCTGGCTATGTGAATTTGAAGAGCATTAAGCTGTGGTTATCAAAAGATAATGCTAAAGAAGTGTTGCCTGTAGTTGTGCAATGTGCATTAAAAATGTAGTCTTCAGAGAAAAAGCAAACAAGTGATACCTGATGGTAGGAGGTACAGAATCTGCCTCCTGCCCCACAGCTGTGAAATTCCTCACCACTGTAAGAGCAAGGCACACCGATGTTATCACACCCACCTGCATTTTTTATATTTGCTTGCATCATTTAAAAAAATAATAAAGGAACCTGAATACACATTATCTCTTACTCCTTTACTCACGTTGATTCTCCTCTTTCCTATGAGGATGGCAGACAATTTTGCTCTGTGACATGTAGTAAGTCACTTGAAGGGTGACTGGAGTCTACTCACTTAGGTTTATTGGCTTCAGGGTAACAACTCAGTGATAAATATTTAGGAGTGTGAATACGAGCTCAGTTTTATTAACTGCTTGTTAGTCTTTTTTTTTTTTTTTTTTTTTTCTAAATGACCCATGATCCATGAAAATGAACAACAAAGTTGTTCCCAAAGTCTTGTGAATGCATTTGCATCACTTAACGTGATAGCAGCTCAGTGAAGTGCTCCATGGCCCTGGGTGCACATGAGTAGAGAGAAGTCTGGTGGGCAGCAACAGTTACACCTGTTTTGCCCAGCACACAGCAGATGTGGATGCTTTGCACACGCTGAAGAAAACTCCTCTAACATACTCTGTTGTTTCCTTCTGAGATGGAGGCCCTTGAGAACCACACACGGGTGAGCTGTGTCTCTCCATACGCTTCTGTGAGAGAAGTCCCTCACAGAGCTCATCTTGGTGATGTAAAGAGAAAATCCTTTCTTCTTTCAGGTTGGGGAGGGTTTATGATTAACTTTGTTGGGGGTAAAATCTAATGCAGCATTTTGCTCAGCCCTGGCTGTGGGTGAGTCGGACACCTCTCTAGTAGCAATGGAACACTGGAGAGCCTCCCACTGCATGGATTTATTTAATTTCCTTTCTTCATTTGCTGACAACATTTGAAGCATTTTCTGCATAAAATGACGGAAGGAACTCGATCCTGTTTCTTCTTATCTCAGACTGAACAGGTTAAATTGCCATGGTTACCTCTCCTGTGTCGCTAGACCTTGAAATACATCTCTATTTAACTTCAGCTTTCCAAGCTCAAAGCTGAGCTCTAGACAAATCTAGGAAGACTTTTCATCAGGATATTAGCTCCCCCCCCCCCCCCCAGAAGTTCCCTTTTGGGTTTTGTTCATGCCTCTAGTTTCCTTCTGTGCCTGTTTAAACCAACAGTTGCAGCAAACCTCCAAATCAACAGCCTTGTCAGGATGAATAATCTAAAATTAATGTGCACTTGTCAACATGCATTACTGTTCCTGACAGAGATGCCTTGCCTGCACTGGCTACAAACCGACAGTCCTTCAAAAGAAGTTTGCTCACTGCAGTCCCAGGGCTGATGGAGAGCCGGGGTAAGGCTGGGAGTCGGATTTCAGATGATAAGTACAATGGTTCCTGACACATAAGACTCAGAGTGAATTCACCAAAGACCACTCTGCTTACTTTTTTTTCCCTGCTGTTTGCTTTATTCTCACTGGTGATGGTTATCACATTTACACAGCACCTCCTGAGAAATGATCTAGATCGGTTTTGAACATCTTGTTTTTACCACCCTCAATTTCAAGTTGTGGAGCAGGAGCGTGGATAATCTGGTGCACCGCTGATACACTAGATACACACTTTAACTCTTAACTGCATGCCTGGCACTCCCCCTTCCCACCTCATGCTTTTCTCCTTTCCTTAGCTCTTGCAAGCCTTTCTTGGCTACCAAGTGTGCTCTTTTATGGTGTTGTGGGCAAAAGGCAGAGAGAGAAGCAGGCTTCAGAGCCAGGAAAACACAGTTCAGGAGAGCAGTATAAGGTTACAGCTGTTAGTACTGTGCCCTCCAAAGTAATGAAATCAACTGGGAATGAAAATACAGAATCAAATATTGCTCTGATATTTTCTTCCCCTTTTCTACACAGCTCAGTAATCAGTATGCAGCATATTGCTGCATTTTTAAAGTTAACTGTTACGGAATTCATGAATTCTTCTTCATGAATACCAAAGGACTTGGTCTTTTGCAATTTAATAGGTAACACAGTTGCTTTAAATAAACTGTCACTAAGCTTTCGTATGTCAACAGTTACATGAAAATTGAGAGGCTTTTATTTTTGGTTTTGCTTCAACTTCACCACTCACCCTCTCTGCTCTGCCACAGCTCGGGCTAGACTCCTCTGCCTCTGAATCTTTCCATTCTGGATGACCTGGCAATAGCCAGGTGGCACCTTGCACGAGGATAGGGGCACCCAAAGTGCTTTGGGAAACTCAGAAGCAAGTGGTGTCTCCTAGTGGGGGGAACTATTCGGGGAGAGAACACATGCACTACCCATACAGAAGGCAGCTGCAGCCTGGCTGCTTCACTCCCTTTGAGAAAAGACAGCCACGAGTGCCTGGGCTCATCCCATCAGCACCCTGCCTCACCCCAACTGGGACTAATCCCACACCCTTGGAGACAGCAGGTGACTTGTGGGGGGCTGAGAGATGCAGGCCTCAGCTCCACACCTTACACCAGCTCCCACCCCACTCTCATGCCCTGGCAAGGCCACCACAGGAGGAAAACAGCCTTTTTTCTCCTTGGAGCTGGCATGCACCACGGAGGAAGCACAGCTGCTGACATTTTGGTGTCTAGCTTCCTGGCCACTTGAGGCACCAAGGCTTTCTCCCGCGGAAATGCTGGCCAACTACCCTGATCTGGTCGGATGAATCCTCAGCTGAGAAAAGCCTGCCCACAGGAAAAGCTGCTCTCCTCTCCTGATGCCACCCCTGAAATGATGTGGCAGGCTGCCTGCCCGCTCCTGTGCCCCTCCAGCCACTGGCAGGCTGGAAGCACATCTCTCCAGGCAGCCGATCCAGGGGTGGCAGCAGGTGCAAAGTGTAGGAGAGGTGGCTGCTGACAGCCAGAGAAGACCACCCCACTCCTTGGGAAAGCGCAGCCAGCATGTGGGGAGAGCTCTACGTGACTGCAGGATAAAGGGAGAGAGGTAGCAGAGAAGGAGGGTGCAGAGGTTGGAGCAAAGGGTGAAAACACCATGAGGCAGCAGTAGCATGTGAATAGCTTTAAAGGCAGGAGATGGAAGAGCATCCCCCGATGCATCCCCTGATGCTCTTCCTATGGGATGATACTAAGTAATTTCTAGGGAACTGTAGATGATTTTTCTTTATTGTTTTATCCTACTCTCTTTCCACCTTTCTAAGAAGAAAATTACCTAGAATTTACTAAGCTGCACAAACAGCTAGTTGGAGGCTTTCAGCATATTTGGAAAAACATTTCCTTGGCAGAACAGCATACAGGTTTGTAACTCAGGGATGACACTGTCACAGTACATCACGGGGCTGAGACGAGCATCCCAGCAGATTAAACATAAAAGGGTTACCAGCAGTGTTTCCTCACAAGGGACTTTCTGCCTCAGAAATACATGTCCCTGGCTGGTGCTGAAGAACAAACACCTCAGCAGCCCTTGGCAAATGCTGCGTGGCCCATCTATTCATCCCTTGCCGACTGCAAACAAAACTGAGGTCTGGATGTGAGGCATGCTTTCATTTCTTGCTCTTGCTTTGGACTCTTGTCTAGCCAGGGAGGAGATCTGAATTTGAGCTAAGAGAGTTTTAGGGGTTGGAAGAACAAGAGATCATGTGTGGGTAAAGTGGGAGCAAGAAATGAAACTTCAGGAATTAACTCCTGGTATAAAGTAGAGTTTCATAGCCAAGGCTGCTCATTTCTGTTGCAGAAATTCCTGCAAAAGCTCTGGAAAGTAAAAACGTTTCTGCATTTTAATAAAGAAAAAGGCCAGCTTGTGGGTTGGTTTCAGCAGAGGGTTGACACACAGGGAACCCTGTTTATGTAAAAAGGGAAAAGAGTCAATTTAAATACCACTCCAGGTAGAGTTTGAGTGCTGACTTTAGGGGGCTTATGAACCTCCAAATAATTGACTGTCTCCAGCATGCAGTTAACACTCACTGCTCTGGAAGCAGGCCATGGCAGCTGTAGGCTCAGAAGTTGCCCTATGCTCTCTATCTGCTCACTGCCCTGCAGGTCTTGGGGTCTTCGAAAGGTGGTGAACAAAACAAAAGTGGTCCCTGACAATTATTTTCCATAGAGAGTATCAGGCTCTTAATGACACACATCTTGTTGTTTAGTGTTGGTTTTGTGCACCTTTCCATAGGAGTCAGGTGAGCCAGCCTGCCTTTTTTTTTTTCTATTTTCCTCTTTTGCAAGGCTCTGTGAAGACAGGCTGCTGGGAGGCATCATCAGCATACTGACTTCCCACTGCATATTAGAGTACAGGTTACATCTCATCAGGTTATGCTATGGCACGTGTCTATGAAGACAACATGAGGTGAGATCATGCCACAGAAATTAACAATGCAGAAAGACATTTTCTTGATTCACAGCAAGGCATCAACTTATACATCTGAGTAGTGGATTAAGGGCTTCCAGCAGTGAGGTGGGGAGGAAGTAAGAGAACAAGCTGCCAACTGGTAAATATCCACACTAATTTTGCAAATGCAGGTATTTCATGTCTTTCCTAATCTAATCGTGAATGCAAACTGGATTACTGCATCTGACATGACAAGAATAAAACAGCACCAACAGACTCTTGAAATTAGCAGAGGGAGTTTGCTGGATGAATTACATTGCTGATACAAGTCACTCTCACAATAAAGGGCACTCCTAAAAGGTGGAAAAAAGGAAGGGGGAGGGTAGAAAAAAAAGCAGAAGTAGGAAGCCTTTTCCCCTAAAGCAGAGGCATGATTAAGAAGCTAACTCTTTTTGCACTAAGAATAGATTTTCCCTTCTGATGCTCACAGCAGCATGGAAATTAGACTATCTATGCTCACCTGACAGGAAAATCTAGGGAACAATGTGGCAGATACCAACAGCGGTGGTAGCACACTCACAAGGATTGGCAAAGGTGGGCCACTGGAGAGGGCTGGAGGCTCAGGGAGCAATGTGAAAGTGCTGAGGGTAAGGAGAAGAGCTGTAACCAGGTACACCACCTCACAGAGGTACTAAAAGGGTTCTCACCTGCCTTTCCAGTGCCATCTGCTTTGGGAAGCTGTTTAAATTACTACAGAGTTACTGTGCAGAGGAGGTACTCAAAACTGGTTTTATTTCTGATATCATGTACTGTACAGAAGTGCAGAGTTCTAGATAGTCTTGCCCTGAAATCGGTTTCTTTTCTGTGTCATTTTCAGGTTATTATTAACAGAGCCCTTACAACTTGCAATGCTGCACTGTTTCTCCAACCTCCTATCTTCTGTGTGCAGCATGGCTGAGGTGGTCTCCAAACTACCTAAATCTCATGTCTCGAAGAAGAGAAGCTGCACTTCAGCCTAAGTCACAGGCTGTTTTCCTGGCTGCTGCAAGTGTAAAAGATGACAAAAGAGTGACAATGTGCAAAGAGAATGGTTGCAAAAAGAAAAGCTCTAAATCAGAGGGAGAACAAGAAAAAAACCAAAGCAGGTCAGAGAAAGTGTAAGTAATAAAAAAATAGTATCTCCTTTTACAGGTGCCTTCTGTGGAGAAACCGGGCTGAAAGCCAAAATGAAAAAGCTGCAACAGCGAGAAGGAGCAGATCCCACAGAGACAAAATGGGAGAGAAGACTTTCTCTGCAGGAGTGGTGAGAAGAAAACCAAACCATTAACATTGCTGTGGAAAAAGACCAAGATAAATCAAAGATTTAAAGGAGCAGAAGTTAATTTTCATAGGCAGAGTTAAAGGGTGTCATAATCCCTTTCCCCCACTTTCTCCACCCCAAACAAGGAAGCTTTGCCTTTGCTGATAAATGAGCATGGCTGGGATGGAGAGGCTGCTTCCAGGGAGCTTTGTGCAGTACCAAGACTTCCTGGAGAAAAGCCAGTCTCCTCCCCTGTGGAAGGCAGCAGAAAGGCACTGCCTGGGAGCCCTTCCACCAGGGAAGCTGGGACTAGCTGCTATAGGATGGAAAAGGAAAATGGATGGACACTTGCGCATGGTCTCAGATGGAGAGGCATAGGGAGTAGTAGTAATGGAGGACATGGGTTTAGGAAGCAGATAGTGGCAAATACTGTGAAACCAGCATCCCCAACCTGCACTGCACCCCAGAGTGTCTGGAATACATGACTTCAGGAGTGAAGTTAAAAGAACAAACTAGTCCGGCCTGAAGCAAAAAGAAAGAAAAAGCCAGAGTCAAAGAGAAGGACACGGAAAAGAACGAGCTTCAAGCCAGAAATGAGTAACCTTGAAGTAAAGAAAAATTAAGCTAGGAAACAGTAAAGGACAGAATAGTCAAGTGACAGCCATTTGACTATGGGGCGAGGCTCATCTCTGTTCACCTTAGCTGATCTTCTGCAACAAAGTTTACCATGAGGCCCAGCAGGACACTTCAGTGTTAAGAACTATTTCTGGAATTAAAAAGCAAAGGTGTTCTGGGAGGAAAGCCAAAGTGTTTGTTGTCTCACTAGTCCCAGAGGTTTTGGACCTCTCCTATGTTATCCCAAATCAAGAGTTTAGCTCGCTTGCATCTGTCTCGGCCTCCTTGCACCATACCATAACAGCACTGAGGTATAGCAGGTGTTCTTATGTTCAGGTATCACAAGGGCTAACTTGCCTTGGCTGAAAATGTTATTGCTTCCTTCTGGTTCTCTCTCCACTGGCAACTGCTTAAGTAACTACATTTTTAGCTTGGCTGCAGCAAGCCTCCAGTTACAAGCTTCCCATCCTAATATGTCATTGGCATCAATAATGTCTCTGTCTACTGCTCTAATGGAGAAAGATTATAGTTTGGGGCATTTTTTCTCAGAAATAAAGCCCTAACCCATTTCATTTCATTCACACAATTGATTCTTAAATCTCCCTCCTTTGATGCCTTCTATCAAATTGATACGTTGTTTTGGGGAGGTGTAAGGGAAGCCAGGGCTGACATTTTAGCCCCCCACTTTCCCAGCAAGAGATGTCTGACTTAACTGACAAGAGGACTGAAGGAACCAAAGTACAAGGAAATAAACCAATAATAACCATGAATGTAGAGCAACCTGGCTTTAGCTCAGTTTGATGAGCACAAAACTTGCCCCTAAGCTTTCAAGGTACTGCATAGGCTCAAAACAACTCTTCCCTAAGTTTTTCCAGAAATTCATAGAGCTAGAATTTTGCCCTACTTTGAAACAGTAGAGGAAAGAGACAGGAGGATGCTTGAGCAGTAACAGAGCTTCAACTCCTGGAAATCAAATGTTAGTTTTGTTGGTATTCAAGTAATATCCAGAGGCAATGTCTTATTTTAATCCTAGGAGCCTAGAAGACCAACAATGAACTTACTTTGCCTACACATGAAGAAAATACTTCCTAGTCCATGCCTGCTGCTCCAGGATACATCTGAAGAATTATGGAATGCTCTCCAGAGCAAATCTTCCCAAATGGTGGTTACGAGGAGGCATCAAACAAACCCCATTTCTGCTTTTGTCCTTTTGCACACCACACTCCCAATCACAGCAAATGAGCCATGCCTTTCCTTTTGAACTTTTCCTTCCAGACTGATGAGGAATCAGACCTGGCCAGGATCACTGAGAAAGTGGTGAGAGAGTCTTGGGTTCTGTCCTAGAGACTGCTCTTTTCCATCACTCTACAGAAGATGGTTGTGCTCATCTGTGTGGTCCTGCCAGCATCTTTCATCCTCACAGTGACTGAGAACGTAGTTTGATCTGTAGATTTCACTGGTTAACTCTTCACTAATGAAAAAGACTAATGACAAAACACATCACACAAAAGCCACCACAATTCTCTGAACTTTGTGTAGTATGCTTCTGAATGCCATTAGGAAAAAACTTATGTTTCTAGCAATCTCTAAAACAGTTACCGATATAGATGTACCGAACTCTTGGGTTTGTATAACAGAGAAAAAAAAGGAAAACTGAGAAGGCAAGGGGAGGGAAGGGGAAGAGGAAAAGACAAAAGGAGAAGGGAAGACGGAAGGGAAGCAATTCAATCAAAACTAAGCAAGTTAGTTTGCTGTGTGGAGTCAGCACTCTGCAAATATAGTTGCCCCAATACAATGATTTCATGCCATCAACTTAGCGTGAATTTACAATACCATTCTAGAAAAGCCCTAGCTCAGTGCTTAGTGCCCACTCCACTATCAGAACTGCATCCATCTCCAGCAAAATACATCCCTCTGCCCTGGCAGTCCATCCATAAGGAAGGAGAAGGACAATCCTTTGTCTTTCCAACTGGCTGCTCCTGCCCATCGCACGCTGGGTCTGTAACACTGTGGCATTTTGCAAAGCATTACTGCCTGATGATGCCAGATGGAAGCATTACGAGGGGAGGATGTAGCTCAGGTTGGGCTTGCCTAATAGTGTTGGCTGCAATTCAAAAACGAGCATTGTCCTGCTAACTCACTCATCCCCATTAAAGGTCAAGGCCTTACATGGCACTGCCCCACTGATACATACGTCGCACAGTCACCAGGGGAGGACAGTCAGCTCACACAACAGTCCTTGAAGAAGCACTGGTGCAGAAGCAGCCTCTCTGATAAAACGTAAAGGAGACTGAGGAACACACGACTGACTAGACAAAGCAAACTAATAGAACTGATTTAAAACATTCTTAATTGTATTATTCCTGGCTAATGATTTTTTCCAGTAGGAAAGAGAAAAAACAAAAAGTTGATCATCCAGAACTAATGAAGAAATATTTCATTGTAACCGTTTGCATTAATAATAATATGGAGTGTTATGATTAATCAGAAGGGTACAAACACAGTGAGTTAATTGCAGGTTGCTGATTACAGATTCTAAGACTTGGACCAATGCGCTAAGCGGACACAGTCAAATTTAAATATGAAGCAGCATTACTGATTACCCTCATGTTTTCAGCAGTGTAACACAGATTCAAATCTGACCCATGGTCTTCTTCTTCTACTTTGTTTCTACTGTTTGGACAGGTAATTTGATCAGCTGAATACCCTATTCCTTGAGTGTGCAAGTGGAAAAGCTTTGTTCAGCAGCTCACTGTGAGCCTCCTCCCACTGAAGCAAGGGCACATTCAGTCATTGACTCCAAGAAGTTAATGACTTGGCCCTATGTTTTCTGGAGACAGAACTTGGCTGTTCATTTGAGGGGTAAGGCAAGTTCCTAAAATGAAGGAAAAATATGGTCACTAAAAGGGACAGGCTAAGGCGAGAAGTCTGAACAACTTTCTGTTGGTTTTGGATTATGGGCATTATGTGGGTCGCGTCATTTCTAGGACACAAAAGGAATTGCTATTTAAACAAGCATTAAATCCAAGTCCATTAAATCCAAGGGACTTTGAGTTCCATCTCGAGGCCAAACAACTAATTACCACAAGGGTTAGACTTTCTTCTCTTCTTCCTGCACCTCCTCCAAAGTATTTCATAATTACATGAGCCCAACAGAGAGGTTTTGCTTTCCTGTTTACTATTTTGCCAGTTTTTGGAAGAGGGGTAATAGACCACTGGATTGTTCAAGTTTTGGCAACACACACATTTCATTACAAATGCTATTCTAGCCACAACAATGTATAGTGCAACCCTAATCAACACAGATTTCAATTGCAGGTAAGCATTAGTTATGTTGTTTTCCAAACACTATTAATGAATTTGAAAATAATAGCATGTTACCCTGTTAACGGTGTAACAATTAAACCTCCTAAATATCTGTAATGAAATGAGCAGCTCAATACCTGTTCATTTCTAGGCAGATGTCTTTGTACTTGAAATGACTGTCTGCTTCAGAAGTGGATTACAGCAAGTACTTAGGGACTTTCTGAAAGTTAAGCAGGTACTTAACCGCTGTCCTGCAGTGGGATAGACTTCAGCACCATTAAATTCACCAAGGAAGAAACGTGCATCTTTTCTTAAGCATGTCCTTAATTGAATAGAGAGTACCAGAGGATGGGGTGCTACTGAAAAATGGGGCCAGGCTTCTGTCTCAGTTTTTCTGCACCACATTCATTTTTAAACTGGGCAGTCCCAAATTCACTCCTTTTAACCACAATAAAGAGGAATAGTAATCTGAAGTTTAGGCAAGCTTTTTCCTGCCTTGCCGACGTCTCTCTGCTCTCTCGTCTTTCTGGGAATATAATCCCTTTCAGTGACTGCACCATTTGAAGAACAGTCTCATAAAGGAATGACACAGTTTTGCCATCCCTCTGTTTGTGGCAGAGCTACCATATGAATGCTGAAGGACAGTGCAGACTGGGGACCTGGGCGATTCTGGATAAATACATGTTACATGAGGACAATGACTCTCCAGTGCCTGTGGAGCAGGGTCTGGGCAGGCACACTGCCCACGAGAGGTGCAGCCTTCCTGCAGATGCAGTCCAGTACAGCAGATTTACAGCCTACATGTGACTTATCTGCAAACAAACAGCTGTCACCTTCCGGATGTGCGGCAGCCCAGGGTGCTGAGCATCTTGTTGCCACAAAAACACAGAAAATACCTGCCCCCCAAAAAGGTTTTCCCATTTGAGATCTGGGATTGGGTCATCTATACAGAACTGAATAATACAGGATCATCTCTATTATCAAGCGCAATCCCAGCACTGACTGATGGGTCTCCAGGGCCTTTTCAAAGTAGGGGTCCTGGGAGCTCAGGCACTCACAGCCCACTCCTTAAGACAGAGCCCTCTATCTATTCCTGTCCATCCAGGCTGCTCATAATTAGTTTGAAACCTGCTGGCTTATTTAATTTTCAGTTATTTCAGCCAGTTTCAGTTGGCTTAATTCAGAGCTGACAGCACCAGAAATCATTAGGGACCTGCACATACTATATAAAATTGCAACAAAGAGAAGAAAGATCCAAATGAATGTCCCATGGAGAGAAAACCTATAGCAAGCTCTACTCAGTTAATTGTGGTTTTGGGCTTGCCCCATGCTGGACAGCCTGCAGATGTGGTTGGCCTATTAGCACATGGGTGGCTTGGACCTTGTCACAGAGCAAATCCCTGGGACCTTGAAAGAGTCTGGAGTTTTGTGCCCATCACCCATTGTCTTTTCTATGTGACTCCTTGTAAATACGAAATTGAAAGAGTCTGGAGTTTTGTGTGGACACTTACGGGACATAGGGAGGCGAACTTCGGATGCTGTCAGGGTGGCTCAGACTACAGGAGCCGGAACAGAGGCCATAAGGCTACTCCAGAAGAAAGAAAGGCATCTATGGGTATAGAAAACAAATCTACAGGACTCCGGGCTTTTTAAATTGCTCTGCTCCTGGAACAACTTGCTAAATTTAATGGTACTAACTGTTTCTCACTACTTCTCACTTGGAAGTTACATGAAACAAATCCCTGATGAGCTCTCATATCTCACTGTGGAGTAGACCTCAGCATCTAGGAGTAAGGAATTTATTTTACCTTTGCAGTCCCTACTGACTTCATTCAGTATTCTTGTAAGCCTGATCTCTATTGTCTAAAATATTCCACGGTAATTTGTCACCATTATCTATTGCTTTACTAATGTTACTTAGGGAAAGTATTATAATCTCAGCAAAAATATTTTAGCATTTCCTTTACAACTTTGTTCAAAGTAGTCTAACCAGAATTAGATTAATAAAACATCTTGTATTTCAATTTAGTTCAAAGTAGCCTAGCAAGATATGTGCAGGCCCATTAATTCTGCAGTAACAAGCTGAGTGTATAAAGGCTAATTTTAGCTACCAGGACAAATAGCCACATCTTCTATTTTTCTTAAAAATCTGCCTGTAATGTAAGAGGTTCTGTTCAGCCTCAACATCAAACATTTTGGTCTCATTTAACAACATATTTCACAAGGCAAAAGTACCAACACTCAAGGTATGTTGGGATTAGAAGTCATTTTTTGCTTTACAGATTCTAAACGGTTCTGATTTCCTATATAGCTTCCCATTTCTGCATCTGCACTGCTCCTATTTCTGCGCTAGTCTGGGACTGAATGTGCTCTGCTCTCCCAAAGCTGTGTCCATGGTCTGTACACGAAATGCCTTCCTAAGGTATCCTCTAGTTTAGAGTTAGGTAAATTCCAATTGCTCACTGGCATCTAATAAGACTGAGGTTAATGGGCAAATAACTGTAATCTATTTATTCTCAGGTGCCTACCTTCAAGAGAAAAGCCATTATGTTATCGAGAACTGCATTAGCAATATTACAATACCATTACCATGACCTATCGCTGCCTTAACTCCTCTCTTTCCAGTATACCTTTTCTGAACTTAGCATCTACTCAGGTTCTCAAGTCACAGGAATATCAACCTTGCTTTTTTCATTATTCCTTTAGCACCCGCAACACTCTGAATGCTATCTGAATGTAGTAACAACAGTCATATAGAACTGCAGTGGAAAACTAAGTGAAGATAAAAGAATAAGGTTGTGCCCTCTGCAGCAATTCAAAAGCAGTGTTGTTTTAAATTGATCCATAGTACTTACAAAGAACAGTTCCTATATCTTTATTAAAACCAAAATAATATAATGCATAATACTATAATGGCACTTCAAATAAAATTTGCTGTCAATAGTGTAAAAAAAAAAAGTGGAGAAAAAAATAACTACATTTTGTCTAGTCTATGTGTAGGATACATATATTCTTTTGGAAAAACGAATGCACCTCATCCACTCTGTGACATACAGAACCTGACATGAGGATCTGTGACTATTTGTTGGCCAGGTCAAATACAAAGAAAAGAAGAAAAAAGCTCATAATTCTTTGAAAAAAAACTTTCTACAGGGACCTAGACCTGGTGCTTTGGAGTTTGAAGTCCTCTCCTACAGGGGTTGAGTCTCCCTACAAGTTTCCCTGGAGCACGCCATCCCAGTACCCAGTGTTCCTTGGGAGATTGTCCGTAATAAAAAATAATAGCAGTGCAGGATGTGGGGTGCTTATTTTCCTCCAGTGTCTATTGATATTGTCTACCCTTTCCTATATGCATTAGTGGGTCTAATATTTCTGTGGAATTCAGTGCTAAAAATCTCTTTTCAACACAGTGGAGTTGGACTCAGACCTGATGCTTAAGGTATGTTTGATAATTTTCAATTCTACCTTCATAAGCAAATATTTGATGTTTGAAGACTGGCATTGGCCATGACTGAAGTCTGCTGTCAGAACAGACATCTTTGCACTCCTACTGTGACAGTCTTTCACCATAACCTTTTCAAGACACTCTGAATCATAGAATCATAGAATGCCAGGTCGGAAGGGACCTCAAGATCATCTGGTCCAACCTTTCTAGGTACTTGAGATGGCTTAACACCCTGTCAAACTGAGACTTAAAACTGTCCAGTGTGGGGGAATCTACCACTTCCCTTGGGAGACTATTCCAATGCCTGACTGTCCTCATGCTGAAAAATTTACCTCGTGTCCAATCAGAATCTCCCCAGGAGCAACTTCTGCCCATCACCCCTTGTCTTTTCTATGTGACTCCTTGTAAATACGAAATCTCCACCTTCTTGGTAGCCATCCTTTAAGTAATGGAACATGGTAATGAAGTCTCCCCTAAGCCTTCTCTTCTCAAGGCTGAACAAACCCAGTTTTCTCAGCCCCTCCTCAGATGGCAGGTCCTCCAGCCCTCTGATTATCCTTGTGGCCCTTCTCTGGACCCTCTCCAGCCTGTCTGCAGATCGGGGGACCAAAACTGAACACAATACTCCAGGTGTGGTCTGACAAGCACCAAGTAGAGTGGGATGATGACTCCTTTATCTCTGCTGGTGATGCCCTTGTTGATGCAGCCCAGCATCCTGTTGGCTTTCTTTGCTGCTGCAGCACAATGTTCACTGAGCCCGTTATCTGCCAAGACCCCCAGGTCCCTTTCCACTGGGCTGCTCTCCAGCCAGGTGGATCCCAGTCTGAACTGCGCTCCTGGGTTATGTGTTCCCAGTGCAAGGCCTTACACTTCTCCCCGTTGAACTTCATAAGATTCCTTCTAGTCCACTCCTCCAGCCTGTCCAGGTCATCCTGGAGGGTGGCCCTCCCTTCTGGAGTGTCAACCTCTCCACTCATCTTGGTGCCATCAGCAAACTTCATCAGGGTTCTCTTGATCTCAACATCCAGGTCCCTTATGAAGATGTTAAACAGCATTGGGCCCAATATAGATCCCTGGGGGACCCCACTTGTGAGTGGTTGCCAGTTTGAGGAGGAACTATTTATTATCACCCTCTGGGTACAGTCTGTCAGCAGTTCCCCACCCACTGCACAGACCACTTATCAAGGCCGTTTCTCCAGGAGGAGGCTGTGGGGAACCCTATCAAAAGCCCTGGAAGAGTCCAGGTAGATGATGTCCACCACTCGCCCTGTCCAGAGCAGGGGAGAGGCAAGAAGAAAGAAGAAACAGAATTGCTACAGGCTCCCACTGTTACCCTGCATCAAACACTGCCCATTGGTCTGAACTGCAGGAGGTATAAACTAGCATCTACTGCAATGCACTCCATAAATTGGGAAGAAATACTTCTGAAAGCTTGAAGCAAGTCTGAACACAATTTTAGGGAACTTTTTCATAAATGAAATCAACAAAACATTCTAAGCTATTGTTAGAAGTTCCAGGTGGAATTTATATTCTGGAAAAAAAATATTTTGAACACCTTAGATTCTACGTCTGCAGTTGCTCTTGGAAGGGAAGAAGGACCACAGCACTTAAAAAAGCCCTATTTTTGCTTTTTTTATGCTCTGCCTTCCTAACCTGGTGCATCTGTATCAGGTCCCCAGAGGGGGATTTCAGTGTTGTTGCATGAACTTGTCAGAAGAGTGCAGTGTATAGTAAGAGAGAGTGGTACTGGTGTCATGCAACCAGTCTGGTGAGCAGAATTAATATCCTTCATTGGGCTGATATAGCTGAATCAAAGTTATGGGTCCAAAAGCTTGCCCAGCTTTATCATCTGGCCCAACAATGATTACTACCTCATCTTACAGAGTTCCCTTTGCTAGTCAGAGGTGCAGTAAGCACCTTACAGTAAGAGGCTGGAGTAGGTGTCCTCCATAACGCACAGTGTGCAGGCTGCCTACAGTGCCTGATGAGATGACACCACATAAAAGTACCTCCATCTCAATAATTCGGTGGAAGTTTTACAGCAGAGTACCTCTAATGGATGCTAGTACAAACAAACTCCACTCATTTTGTCACAAGAAGTAAACAGGGTGAGAATGTCTCCTACTATATTTAGGTACTTGTATTTTGCTCTAATTCTTAACTAATGTACTTAGTATATAATTTTGCAAGAACTGTAATAGAATCTAATGTACTAATGTATAACACTTTTCATCCTATATACTGTAGCCAGACAGCTTTTTACAATTAGTACTACTTTTTTGTTTGTTTTTGTTTTTTTTGTTAGTATTACATCTGTAATACAATGTAATACACAGGATGTCCATTATCTTCCTTTTCCTTTATCTTCTGCATGAAGAAAAAGGAAAGAAAGAAAAGATCGCCTACTGTGACCAGAAGATGCATGCATAGCTAAGGATGCATGCAGACTGTGTGCTCAAAAAAACCCCCACATTAAAGCATTAGGGCAGACATTAGTAATCCCACACTATGTACTTTAGAACAACTCACTACCAGAAAGAAAGGTAGTGAGGACAAAAATAAAACACAACAAACAAGCAAGCAAAAAAATATAATAAAAAAACGCAGAACTTTATGATTTCTTCATACAAGCTAACTGAAGCATTTGTAGCAACAATCTGGGGATGTTTCAGTCAGTCACGAAACAGCCTGACTGAATGATGATCAAATTAATTATCTGCGTTAACTGAACAGTTAAGAGCCTGGGTTGAAATTTAATAAACCACACTGCTTGAAGATGCTTACAAATAAATCATAGCTTGTGACTCTGTGAGCATAATTGTATTTAAAACACTATACTCCTCCTGCAAATTGCATTTATTAAAGCTATGCAAAACCTTCAAGTCTTTTCAAAGGTGAGTACATTTTCATTGTGCTGGTTCTTGTTATTTAAGACTCATCCAGCTACATTTCTGCACCCTCTCCCAGTAATTCTTGGTCAAATGTGTTTGGCACCGACATGCACTTTGAACAACCTGGTCTAGTGAGAGGTGTCCCTGCAAGGGGTTTGGACCTAGATGATCCTTTAGGTCCTTTCCAACCCAAACCATTCAATGATTCAATGATATTGTGCTGTGGGGGAAAATACGGGTGAAGCTGTGCCCAATCTTGATTCTACACTTCCCTGCCTTTCCTCTCTAGCTCCCAGCCCCATGCACCATTTATTCCCCCAACAGATATGTCAACGTCCCAGACGCATGACCCTCTGTATATATGGCTACTCCTCATTTTTCACAGAATCACACAATCACTTATGTTGGAAAAGACCTTCGACATCATAGAATCCAACCATTGACATTTTATTTGACTTCCCTATGCTAAGATGTCCAGGGCACAGTCAGCATTTCAACTGCCCATGTGACTGGAGAAGAGGTGGCCACAGGGTTGTGCCTCATGCAGAGACACCTAGCTCCTGTCCTAAATACGGGAAGTAGGGTGCCAAAACCCCATAATAAGCCAGGTCCTACCAGCCCTCTGATAACAGCCTGGGCAACAAGGAGAAGTGAGGCTGAGCAGACTGCAGCACAGCTTTCCCCTCCTCTCCCAGCTGGTGAGACCCCAGGCACCAGGATCGTGCCAGGCCAAGGGGGAGAGGCACGTCAAGGCATGCAAAAAAGCAGCTTCCCAACCACTATTCCAAGAGGGTTTGCAGGAGAGCACAGTGCTACCTGACAGCACGGCCTTAGCTTTGGGGGGCCTCACAGCCTGACCTGAGTGGCTACTCTCCACCTCAGCCCCTGGGAGCATGGAGGACATGAGGGAATGTTGCTGCTGGTGGGAAAGTGTGGCTGGGGGAACTGTGGTAGCCTCATCCCCTGCCTGGGACCAGCCCCGAGCCCCTGGGGTGGCCGGATGGCTCCCAGTGGTGCTGGCATGGGAACTGTGCTCCTGTCCCACGGCGGGACGTGGCACGCTTGACTGATGTGTGCTCAGGACACACAAGGTTAATTATAATGCCACCTGTAGGAGGTACTTTCCTGCAAATATTAACCTTCTGGTTTTTCCATATGCTCCCATATGGTCCAATTTTTCTTCATAAGCAGAGCTGTACTAGAGCTAAGAAATGACAGCTAAGCTTTACTTTCTTGCCTGTAATGTCAAAACCAGAAGTCACCTGAATTTGATAAATCCAGGGCTTGGGTTTTTTTTTAAATTAATTTTAATTTAAATAAATTTCACCTTTTCCTCTCATACCATAACTTCTTAGGAATAATTTGCATTCACAAGATAAATGCAATTTGATAGACTTAGTCACGAAACATTTTCATCTGTGCCTGGCAGGAGTTCAGTGAGAAGACTCAGACAGCCTTATCTCAGCGTCCTTTCTGCAGCCTTCTCACTTTGCATCCTCATTGCAGTTCAAGTATGCCCAGTTCTACAAATGTAGAAAACATCACAGAAATTAGATACAATCTCTGTTAATCGTAGAAGAAGCAGAGGAACTGGCTGTATTGTGATGCAATGCAAAACACAGCATTAATTGCTCAAATAACAGGCAAAATAAGTGCACATGTTCTTTATCACTCGCTACTAATTCTTATCAAGAATAAAAAAAAAAAGTCAGACAATAAAAACACTTGAAGCTTCTCAGGTTTCTCTACACGGTATCTGAAAGCAGACTTTGTTAGCAGATTGACTGAAATCTTGCTGGTCTTAGAGATGTGCAAACGGTTGTGAGAGGAATGTCTGAAACAAAACACTTCTAGAGGAGCTTTGAACAATAAAGGGCCTCTGTTTTGCAGTGAATTGTGTGTATGCACACAAATGCTCATCCATCATAATGTGAATTTAAAATAATCCTGATGGGAATAAGGGAAGGGGAAGGAAGGGACACATGGAAATAACTAGACAGACTTTGACCCTTTGTGTCAGAAAACAAAGCCTTCTAGTTCAAATCTGAGATAGCGGTTCCCATTTGACATGGTTTCAACAGCCATACACAAATTCTTGTTTAAGCCTGTCCCTAAAGGATACTGAGACCAAGCAAAGCTTGCTCAAAAGTCACCCAAGCACAACATGATGGTTTTAAGTGGAAACAAATGAATGGAATATACGTAATTAAAAATCCAAACTGAATTAGGCAAAATCGCTACAGCTTCAGTTTACAAAGTCAGTGAAGGGCAGGAATGGAGCATCTGAAATAGCTATTTGGCATAGGGTCACTATGAAGATGAATTAGGGTTAATTTTCTACTGGAGTGCAGGTCAGATGCTGTGTTGTGGCAGAATGCTCATTTTGCTGGGTATATTTTGGCCTACTTATAAGTTCAGAAAATAAATATTACAATGTTAAATTAAATATGCTCTGTGACAAGGGCTTGCAAGATTGGGAGAATGTGATTTATATGCAATTGGCTCATATATACCATCTAATATGATATGCACAGTGTAACGAAAGCTCAAGGGTCTGATCTGCAGTGCAGAAATGCTTTACAGTCCTCCTTCAGGTTGCATGTTGTTTTTCCTTCCTCTTCTTCTTAGGTTTTTTTTTTAATGACTACATGAGTTAATTAGCGGTTATGTACTCTGTCTTTTTGCCTGGCCTAGCTTATCCCTACTGCAGTAAATCTCTTTTCTTTCCCTCTCCCAAGGATCGTTACAACATTAGCCAGCACTGTCAACAAAACTAATTGAAAGCCACCTGCTTTTAGGATCACTCTAATGAAAAACGGCAAAGTTAAGAAACAAAATTCAATCAACTTTCTAATAGTCTGTAATTTCCTATTAATTTACACAAATGCAGAGGTAAATAAAACAAACCACAAGATTCTTTTCATTACTGGCCTTATTGTCCACTCCTCCTTACATCTGTATAATTAGAAATTGCTATTTTTATAACCTAAATCTCTCATCACTCCTTAAAGTGGAAGTAGTAGCATTACATTTTGTCTTTTAAACTGCAGCTGTACCAAAAAAAGAAAAGTACTTGCAAATAGCCTTCCTATTATAAATCGAGGTGTTCTTTTTGTTAAGCATTTGGGTCCTTTTAATCAAGTAGGCCCTCATTCAGCAGAACTTTTAAAGATGTTGAAGTCCACTTATGCACTTACACAAATGATCTAAATTTCATTGCCTTTGATGAAATTCAAGCACCTGCAGAAACCTGGGGAAAGGCTGAAGATGTGGGACTGAATGGGTATGGATTAGGGAAGCTGTGGATGCCCCCTCCCTGGAAGTGTTCAAGGGCAGGTTGGATGGGGCTCTGAGCAGCCTGGTCTAGTGGGCAGTGTCTGTGCTAGTGCAGGGGGCATTGGATCTAGATGATCTTTGAGGTCCCTTCCAACCCAAACCATTCTATGATTCTATGATTTCCTGAAGGGGGCCTTGGACCCCAAACATGCAGAGCCCTTTTCAACACGTGCTGAACCTCAGGCAGGTGATTAAGTACTACTGGAGTTGATAGGAAATAAGCATGTACTTCAAGATAAGTACTTTGCTACTGTTGTACAGGAGCACACAATTTAGTCAAGTGAGCATGAGTAAAGAAAACATTCAATAAGATAGCTTGATGGCTAAACTGTTTCCTGTAAGTAGTTTCCCAGCTTGTCCTTAATTGTGGAGAAATAAGCCTGGGAAAGCATAAAAGCGGCTGATTTATTTCTGTTAGGCCAACAGAAGTACAATACTGAGGTAAAAAAAAAGGAAAACACGAGACAGACGGTACTAATGAGTATTTGTGTTACAGCAGGGTTTAGATGTCCCAGTAAAGCCTGAGATCCCACTGCGCTAGACGCAGTGCCAACATGTCAGTGAGAGTGTTCAGTAAGGGAGAGCTGGCTGTAAACATGACATGTGGAAGTCGCTTTGAAGTCAGACAGAACCCAAGTGTGCAAGCAGTTTGTACTGTTAGGCCATACGTTTCAAGCTATATGATTAATTGCTATCAAGTGTGCTGAAGCAGAAGACAATCTCTCTCGTATTATAGCCACCAAAGATATAATGAGCTGAGGAAAAATAAAATAAGGTCACAGATTATATTGATTGAATTTAGTAGTCCACTGTTTACTTCCTGGGACTGTAAACATATCATTATTTTTCCTACTTTAAAAGAATAAAACTTCTACTTAAATGAGATGAATTTTAATCAATGCAATATGGGATAAATGCTACCTTCATGCAAAAGTATGCTTCTCTCATCGATTATAGTAATGAGATATGCAAAGAAAGATGAGAGGAATGTAATTTGACCCTCTTTGGAAGCTACTCCAAAATCATGCTGGATGTACTGTGTGTGCATCCACAGAAAAAGAAGAACGACAAGTGGTAGTATTGCAAAGCTTTCCCAAAAAGGGCAAATTCCTGCTGCTTCAGGAGCAGACTGATGCCTAAAGAAGGTCAGGGGACGTAGAAACAAGGTGAGCCCCCCAGTTTGTGCACCCATAGCTTCAATGATGTAATCATTACTACAACATGCAGAAAAGGCTTAAAAACAAAGGCGTACAGAAGAACAAAAGGAAGGGAAAAATACCAGTCAGGAATAATTATCACAGTGTATAAAGCTTTCCACTCCTTTATTATAATAAATTGCAAAGTTTTATTGATGCATATTTTATCACAGCACTCTTGCCATATGTGATCTGAAGATTCAGAGGCTGTCCCTGGGGACAATGGTGCTGATATAGATAATCAAGAATTCCTTTTATGCTCCTCTCAACACAGCCACAGCTCAGATCGAAATTAACATCTTTTACAATGAAACACCAGTTTGCTGCCACAACTAGACATGACAGCTGGAGAGAGAGGCCTGCTTATCCAGTTACTCCTTCAAGTCCTGGTTTCATTATGGCCTGTGAAGATGTAAACTATGTACAAAGCAATTGCGGATGGTCACCGAGTACCAGAAAAACGAATCTGCATGCAACCTGCCACATGAAGGAGGGAGAAATGCTTCCAAATAAATCCAGGGATGAAAGGCAAAGATCAGAGGAAGCCCCTAAAAAAAAGCAATGAAGAGGAATCCAAGAGCTTTGAACTTCTGCAGTTTCATGGCCTGCATCAGACTGGGTGATGCTAGCACACATGTACACACGTGCACACATGCTGGAGTAAAACCCATGGCCAAAAAGAAACCCAGCACAGGGCTCTGTCCTGCTGAAATCCTCCTAGGCAAGGATTTCACCTAGTGGAAACACTAAGGCTGCTTAGTGCTGGCACTTGCTCCTGGTCATCTTTTCAAGTTGACTGCTCCCACCCAAACACTGGCCCTTTTTCTCACGCTGCTGAGAAGTGGGGCACAGAGCTTATTTTGCTCTGCTCCCCATGGGGTCGTACATCACTGTAGCATCTGAGTGCCTTCCTGTAGAGCATGAACATCTGCCATGTATGCTTCATTCTCCCTCTCATCCTATTCCCAAGGGAGAACAGTGTAGTGTTTTGTTTTGGCAGGGCTTTATTTTCTGTTATTTTAAATCTACATGCCGCCATATGTTAGGAAGAAAGAAAAAGAAGCACCTTGCTTGTGAAGGAGATGGTGGTGGGGTTTGCGATGGTTGTTAGCTTCTGAGGGAGTTAGGGCCAAGGTCTCAGCCTGGCTTTCTAGAATCTGGAGCTTTCTGCTGGCTGCTGGAAAGGTATAAACTTCACAGACTGTCAAAGGGAGCTGGAGATGCTAATGCACTAGAATTGCGTATCTTTCCTATGTGAAAGTGGTTCAAGTCCAGCTCTGAGCACATGCCTACCTAACACAACATTTCTGAAGAGCCCAATGCTTTGGTATATTGCATGCTGGGACAATACATAGTAAAACCTACTCTATTGATCATGGTTGTTTTGGTTTTTTATTTATTTTCTAATATATGTCATGTCATCTAGAGGTTATCTCCAGTCACTAGGGAAGCACAGAGCAGAGGGTATCAGTTTAAGTTTTGAATCATGAAAGTAGGCAAATGTGCTGTTAGAGATGCAAGGATGTTCAGAAAACATTTAAAGCATATTCCACACCTTCAGTATAGATCAGGAAAGGAGTAAACAAGAGGGAAGCAGATGCACTTCTCTAGCCTTGTGTCTTTGTCTTTCTATGGGTTGCACAAAACACTACTTCTACAGCTCAACGCTGTGGACGAGGTCAGGCTAAAAACCAGTGTAACAGCAAGCCCACTTTGGGGTCATTATCAAGTATTACAGGGAGACAGAATGCTATGAAAAGAAGGTGGGCATATGGCAGAACTGCAGCATAAGGATCTAATTTATACCATCAGCATAAAAAATGTAACACATGAGCTGGATGAGTCTTCAGCTGATAAGAGTACAGGGCAGGACCCCTCACCCTGCATAAGAGACTGTCACTTTTTCTTCCCTAAAGCCAAGGAATTTTTGGAATTTCCTGCTCATCACTCCACTGGAAGGGCTCTCCTCACTGGGAAGGGCTTTTTCGCAAACTCTCCAAACTTTTTGCATTCACAAAGGAGATTCTTTTGGGGATCACTCATTCTCTCTTCCATTATATTTCTGACATATTTCCCGTCGTTCACTTTTACAGGATGCTGATGTTGTAGGGAATAATATTGAAGATATTCTTCTGCATGAAGGAGACTTTGGATTATAGGTTCAGATGACCAGGATTTCTCCAGTCTTGCACACACACAGAGCGATGGCTGCAACCTCACTCCAACTATAAAGTTTAGATTAGCTAAGGATCATCTGAAGAGAAATGTACCAGTACCTATTATTTTTCCTTTTGCAAGAGATTTAAGGCAGAATATTTACTATGATAATGCAATTTTTATATCAGATTGAAAAACAAAATTTGTATCTTGCAAGGAGTTATAGTATTTGGCATTTCTCCTGAGTCAGACTAAAAGTCCAAAACAATGCCACTTATCTCTCCATAAAGCTTTTACAAATCAGTTTTAAAAGGCAAAAATGTTAACTTCTATGTTATGAAATGAGTGATCTTGAAGTTTCAGAACTAAAACATTTAGTGTTGGGGGGCAGGAGTGATGTGGTGACATTGCTCCCTGACTCCACCTAAATAGCACCAACTGGGAGCTGAAATCCTTGGCCCACTTGCCTCTATCTACCCCACGGATTCTTCTCCCCAGTCTGGCTGAGAGCCCCACGAGGCATGATAGTCTTATGGTGCTGCAGTTCTCAAGATGCCTCACAACACTGCAAAATCTCATCCCAAATAAAAAATAGATATGTCAGCCAGATTTACCTCTGTGGAGCATTTTGCCAAAATGTCTATTTGCCCTATGAATAATTTCAAATTTAATGAACACACTTTTCCAACACGAAAATACTTAATTTGACGCTTTTGTGATCAAACCTAGTTGTTTTATTGCAGCTTGCCTTTTGAATCCTTTGAGTGGGACTATCAAGGCAGAATTCCACTTAAGAACACTAGTATCAAGCTAAAGTCTCAGTGTGATGTGTAGATAAAGAAGGACTTTGAAAAGCATTCTAGATTAATCTTTCTTCACAACTGCAAGTTTTAGAAGTACCATTTATAAGCAACTCTTTTCATTATTCTTTTCATAGTAACGTTGGTTTAAAAACCTATTTTACACCTGGGAATCAAGAAGCACACTGGAAATTAACACTTTTCTATAAAACTCTTAAGGTAGAGACTTCATCAGGAATCTGTACAAGGTCTGCCCTGGTGGATAGAATGACCAAGCCCAAGGAGGGAACGCTGCTGTAACAAAACAATAAAAAAAAGTGAATTTAAAAAAGAAAAATCAGAGGCCATCAAGCAATCAAAAATCAGTTGCTTACTATGAACAAAACTCAGACCGTCTCTGAGTGAAACCTCATTCCAATTTAACCAGGATAACCCCAGGGAAACCAGTGAGCTTGCAATACTGTATTAAAGAGCAGAATAACATTCCATGTTGTAAAGATTTTTTACATCTTTCTTTGAAATACCGACATGGGTCACTTTCCCAGACACCAGTCTATCATGAGACAGTAAATCCTGGATCTTTAAGATAGATAGGGTGTAATTAAAACTAGAATATGGCCTGTTGGGAATGATCTCTCCCCACTTAAATCATATCATTTTCATTGCTGTACTGGTGTAAATGGTATTTTTACTTATGTGTCCAGAAGATAACTCAACTGCAATATTTCTTTTCTACTGCTAAAATATTAGCATTAAAAAAGGCAGTATTTTATAAAAGTCATATAAACATAGTGCCTGTAACACAATCAATTTTGCTGAAATTATTTTACACTAGCCTTCATCCTTGAAATAGTGTATCTTCCTTTGTAGAATGTTTTAAAGCTTAAAAATGTTACTTGAAGTAAGTTTCAACAGTACATTAACTAGTAAAAACCAAAGTACTCCTTTTTTTTTCCCCCAAAGTCCAGAAGAATTTTGTTGCCACTAAAGAAGAACAGACACACAACTTTTGAACAGGAACTGACCTAATATTTCTGAAAGCCCTGCATGCAATTACCTTCTTGCAAGAGCCATCTTTCAGGCAGTCTTCTTCTGCCTCTGAACTCTGAAAGCTGCTCATCAGATCCAGCAAAATTGGGATATTAATAGTGAACCATTTATCAGGCTCGATATGTTTGTTAGAGTATCTTTTAAAGCAGAAAGATATTGTTAAGGCCCTCCTGAAGTTACTAGTTTTACTCCCATGTTTTTCACACCAGTGTTTCTCCAGGGGACGGCTGGAAGCAGTGGTCCCCTAGAAAGCGGTGCTCAGATGGCAGAGGGTCTCCACAGAAAGGGAGCCCTCCTTGGCTACCGGGTGTGACAGCCTCAGCCCAAGATGCCAAGATGTGAAAAGAAAAACCTGTTACAGCAGGGTTTGTGCTCACAAGAAAAACCTGTTACAGCAGGGTTTGTGCTCACACCCCTTAGTCCTTTGCACATGTGACATTACTGGTGAGTGTCAAAAGCAAAGAGTGCTGCTGCCCTCCTGATCCCTGGGCTTGCAACCCGTCACTCAGAAACTCTGGCCTAGGTTGAAAAGAGGAAGGTGTCTGGTGAATTGGGATGGAAAATTGGTGATACAGGACTGGGAACCAGGGTGCTGACTCCAGTGTTTGCCTTCTCCCTCACCTTGCTCCTTGATGGACCACGATGTTTACTGGGCTTGTCCTACCTTCACCTTCTGTTCTCAGTCCACTGGTCAGAATTTTTCAGCAACATTTTGGTTTTCTAGATACATTCTTCTTCAAGTAAAAAAAAGCCTTTTTTTTAATTTAATTTTTTTTTTTTTAACCAGAAACATAAGAACATCAACATTTTCCAGGGAAAATTTCTCAGATCAGGGCTTGCTCTGATGTCCCTATTGACTTGGCCAATAGGATGCCTAACTGTGGCAGAAGTTGTGGGAAGGCTGGACCCTTCCCTCACCTCTTCCCTGCCTCCTTTTTCACACAGCCTCACCTGGCTGTGTTTGCAGCTCTCATTTATTGGCACCGGTATTGTACAAGTCTCAGATAAAGCAGCTCCATTCTTTCCTCTCCCTGTCCTTAAACATTTAACACATCACATATGTGAGTTTCCTAATTTCAGGTTTTTTTGAGACAGGAATATTGAGGTTTTCTTACCCGTGTTGACAATACCCCACACATGGCAGATGACAGCAGCATAAAGCACTGAGAATGCTGCCTCTTCCCCCTTTCCCCCTTTTTTTTGATTGCTGTAAAAATTACTGGAGAAGATTGTACTGTGGAGTCATAAATAAAGCATACTTGTCAGAAGCTACAGTCTTAAAATATTCTAACAGTTTGTTTGTTTTCTCTCCATAAATTGTTTATTGGTCAATATGGCCTGAACTTTCAAATGTATTCTCCTTTGCAGTTTGCTGACATTATCTCCATCCTAAATACTTTCATCTAATATTGAGCTTTCAAAAACCCCCACTTTCTACCTTTTTTTCATTGATGAGAGATTCTTCTAAAGCTGAACATTCAGATTATGCAGCATTACATTACTCTGTGTCTCTTATCCTTACGGAGATTGCTAGCATTAAAGGAGAACTGTATGGTTGTTATGAAAGTCACTATTGGCAGTGGGGTTATGCAGCAGGGGATGTTTTTTGAGTGGTCTCCATCTACACAATAAAGCAAATCAAAAAAGAAAAATCTCTGCATAAAATATTGGTCTAATTTGTATTCTACTTCACTATATCATGCAAATGGTCTTCAGGTAACAGACTGACATTGTAAAATAGTAGCCTGGTGAGTAAATTATCATAGAAAGAAGTTCCTCGAAGCAATGATTTCAGAATCAAGTATGAAGAGCCCAGGAGTTTACAAACCCAAAGATAGTCTTTAGTCTTAAGAGTTGTCTGTAGAGTTGACATCAAACATCAACATAGAAAACAGACTTTCTTCTAACTGTCCTGGAGCCTTGCAATGCAGGAGGTCTTCCAAAAAAACAATCATCCAACAAGTATAGGATGATACCTTAAATCTGAAGTGGATCAGTCCCCTCTTGATAGTTCCTAAAGAGGTTAAAGAAAGACCAATGGACTTAAAAACATTTTTGAATTGATGTAATGCCTGATAGTTTGAATATTTATAGCTAGTAAGTAAAAAAAAGAAAAAGAAAAAAAAGACATTTGGTAATTGCTTCTTCAATAAATAACTTTATGAGCTCCTGGAGAAAAGAAGGTAATTTATTGCAGAATAAAACCAGTTTTGGTCCACCCACTCTTTGAGGACAATTTGGTAGGTGTGCATAACTACATGGGAAATCTAGATGCTCAGCAATCATTAAAAATAATGGGAACCTAAGTGTGCAGATACTACAGTAGCTACAAAAATCTCAGCTGTGCACTTCTAGCACAATCTCTTTTTGTCCACTGCAAAGGTATTAACACTGAAGCACTCATAACTTAGAAAAGAAAGAGAACAAATTGCATAAAAACCTATTTCAAATGGTTATCTAAAACCATTTTACTGATGTTTTACTAATTGACACATGAAAAAGAAGGCAAGTAGAACACTCTGTAAGTTATTTTTGGTATTATAATTATTGATGTTTCAACAAAACAAGGTCCTCATAATGAAACGGTTGATTGGCAACAGGATTAAAGTGGCGACAGATTTTAATCAAAATGCATTTTTAGAGGCTAGGAAAAAATAAACACCTACCTGCCATCCATCATTATATTTGTTTATTCTACATAAACACCTATACTACCCAGTAAGGGATTACAGAGGTAATGCAATGGAGCACTTTCTCCCAAAGGGGAGAAACAAATGAATAGTATGAAGATATCAAAGAGTGGAACAGTTAATAGGTTTACTGGGTATCACTACTGTCTGCTACAGTTTATTCATTACCTCACTAATAGCCAGGTATTTAGCAGTCGTTATAACACAAATGAGTCTTAATGGGAGCTCCTTGCATTGCCCCACAGCAGCATGACAGCAAGCAAGAGGGCACATGAAGAGCCATATGGGACAGTCAAGGAAAACAGACAGAGACTGACAACTCATTGTTGAGCTGCTCTTTTTTTTTCATTATCTTTTCTACACATTTGAATCTAACATCCAGTTCCTTAGTTCTCGACTTCATGTTGAGATGTACCAAGCACGCAAGTCAGCACAACAGGCCCACTTACAACAGCTGACTCTCAACCACAGCGTATTTAACACAGCACAGTTCCATCGCACCCTTAGCAATGCTCCCGAACTCCCTCTAATAAGGATTAACCTTTCCAAAATCTAGACTACACAGGAAAGGCTTAGCCATGATTCACTCCAGCATTTCTATATAACAGTTCCATTATGTATATAACCCTAATATTATGACACATTGCTTACAGATGCCTTTCTCTTGGCATATCGATGTGCTATAACCTGAAACTCCACATGCAAATCTAGGAACCTGATATCCTTCGAAACTCCTCCAATATCCTGTACTCGCCTCAGAGACTTCTTGTGGGATCCAGATGCTGTTATTCCAATCTCTATCTGTTACCACAAACTGTTCAGCTTTCTACCATGCTCATTCACGAGCCTGTGAAACAGGTATCTGTCTTCTTTTTGTATTAGTCCCTCTCCAAGCCAGAGTGAAATTCTATACCTGCCATGGATCAGATTTGTCCTTTTTTTGTCTCTGTTATTTTATGAAGACATTTGTCACTTCTTTTTCTCTGCCTCACTATACAAATCCTCTGTTTTCTTGCCCTCCTGCAGCTTCTTCCTCTGTTCAGTCTCCACAAGGTTTTGTTGCTATTATCATTGTTTTCTCTCAACATGCTCTCTGTCCTCTTGAAGGCTGGTTTGACAGATCCTCTCTTGTCATCTGCTTGAAGGCCGATTTCAGCTCTTCCTTACAGCACTGTGCCTATGTGCCTCCTCCACTACAAGCGCTTAGCGTGGAGCTTGTTCTACCATGGCAGTGTGTCTGCTCCTCGTGGCCCTTCCTCCTGAGGAGGGTCACAGGGATGTGAGGTGTGCAGGGCTGTGGGCCACAGGCGCTAGTCTGATAATGTCAACAGTTGACTGCTGCCTTTCCAATAGATTTGGTAGCTATTCTCCTTGTCATTATCAAGGACGCGCACTAGTCATTGGAAAGGATCTCCCCTGCGTGTCCATGGAGTGCCCAGAAAAGAGTATGTTTAGGGCTGCTATCAGAATAAATTTACCAGCCTGCGCTCACTCTCCCTTGCCTTAGAGAGAGATGTACATGAGAAGCAGGCACCCCTAAATGTTTGCATGGTGCCTGCCCATCTCCATATCACATTCTGAAGGAGACATAAGACTACAGCAACTCCATATGGGAAGCACAAACCAAACAAGCAAGTGCAGTGGTTCATCTCTGGAGATCTGGTAGTTGGCTCACACATGCAGCCCTCCTCTGACACTGAAAGAAACTGAGCATCCAACTAAAACGGACACGCACCACTGATACATGCTTTCCAAACTTCCCTTTCTGGGGAGGCATTCATCTGTCCTTCACATGTCCTTCACAAGACATGCTGATTTCCTTCTTATTTATTCACTGTGTTCCTTAAAAACGTATTTTTGCTGTGAAGCCTTAATATATTACACCTGCAAGTCAAGCAATACATAATATGCACTGAAATGGTTAATGCCCTCCAGATTATGCATGGACTGGAGGATGCTTGGGGCAAAATTTTTTTTTTTTTTTTTCAGGGAAATGCTTTTCATTTAGGAAGCTCCCCTTTCCAGAAGCCAACCTGCTAATTCTCACTGAGAGTCAGCAGAACTTCACCTGTTAAAGCACTTACTTAAAAAGTAGCTTAAAATAAAAAAAAAATAGACTAATTTCAGCAATGGGCTAAGCACACAGAAGGCACTCCATATCTAATAATCTAATGAGGTGCCTATATTACTAGTGCTATTTTAATTTATGTCACATCATGATTGCAATTCTAAATTAAACTCATAAAAGCAAGGAAATTTATAGTTAAGCCTTTCCTTCAATCCTTACATTGCTTCACTGTAACTAAGTTAAATACTGCAAGGGCTCTTAACTGTGTCTCCCAATACCTGAGCATGTAGAAAGGTTAATTACAGAGACTCATTTTTTACCTTTGATTTGCTTCTGTAGTAAGCTAAAAGGAATCGGGTAGAACAATACAGCCCCGGTGTGCTCTCAACTTGCAAACTGTTAGCACCTCTTGGGCTACTTTGTCAGGAGCTGCATAGCTCAGCAGGGCAAACCCTACACAGTTTGGTGAGTGCTTACTGGGCTTGCTCCATTTGGTATCTGCACAGAAGCTGAGAAGCACAAATAGCTTCATTCCCTCTGAAAAAAAGTGAAATAATGCACAGAAAGGTCCTACTTCGAAACAGATCCACATCTTGTCCCCAGGGGCCCAACAGCAGCTCTTACCAGCCCTATTTCATCCCTCTTAGGTGGGGGCTTAGGTGAGGGCATGGACATGAAGTAATGGCATTGGCCCACAAGAACACCTCAGTGCTACCACTGGTAGAAAAAACAGCATTCCCCAAGACAAATAGCAAAAAGGAGAAAAACTACTGAGACATTCAGAAGGCAGACCTGTAAACCAAACACCTCGGTGTTTCAGTGATTCCAGCTTAAGCTTGGGACTGGTTATGGTTTGGGGTGTCAATGCCTGCATGCTCAGGCTTTTGAAGAGCTACTAAAAAAAAAACAGGGACAAAAATTTTAAACATAAAAAACGCATTTTACAGCATACCTTCACCTTCAGTATCCGAAATCCCTTTGACTTCTTTCTTAGCATATGAACTATACTTATGCTTTTTAAAGTAAAACAAATAGTTTAAAAATTGCAACCTCCTGTGACTGCATGAAATGCTCCTTTCATCCCTTCATTCTTTAAATGAGGACCTGAGTCAACTCCTTCACAACAGCTACAGTTTCTCAAGTCTGCTAACACTTTTCAAAGGTGGGCTCTATCTTTTGGAATACTGTCATGACATGCTTGGTAGTGTTGTAGCTGGTGAATTTTAAATGTTTAGCTTTCAGATTCAATGTATGTAACGACGTTAAAAATTCTTGTGAAAAAAGTAGGTCTTACACATTCTTTGCAGGGAGTTTTCACAGTTCTTTCCTTTTTTAATTACCCAAGGCATTCCGATTAGAAAGCTACAAAGTTATCTAGTTAAAACTGGGTTTTACAGTAATCTAATGGGTACAAAAAGCATATGGAATTAGGAAACATTTACTTCTCTTCCCCTTCTTCTTGTATTGCCAAATACATTTAAATCAAATTTGTTTTTAAAACAAATATTCCCAGGGTAAGGACTTTTATATCAACTTCTAGTTAAGTTATTTCAGATGAATTAGAAACCTCTGGCAATTTTTCCCAATGAAATGTAAATGATGACATATCATTAACTAGCAGCATTACACCACTAAAATACTAAGACGTGCCTTGCTTGCTTCAAACTTCCCTTTCCTTAAGTGCAATGCCTTAGAGGCAGCAGTGTTTAAATGGTACAAAGTACTCTACTACCACCAGCCTGAATTTTTATGTAGGAGAACAAGCTTCACATTCTTCCCTGCAAATGCAGTATATGGGCATGTTCAGCTCCTCCATAAAACACACTCATACACTATTACTGTCTAAAACAAGGTACAGTACTGACATGACAGATTCATGTTCCCAGCTGTGACATAAGGGCTCTTTGACAATACCACAGTGAAAGCCCTATTAAGAAAACATGTGCCGGACAGTGCATCTGATGCACTTAAATGCTATAAAAGATTTTCCAGGTGTTAATGAGTTACATGAGTAGAATGAAAATGAGATGGATCCGTGCGCTTGGAAATTCTCAAGAAGCAGGACATGGGCTCTCTGAGAGACAGACAAACAGCGCTTTATAAGCATCACTGGCCACACTCTGCACCTGACTGTGCGAGGTGATGAGCGACCCTGACTATTCACTGGGGGGACTGTTCATTGAGGATGGTTTGCATGGGAAAAGACAGACTTTCATGTCTTCCTGCAGTTTACTGCATCCTTTTACTTTGCTCTATTTGTGAAAAAGCACTAGCTGTTTTCCCCTTTTTATGCTTTTTTTTTCCTTCCTCCTAAAGAGAAGGAAAACACTATGCTTGTTACTTCATTTCTCATTTTTAGTTTTACGAGGGATTCAGCTTGACCCAGTACAGATAAGAAACTGTCACTTAACCCATGTTAAAGTACCACTACTTACAGTTTATGCTTTTAAGTAAGAGCGAAATAGGCTCTTTCGCATACTTTGAAACAGCAGTGGTTGAAATTTTTCAAGGCAATGTTGAGGTTTAAGACATATTCCCTTAAGCTATGTATAAAATGCAATGTATGGGCTGGCCTCAACATTTCAACCACTGGCATTTTAGAGCATGTCCATACATTATCTTGTACATGAGGTATCTACAGTAGAATTGTTTACTCATATAATCTGTTGACTTGATAAAAGTTCATTTTGTTTCTGTGCATTTTATGGTTACCGTCCTTGAGAAGCTAAGTTTTGTTTTATCTACATATAAGAGGCACAGTGGAAAGGCTGCAATGCAGATTTTTCCATGCTGTGGTCACCACAATTCAGTCTTAATCCTGGCATACAATTGTATCTAGCAAAAAAAAGACAATTTAGTCTTCATGCTAATTCCAGTCTGATTTTCCTTAAAGGGGAAGCTCTCAGTAATATGAGAACCCATGGAGAATCTCCTCTCAGAAATTACTTTAGACCCACCTGTGTTACTTCCCACAATGACAAGTCAGTATTATTTTATCTTTCATTTACCATTTAATATCTCAAGTCCTCTTCCCACTCCCAACCCCAAGAGAGTTATTTAAATTAACTTGGAGAACTACATTTTCTTAAATGCATAAGAACACAAGGTGAAGAGAATGAGCAAACCAGTCTAGTAGCACATTGACACAGATTCTTGAAATTAATGTCTTAAGGGTTAAAATTCCTCTGGCTTGCCAGGTGTTCTGTGCAAATGTTGCATTCATACAATGGAGTGTCTGACCATTCAACCATATGTCAAACAATCTCTGCTATGACAACCAGATGTAGACATTGCCATGGAATGAAATTATCATTTTATTAATTACCCTTTAATTAGTTGATACAGCAGAGAACATGCAGTAATTTAGTCATAATTGGCCTGACTGATACTCAATACTTACAGGGATGGAATCTGTGTGTGAGACTACTTGTTATGAATAACAATTACGTCTGTGACAATGCAATTTTATTATGAAGATGTACTGTGCATTTCAAACAACTTTTAGGTATAAGATAGTATTCAGGATTTAACTGCAATTCAATGGCAACTTTTTTCCTTGAATAAAAGTGTATAATCCCTCCATGTATTATGCCTAACATGTTATAATAATGCAAGAAAGCCCTCTTCCAAAACTTGCTGTGATAGCCAAACTGTGTTTTTGATGCATTTTATTATGAGGAGCCACCTGGTAAATTTTCAATTTCAAAATGGAGGGAAAAACACTTCACACTTCCCTCAAAATCTTGTTACTAGTCTTCAAATTATTCTAGAGTTTAATGTGGTACTTGTGTAAAGGGTACATTATGCAGGCTTTTAGAAACATTCTTTCTCAGAACATCCCAAGCAGAAACTTCAGCAGTGTCTCTTACGTGATCACTTGGTCACTACACTTTCTGGATTTCTGAAAGAAGAGTAGAACATCCTTAGGTTTCTCGGACTGGATAGGTGCAATGAAATTAGCAACATCACCCTCTAAGTTGTACTAGTAAAAAAAATGCCTTGAAAACATCCTTCCAATACAGCCTGCCATTAAATCAGGAATACTCTTCATAGGCAGAATACTGAGCGTCACTGGTAGGAAAAAATAACATTCAACAGCTTAATAAAAATGCTTGTAAAGTAGATCTTAATGTTGGGCCTTACATAACCAGTTGTTAGGAGGTTTTTTTGCCATCACTTTGGACAAAACTCTGGAGTAACCATTCTGTCCTTGCTGTTTTAAACTCTGTGACCTGAGCGAAGACTGCAGTGTTTTGTATTAGTTTAATACTGTCATATAGACAACATGCCTTGCATTTTCTCCACTTGTTTTTCCACAAAAATCTCACAAAGTGCAGGTCAAAACCTTCAACAAACTCAACTTCAACAGAAGGTAACAAATTGCTTTACTTTTCAGTGTTGAATGAAAGCTCCCTTTTGGTTTGTGGTTTTTTTGTTGTTCTTTGATTTTTTTTTTCTGTAGTGGGTAGCTCCCAGCTTTCTGCATATGCAGAGCCACAAAATTATACTTAACTGAATTTCTCTTTAAACCTTTCCCAAATCTAGTGAATCTATTTATTTATTTATTTATTTATGAAGGCTAGGCAGGCTGCATGTTGTCTCTGAGCCAAATGAATCTTTCATATAACTACTCTAAAGTCAAGGGAGTTATATGATGGATGAGTTTGTTTCCTTTACAATTAGATTTTGAGAAATTCTTTTACTTTGCTCAAATTACCATGGACTTCTTTGTGAGTTTGCTTTGTTTTAAACATAACATTCTTCCACCTTTTCTTATAATTAATCTACTATTATGCTTCTTTATCAGAAATGTATATATATGGAAAAAGCATGCTATATAGGAAGAAAAACATTTTTTGCCTATGGTGCCATCTTCCAGTTAATATCAGTAAGTCATATCCTACTGCTTGTAAGCACATCGTGCTTGACAAGTTATAACCACCTTCAGTACAGATACACACAGGTTGCATTTTCCTGCTGTGTCACAGGGAACAGCTAACATAGTGTAACAAGAGATCATTTCATTAGGTTACCATGAAAGTCACCACTGCAAGGAAGTTGAGCTGAAGGGGGACACAATCACAGTGTTAAAAACTCAAACCAGTTTACCATCAAAACCTTGTCTGCCTGCTTGAAAAATGTCTTAGAACAGCACAAAAGCTGGCACCATCCCTGCTGAGTTGGCAATAAAATGTACACATAAGTAAAATGCATTAATTGGTATTAGTCAATCTAGTTAAGATGCTCATTCTCCAGGCATCTTCAGATTTAATTTCCATAAAAAAGGATTTCTTTAAGTTTCATAATTTGAGTTTGTCCAGCTCGAAATGATGTTGACACATACAGTGGCAGCAAAAGCACAGTTACACCCCAGCTTTACAAAGGTGTTCTCTATCTAAACAGACCGGGACTCACGTGCTCCCAGTCTCACCTAAAAAAACCCCAAACCTATGGAAGAGGAAAAAGTGATACATTTTCCTATTGCTATTTTTCCTCCCTTTCCCCGTTATTTTTCCTACTGTGCACCACTGATCACTGTACTTTAAGATCAGAATGAACAATTAACTGCCTAATTATTCCAGTCACACCAAGCCACAATGAAATCTTTATTCAGTGTTTACAGCAATCTTTGGCAGAGACTGTCTTGCTGTTTTTAAACCAAGAAGAACTGCTCCCTTTGGCTCCCCTCGGCATCAGCTGCCTGGGTTTCAGAGCTGGATGCCAATAATCAGCCTCCTTTTTCTCTTCCAAAGTGGCTATTTTTTTTTTTTTTTAAGGGTGAAAAGACCTATTCTCATCAACTCCCCATATATTCTGCCTGATTTATGTCCCAGCCACTGGGTCTCTTCCTTCCGTATCTTTTACTATTTGTGACCCCCTCGCACCCCCTCCGCGCCGCCCCCGCTGCGCCGGCGAAGCCCCGGAGCCCCCGGACCGTCGAGTGGAAAGGGGAAGAGGGGTGCTTCTTCCTCGGACGCCCCGTCGAGTCGAGAGGCAAGGAGGCATAGGGCTACCTTGCAGCTCACTCCCCCGCCCATACACCTTTTCCATAGGTTTTCTGCAGAACGCCCCCACGGCGGCTCCCCGCCATCTCCGCCCCGGTAAAGTTGGAGGGAGCAGCTCCGTGCCCCAGGAGGCTCGTTCTGCTCCGTCTCTCAGACTTGCTCCCGGGTCCCGAGGGCGAGCCGCGCCGGCAGGACACCCCCCGCCCTACCCAGCCCTGCCCTGCCCGCCCCGGCAGAGCACCTGCAGGGGGGGAAGACTGTCCCAGCCAAACTCCAGAGTGACCCGGTGTGGAATGGCTCCGTCCCCCACCACTTCTTCCTCGCCCTCTGACTGCAGCTGGGCAGCCTGGGGGGCCGGGTACAGAAGAAGGGGGAAAAAAAAGGCACAAAAAGGCACAACCCCCCCGAAAAAAAACAGGGAAAACCCCGGAGAAAACCCCACAACAACAATAAAAAAGCCGCAACAAAACAAAAATCCGAAGGGGGGGTGGGGGGAAGAGAAGAAAAAGAAAAGGATAAGAAATAAAATAATTAAAAGGAAAGGGGAAATAAGCAAAAAGAAATAAAGGCAACAAAAAATAAAGAAAAAGACAAGACAAAATAAAATGGGGGGGGGGGGGGGGGGTTGGGAGGAAAGGGAAAAGAAAAAGAGCACCAGCAGAAGTCCCCGAAGGATAGTATGGGTTACCTTGCAGTGCGGAGGAGCTCTCGGCTGCCTTCCCGGCGATGGGACTTCCCTCCTCCGCCGGGTGCGCCCCTCACATCCCCGCGCCCCCCGCCACTCCTCTCGCAGGGGCCGCGCTGAGCGCCTCCGCGCAGCGCTGCCGCTCGCTTGGGGCTCTGGCTGAGGGGGGGAGCCTGGGGGGGAGCTCCGCGGGGCTGCGCGGCGGGCACAGGAGGAGGGGGAAGAAGAGGAGGAGGGAGCGAGCGAGCCCCGCCGTCGCCCCCGTCCCCGTCCCCGAAGCTGCCCCTGCTGGAAGCGGGCGCCGCTGCCCCTGGCTCCGCTGCCCGTGAATACCGCAGAGGGTCTAACGCCACCGCGGGGACCCGCGGAAGGCGATTGGTGCCGGGGAGCTGCGCCCTCCTCCACCGCCCCCCCGCCCCCGTCTCCTTTCCAGGGAAACCCCCCCAGCTGCAGTCCACGGCCCCTACGCAGCTCCCCGGCGGTGAGAAAAGCGTCCACATGTCTCCCTTCCGCAGGGCTCTTCCCCTCTCGGGAGGGTTTCAAAACGCACCGCACGGGCTGTGAGGAAACGGGCTGCTGAGGAAGACCAAAAGTAACGCTGGGGAGACGAAGCCTTGCTTTATTTAACAAAAAGGGTACGAAGATGAAAGCTGAAATTCTTTAGAAGGCTCAATTTTACTTAATAAACATCCAGAGACTAATGTTAGAGCTCCTTTTATGAGGGTAAGCAGTACAGTTTCCTGGAGGGTTTGTGTAAGACTTTGGAAAAACAACCAAATACTAAAGGAGTTTTACATCCACTTTTAAAGATCATTTTAGCGTTCATAAAAGCTGCCAGACTTGCTGAAATACTCCCTGCCCACAGAATGGCAGCAGCAAAGGCAGCGACAGGACAAGGCATTCTCTCTGCCTACCAATTTGCCTCAACCTCGAGCTGAAGTACACAGGAGGGCAGATAATTCTTAGACTGTCCCTGTGCTCGCCTTCATCCTTCTGTACAGTGTGGCAAGGAAGCAAACTTGTACCAACTTTCATGACGTATACATGTGAAAGGGACAGGGAAACGTGTCCGCTTCGGTAGGAGAAGGTTATTACCTCTGTAATAGCTCCCTGTAGTAATAACTTCTTTTTGCTGCCAGTGCAGAGCCCATTCCCTATCTCAGTTAAATTGGTAAATCTCAAGCAACACCACTGAGCTTAGAGCAGAGCTGTGCCCCAGCAGTCTGTGGCCAAGCCAGTGACTGGCTGTAGGAGACTCTAGATTTCATTATCAATTCCTTGGGATGCTGCCAGTCCCTCAACAATTAGATCTTGAGATGAAGATTTAGATTATACAGTCAAGATTTTTAATTTTTTTTTTTCCCCTCTGCAGATTTGCACTAGGCATTATTTGCAGAACTAAGGCCACACTAGCTAGTTTTCTGGCCCCGCATTTTTCATATTGGTCATAACATAGTCATTTCAGCATTACAGAAGGAAAAGGGCAGTCAAATCTCAAGAGGACCTGTCGGACATTTGAATGCTGGCAAAGTGCCCAAAATAAATGATGAGTTACAGCTCTGATAAATGGATACTTGGATGTGTTGGGAAACAGTGTGATGTTCTCCCCATTTCCTCTATTGCATGTTCACCCTTGGGCTCCTCAGGCTGATCGAACTTCTTTAGTGTAACAGTCCAAGGAGGCAGGTATGGCTCTCATCTGCATCGCTGGCCAGTGTCATCGACTCCGTGGGCTTCTGATAATGAAAACATACCCCTCAGTACCCCTTTTTCCCAATATTAGAACAGAATACTTGTAACAACATCCCAGACAGTTATCAGCACTCTGTAACTGCTTGGAATCTGATTAGAAGAGCTAGCTCTTGCTAGAATTGGGCTGGTTACTGAAACAATGTGTATTTTTTTCCTAGACTAGGATTTTACTCACAATACTTAATTCTTGCAGTGTATGCAGACATCTCTATTTCCCTACTTCAATATTGTTTACTCAAAATATGTTTGATTATAATTAAAAAAGGCTAAACAGGTGCCACTTGAAAAGTTTGCATCTCAGTTGAGTGTAATCTGTGAGTTTGAGGTTTTTTCCCCAAGTTGGACTGTAGTAAGGAAAAAAAAGTAGAATAAAATACATATGGCAACTTTAATGGAATGGCAGCTGCAGTGGGTGCTCTTTCATTGTTGCATGTAGCACAGTGCCATGAAAATAAAATGCAGATACTCTCTATTGTTTAAGGTTACAATTTCGATTATGCAGCACTCACATATGACACAGAAAAGCCAAGAGAATTCTGTGCTATACAGGGTGAGCACTGGAAAAAAATCCATGCATTTTATACACAAATTCCTCAGTTTCACATATGCAGCTGAGAGGGTTATCCAAACACTGTGTTTACTAAAGCAGATGTGGTGGCATACTCTGATTTCTGCCTTGTGTGTTGTCTTCATTCATAGGAATACGTTTCAGAAATGTGCCTGTGACTTATCTTTTCTAAGAGCTGTTGTGTGATGTACAGTAAAACAGGAGGAACTTGTATTTTCACTCAGTGTGTCATGCTTCCCCCCCAGTGCAGGGCTGAATCATGCAATCTGCAAAGTGCTCTCATGTGCCTCTGAAATCAGGGCTGAGACTACATTGCAAAGAATATGTCTATCAATTTACGAGTCTCAACATTACATGCTTTCAACCATCAGGCTTTTTCAGGGTAAAATGAGAGAAGTTTTCAAACATTCCCATGCAGAATGCACATATTATGTACCGAGCAGGTGGGTGAGTATCTATCTTATCCCCTTCCTCAAAAACAAAAAATAAAATTACAATTTTAAATTAAAGAAACTGACTCGAACTCTCAAACCTTACATGAACCACAAGAATAAATTCTTGAATACAGAGCATTTTATTAAGCACAGTTGTGATGTGTCCTTCCTGTAACACAAGAAGGACATGGAACTGTTGGAACGACTCCAGAGGAGGGCCACAAAGTTGATCAGAGGGCTGGAGCACCTCTCCCATGAAGACAGGCTGAAAGAGTTGGGGCTGTTCACCCTGGAGAAGAGAAGGCTCTGGGGAGACCTTATAGCAGTCTTCCAGTACCTGAAGAAGCTACAGGAAAGCTGGGAAGGGACTTTTTACAAAGGCATGTAGTGATAGGACGAGGGGGGAATGGTTTTAAGATGAAAGAGAGTAGATTTAGATCAGGTATTAGGAAGAAATTATTTAGTGTGAGGCTGGTGAGACACTGGAACAAGTTGCCCAGAGAAGGTATGGATGCCCCCTCCCCGGAAGTGTTCCAGGCCAGGTTGGATGGGGCTTTGAGCAACATGGTGTACTGGGAGGTGTCCCTGCCCATGCAGGAGGTTTGGACCTAGCTGATCTTTAAGTTCCCTCCAACCCAAACCATTCTATGATTCTTTGAGTAAATGTCCTTACATGTAAGGACTGAATCTTTTCTCTCGGATACTTGATGTTCTCCTTGCCATGATACTATACATAGTGCTAAAACTGTGCAAAACAGAGTAAAAAATACTAAAGAATGCAGCATGCTGAGTAGTTTTAAAATTTAGAGGCTTTCTGAGAGATGAAAGAAACATTTTGCTACCACTGTTTGAACAAGAAAATGTTGTATGCTGCAAGCTATTTGCACAGTTCTCCTACAAGGAAAACTTGGAGGAAGCAGCATTATATATGGATATTGCTTATGTGTTCATATAGTTTTCTGTCTTGCAGCACTGAAATAAGGAATGAGTTACAAGTTACCCAAATGACAAAGGTGAAGGAAAAAGAAGAAAGCTGAAAAAAACAGCTATATTGCACTTCTTTTGTTGTCATTTTGTGTCATATAGTAGCTTTATGTTTCTGTCTTATACCTCTGCCTCTCTTTATCCAGCTCTGTTCATGATTCTTCTGATGGAAAACAAAGAAGTTATCAGATTTTGCAGATGTGGGCTGCATTGTGGTATTACTTTACAGGTGGCTAACACAAAACACTCATTCTTTACAAGTACTAGAACCCGGTATTTGTGCCAGGAAATGTTGGAGGAACTGATTCAATGTAGATTTTGTAGCACCTTCATGGCTTTTTGCATACTGGGCGCTCCTTTAACTATTGATTTGCTTTTGCGATTAATCATGACCTGTACTGGTTTTTATTGTGCAATAAATAATAGCTTTTCAAAATGCAGCAATTTTTAAGGGTGCTACAGAGTGTATTTGAGAAAGGGAACAGTTGAATTTTAACTAAAAAGCATTCCATAACCCGAATGATAAAATCAGGCCATCACCTGAAAGCAAGAAGTTTCCAAAGTCAGTAAACCAAATCTGCACATTGCTGACAAAGTGACATATAAAGATAATGCATATATAACAAGAAGAATGGTGAAAAGAATACGTATGGTCGTAAAATCACATCCACCTTTGTAAAATGTTACTAAACCAGTAAGAGAAATAGCTTTCAAGTTGTCACATCCACAGGCAAGAATACCAGCTCTACTTGTATCCAAGAAAGCCCACATGCTCCAGTGTTGAAACTCCTGAACACTACACAGTCTGTTTAGAAAGTGTGTGCACACATTAAATCCAGTGGAAACTTTAAAATGACAACAGCACAGCAGGAGCAAAAAGGTGGATATGGATGTACCTTGCAACCTGTCATTCAACAGGCTCCAAGACAATACCTTCTCAGTCGCATGCCTTTCTTCTTGCCTCTACTCTCCCTCTCTTCCAAGTAAGCAGTGATTAGTCCCAGACCTAGCTCAGGACTAGGGCCTGAGTTTTCATCCTTTTCAGGGAGTTATCTGAACTTACCACACAGGCAAACTTTTCAAAGGTCTCCTTCCTCAGAACTGTGTCTTTACTGTCCTTCTTTCCTTCTTTTGCATTACTCAGCCACTTCATGCAGTGAGTTATCTTCTACATTGCTTATTTAGGCTAGGGGAAGGCCAATCCAACAAGCCTTTCTTCTTAGTTGCCCTTTCCTCTGCCTTAGTTAAAGAAAACCTTAGTCAAACATAGTTCCGACCTACTGGCCGTTTGGCAGCACAGCCTTGGTTTGGTTTATGTCCTGCTCTTCACAATAAAGCCTTTGTTTGTCTCTTTCACCTCTTCTTAAACCTAATTCTCAGTTTATCATATTAGTCTTGCTTTAGTCTGTTGTCTCTTTGAAGAGATGTAGGATTCAGCATCTTCTTTCTCAACAGCTGTCCTTAGGGAAGGCACTGAATTGAACATGGACTTCCATTTCTGCCTTTTGAAAAAATACCATCACCCTGGTCTACTCCATCAGTACCTTCAGGAGAGTAATTTGCTACCCCCATTTGTCTGGAGCCACTGAGGAAAACACTGCCTTTCTCCTGCTGATAGATGCATTAGTGTTTCTTTCACGCTGAGGCTGTAAAACTCCACAGCAGTACCAGGGAATCCCAAGAGTGGGAGTCAGCTTTAAAGATCTGGACTTTATTAGTTTAGTTTGAAACCTGATTTGGTTTCAAGACAGCAGCAAAAAAGTTCACAGAATCCTACCCACATCTGAAAATTTCACCCCAGATAGAGGGCAAGGGCATGAAGCTTGTATAGCTGAAAGTCTCAGAGGGAGCTGTCAAGGGATTGCCCGTGGCACCTTGGCCTTGTCCTGGCCTGTCCCTGACTGCACCATATTGCATAGAATCATAGAATCATGGAATGGTTTGGGTTGGAAGGGAGCTTAAAGATCATCTAGGTCCAACCCGCCTGCATGGGCAGGGACACCTCTCATTAGACCATGTTGCTCAGAGCCCCATCCAACTTGCCCTTGAACACTTCCAAGGAGGGGGCATCCACAGCTTCCCTGGGCAACCTGTTCCAGTGTCTTACCACCTCACACTAAAGAATTACTTCCTAATGTGTAACCTAAATCTCCCCTCTTCCAGTTTTAATTTCAGTTTGCTTCCTTTTGACCATATGGCATGTAGAATTTTCAAACGCAAAATAACACACAACTATATTATTATTATAATTTTATTTACTTTTAACAATTTTCTCCAACAACATTTCTTAAGGAATACTGATGAGCAGCTTTTCTGCTCTTCCAGCAGCTTCTAAATATCTCCAACTAACTGAGCCAGTTAGGCAAAAGGAGTGAATTGTTTGCTGTGATATGCCTACCACAGGATATGATGTGTGTACTATGGACAAACCATGGGTATCATGCAGGCTGTTTTACAAGCAATTGTCAAATTGCTAGCTACACCCTTGTTTGCAGTGAGAGAACTGTAGGTAATGAGGAACTGTCTTCTCCCCATGCATGATGACAGGGGCTAATGGGAAAGTAATAAGGTGAAGGAGGAAAAACACCTCAGCTTTCTCTATGTGAATATTAAAAGGAACAGGCTTCTATTGTCAGAATTTGTCAGCGACGTCTACGCTTGGACCGCTTTTCCTGATTGCACTGAATGTCACAATACAAAATGCAGCCTAACTCTGATTGCCCAGCACTGTTCTTGTTCTGTCTATGGGAGCTGGGCAGTGATTTTTCTTTGAATACATCATTTACAGCTTGCTACAGTGATTCTGCAAAGTCAATACATATCCTTAGCACAAAGCAAAGAATGAAGGGCATTATGGAGAAAGAGAGAAAGATACTACAGTGACAGAGAAAGATTAATTCCATTGCACAAGCACATTACGGGTTCCATTCATAGGAATAAAATTTCGTTTTTTTCAAACACAAAGGGTTTTTCAAAATACATGTAATATGGTTATATTTTAAAGATCTTGTGTGCAGCCTACATGTCACTACTGACATAAACTCTCTAGCAGTGAATTATGATATGATTATCTACTGTGCAAAGAAGATCTGTTTATTGATTCAAGTCACATATATTTGCAAGGCAAGGTTTGTAGACACAGGTAATATTTTTTATTAGACCAACTGATTAGAATGGAAAGATGGATCAGGCACACAAACCCTTTCCAGAGCAAAAACTGTTTGGTTTTTTTTCCCGTAGGTACTCAAGTTGGTACTCTTTTCCCCTAGGTACTCTTCATAAAAGATGTTATTTCTCCTTGCAAACTTACTTTCTGTTACAGCCTTAGATCACCGTGACTGTTGCAATGCTGCTATTTATGTAATTACAAAATACCTATCTAGGAACCTAGATACACCTCTGCATTATTAATAGTTGGACATGTTTTCACTACTGTATTGGGAATATACTTAGACAAAATCTTCTTTTGACCACCTGAAATAATAAAATTGCAATCTACAAGTGCTGTGGAAGTTTATGGAAAGCAATTTGCAGCCATGGGGTACTAAGCTGTACTAGGAGTCATTTGTTAGAAAGCAGTTACATCCCTTGGACTTGCAGTAGGTGTACCCTGTCACTCCTGTGTCTTACTTCCACAGGTAATAAAAAGACTTGGAAGGTGATCTGCCAGTGTTACATCTGCCTCTTCCTTGAGATCACTGCTGTTGCAGGGAATGGCTTGGAGGCTGTTTTTTCTAAGTGGACTTGTCTATTTAGGCAGTATTCTATTACCCGATGACCCCTCCCTGCCTGAGAAGGGGAATCGGAAAAGGAAAGGAGACTCATGGGTTGAAATGAGAACAGATTTAATTAAGTAATAATAAAGAACTACTATTAATCCCAAGACTAGCTTGAAATACAAAGTATATTTAGCCCATACTGTGGTAATGAGCTGTGTGCTTCCAGCATAGAATGCCAGATGTCAAACACTGCGGGCAACACAGCTCCAGAGAGAGTGCAATGGTCACAGCAGAAGGGAGAGGAGGCCTCAGGGGAAGGACGATGGACAAGACCCTCTAGGGATGGCGTCCACTGAGGGAGAGCCCTGTCCCCAGCAGACTTCCTAATTTATAGTGAGAGTGACATTTATGGTAAAGAATATTTCTGTTAGCCATCTTGGGTCAGCTGCCCTGGGTTTTGATTCTCCTAGCCCTAGCACCTGGGTAGCTCAAAACTGCTAAAGACCTTGATCACTAGGGAAACCCACCTACCATGGCTGGCTGCAAACTAAAACAAAGTGTCTGATCAACTTTGTTCTCACAGAATCGTGTGCTGCAGTTTCCTCAGAAATTGCAGCTTCCCTGAACAGAAAATTGATTCTTTAATTCTATCCCAGTGAAACCAGGACAGGACTTTAGGACTAAATAGGGAATAAATGAAAGATAAGCCAGACAGGGTCCTCAGTCTCTTGTCCTGACTCAGGTAAGATTTAGGGTTTTCAATTGGTGCTTGGCTGGAGCTTCAGAAATCCACCTCACTTTTGGTGAGACAGCATCTTTTTCCTCTTGAAATCTCCGTAATAACCTCTAAGTAATTTCACTGCAGTTTAGAGGGACCTCATTAACTGTGCTTCTGGATGGTTTTTCCTGTGTGTTGCTTCTGGACTTTGGTTCTGCAGAGGGCCAGAGCCAAAGAGCTCAGGGATCTTCTGAACAGGGTCACCTGCAGGTCCTGTCCAGCTGAGAGCAAATGGCCTCACAGTGTGGCTACACTTTGGTGAAGAGTGCAGACATCCCTCAGTGACCCTGGAGCCTCAGAGGTGGCTCTGAGGGTAAAGTTCTGCACCAAAGCTGGTCAATTTTCTCTGAGCAGGGAAGGCAGCATGAGAGATTGCTGGGGACAAAATGGGTCTGTTGGACTTCTCTGCAGAAAACCTCCTGGGTGGTTTGAAGACCACTCACCCACCTGCTGTGAGCAGTGTAGTGAGAACAATGCCAAACTGTCAGCTATGTCAATAAGGAGAAGTTTTAGTCTCATCTCACCCCTTCACAATCCCCACTGACAGGCAAAAATTGAACCTGTCCTTAACACTAGAAGAGAGGAATCTATTTTGCAGTGTGCTACTGGCATGATCTAGACAAATGGTGCCTATATTTTATTTGAACCCATCACAATACAACATAACAAGGCATTTCAATTACCTCAACAAGCTACCAATTCAACTTTATCATTTCAATTTTTCATCCCTTTTCTCCAACTCGGCATTTCTTCTATATATCACTGTAAATCTCATCAGTCTCAGCCCAGTTTAGGCTAATAAATTTCAGTCACCGTCTCAAGCTTAATGAAAAGGGGAAGCTGGCAGTGAAGAAAGCCAAAGGCCCAAGTAATTGCCTTGGGCCTCACCCCTTGGAACGGGGAGGTGGATGGGTTCATTCATCCCTGCTAGCTCAGAGATGGGATGTGGTGCAGAGAGAGGCAGAGCTGTTGAGTCCCATTGCAGTAAGCAGGGCTGCAGCGTTGGGCCACAGGAACCGAACCATGTGTCCCCCTAAAGCAGAATTTAGGCAACGGTTTGAAACACACCATGTCAAAGCACAGTCTCAGTTGGCATACGTAGAGCCCAAAGACAGACCAGAGATGTGCACGTATGTCTGGGGCAATGTATTTAACCTCAGTAACTTTTATGGTATTTTGGCATGTTATTTCTGTCTTCAAGGAGGAGAACAAGCTAAGGAGGAAAACAGTTATTTGTATATTCTCTGGAAATGCACTGCGATTCCAACAGACAGAGTGAGAAAAAACTGATTTTATACCATAATTATGTTTTTTTCTAAAAGATAGTGATAAAGCTTAAGGCTTTCAAAGATTTTATGGATACACAGAAGAGGCAAACAAGTTAAAATAATACTGCAAATCAACATACTTATATGTTTATTAATTCTGACTAAAATTTGCCATCTGTGACTGAGCATTTTACTAAATAAACTCCACAAATTATAGATGATTGTAGCTAAGAATCTTCATGGCACTGATTCTTAAGCTCTGGTACTGAAATAGCTCCACTGTAAATTAATATTTACGATAAAAGTACGCTCATAAAAGTTCCAAAGCATTTTCTAGTGACAGTCTGTTCAAGTATTTAGTGATTCAAAAGAAAACTCTCAAAAAAAGGCTCCATATCAGTACAGTACATAAAATATAGAAATGTATGAAAAATGACAAAGGCAGTATGTTACTGTTGAGGTGCCTCTAACTTGATTGCTAAGCTAGTTGAAGCAGCTTTTCATAAATGAAATATGTCGTCAGTTTTCCTAGAACAGATAGAATAAGAGCAAAGTCAACAAAAAGTCTCTTCACTATTTTTCTTTGAAGACATTACTTTATCTGGAATATAGTAAAAGTTTGTGTTCAGGGAACGTTAGCTAATTCTGAGGCATGTGTTCACAAGCAGACATGTAAGAGGCTGATTTACATGCTTAAAGCAACTGAAACTCTGCTTTGCATATGTAAATGGGCTTTCCAGTATGCCCATGTGTAAACAGGGTTTACAGGCTTAAAAAAACAAAAAAGTCTGAACTGATACTGCTGTCACTGTAGCTGTCATCACAGCACAATTCAGGCAGAAAACCTCAAGACACCTATCAGACCAAATCCTGTGGACCTTACTCAAGCAAAAAATCTTGTTGATGTCAACAAACATTTTCCCCAAAGAATTTGCACACGATTGAGCCTTTTTTTATACATTCATATTTTAATATAATTGAATATCTGCAACAAAACCCAAATAGATTTTCTTTCTTAACTAAGGGATCAAGGCATTGGGGAGTGAAAATGGAAAAAATCCTTTAAATCCAGGTAGGGACTACTTTTTATAATTTTAGCATGCCTTGTAAGGAGCTGTGTTTTTAGATTAGTATAGAGAACTGTTTGAAGAAAAAGTTCCTTTAAAGACAAGTTGTGATGGTCAGATACAGGAGTATTAAATAGTCAGAATATATTTGTTTTCTGTGAAGTAATAATTCTAATGAAAAGCATGCAATTAATGTCTAAAGGGTTCAAAATAGTAACCATTAGTCAACAAACCTGCATCTGGGGTGCTTTTTGTAGGATTGCTTAGACTGTACCCAGATCTTGGGCTGCTCTGTCAAATATAGTATTTCCTTAGGCTGAAATTTCAGCTGGGATATGTTTGCTGTAAATGACACACACTTCAGATTCCAGGTCTGACCACCTCCTCACTATGGACTCCCAAGTTTAGAGTTTTAAGGTAAACAAACCATGACAAACTGTCAGTGGTTCAGAGGGTTTCACTCTTGATAGCACCTTTGGGTCCAAGTGCTGGAGAGAAGAAGGAAAAGGAAAACCCCAGTCACCTTCTATGAAGGAAGAGTACCTGCTAGAGATAAATCCAAGAGGAGCAAAGAGAACATTTTCAGGAAGCACCTTATTGGTTGCACAGACAGATCCTAGCTGGATGATCATAAAAAATAAAGTGTTTCCGGAGAGCTAAACCTGCTTTCAAATTCAGCAGACACATTTAGCAACAATAAAGAGGAGACAGGTCTTGAAATTTTCAAATGGTTATGGAAATGCTGAAATAGTTCCCAGTCCAAAACAGCACTGCCCATTTGAAGGTAAGATTTGGGCTTGTTTGAAAATGAAAGACTACCAAGAAGGAAGATTAAAAGATAAAAGATTTAAAAATGCCCAACAAATTATAAATAAGACATTTAGATATAAATATAAGATATATAAATATAAGATATTTTTAAATATCTGTAGAAGAGACATCACTCTCTACTAAACTCTACCAGCTATTAATTGATCCTAACGTATTTGGTTTAATTAATGTTTAATGATACAGCACTTTCCACAGGAATGGATTTCCAACACTACTTCTTTAGAAAAGGGATATGGTACCCTAAGAAATAAATTTATGAGATAGGACAAATGTGTGGTTCATGTAAATAATTTTGGCTCCAACAAAGCCAAGAGAACAATGTGAATTTCTACAAGTTTACTACCTGAAAATGATACAAATAACATTATCTTCGTGCTTACCTCACGCATTTGTGTGTGTATACATCTTCATAGCTATTTTTGTTTTCTGGTAACACAAATGGACTTTGTGAAATCACTGAATTACATTGCTTGAGACAAGTTCTCTTAAGCTACAATTTTTTGCTGTGCTACCCTCTAATGCTATGTACTCTGATGGAAATTGCCACCAGTCTATTAGTTGCTAAGTAGCAACAATCACACTAGAGAAAATGAAGAAACTATAAGAAAACTCACAGTATTCAATAACTTAATTACTTAAGAAAATAATTTACTAAAGCAACTCCAAAACTCCAACTGCTAAACTCCCTGTAGATATAGGAAGAGGAAATTCAAAACTGTGCAAAAGGTTTGTATCAAGACAGATCTCCTCTAGTCATACAGTAAACATTGAGTGTATGACAGAAACTAAAAGAAAGATTTGAGTAGCATTTACTTTTTTTGCTTGATTTAGTATTTTTGCTTTGCTCAGATGATTTTTCAAGTTTCTTTTTTCCATACAATAAGAAAACAAAACAAAATATGTTTTAATTTCTGAATTTCTCCAGAGTGTGGAGTTTCAAATAGATAAAATTTTCCGAGTGCTTTGGAAGCCTTGTCAGTCACAGGGCTATTCTTGGTATAGCCAGTGGCAATCCAAGAGCAAAGCAGAATGAATTCTTGAGCAAGATGAGGACCAAATACCTCCAAGTCAAATTCTAATGAGGTAGAATTATCTCTAGGAAAGAATGACTAAAACAAACTATAATATTGGTTGGCACAGGACTGTCTGGCAAATGTAGGGATAAAAGTTAATCTAGGTGCTAGGATTTTATTTTCTTTTATTTTCTTTTTTCCTTTAAATATCAAAAGTTTCTGACTTTTTACATTGCTGTTTTTCATTTGTTAGCTTTTGAAAATGTAGCTATGTTGTTTTCAGCTATAGTAAATATGATGTTCCTATAGCTTTAGCTCATCTCTTACCTATACTGGCACTATTACAATTCAACAAAACACTGAAGTTCAACATCAGCTTAACTGTTTTCTGAGTTAGTTACCTACAAGCAAAGTTATAATTTGCTTTCAGTTTCTTCACTGGTTCCATCACATAGTACATGCACTCCAGACAATTTAAGCTAACTCAGCCAGTTTGTCTCCTGCAATGAAGGGCCCATTTCCTTCAGTTACAATTTATGTTAATGGTAATCAGATGCTTTTTTAATTAACAATGACCTACAAGCATCCTAATATATTTCTCTCTCTCCCTGGTGGTAGTTTTTTACAAGACTGTGTCACTCCATTTCATTTGAAATTTGGGGGCTCTTACATTTGTTCAGACAGCATAGGTCCCACAGCCCCTTCATTTTTGTTTTCACAGCATTTATTTTCCTATTTCCCTGTCAGTGTGTGTAGCTCTAGAAATGGTAGCACAGTGGGGGGCTGGGGGAAAGCTGTGTTCCTCCAGCAGTGCTGAATTGATCTTCACATGTGCAATAGCTTTGAAATTGCCTGTATTTGCTAGACTTCCTACACATACCTGGAGTGGCTCCATTTTGCACATTCAGGGTTGCCTTGGACACACTACTGAAATGGCAAGGTTATATGCTATTAGTAATAGCCATGGTGTAGTAAACAACCAGTAACAGTAGGCAGTAGAGACAGTAGACATATATATACACAGAAGCCTGCAATGTCAAAAGTAATTCCTTTTATCTATGCCATCTGTATTTCTAAGAAAGAGTACTATTTATAAATTGCTTCAGTGCAGAAGGATATAGTCCCTATTCTTGCCTCCTCCACAGAAAAAAAATCCAACCAGGTTTATAGTTCAGAATTGTTAACAGTTTCTTTTCCAGAGCCTTTTTTTCTCCACTTGTCTGTCAGGGCTATTGCTACCCAAGAGACAGTGCAGGCAGCTGCCTAGGACAGCAGGCTGCAGAGGGCAGCAAAAATATGCCCATATCTCAGCCGTGCCATGTCACACTTTCGGCATGTTAATACAAATCTGCTTTCCCCTTTGACTTCTGCTAATAACGCAGGAGTGTGACCTGTGATGGCCAGGGCACTGTGCATGTTGTGCTGTCTTCTCTTCTACAAATGCAACAGCCTCCCACGGAGAGCAGGACACATACCTGGCTAATACAAATGGGATTTGGATGTTTGCTGCAGGTTGGAAGTATGCAGCCAGTGTTGGCATCTTTTTATGCTGTTTGATTGTATCTTGATCACATATCCAGAAATCTTGTTCTGAAGTCTCTTGAAAACAGTTTTTCCAGTCGATGCCATTTCCAAGCCATGGCTACGTGAATGCAATAGTTTTCCATCAGTAGTGCGGGGAGGGATGTGAGCTCATTCATGTCCCAATACATTTTTTAACAGGAGAAAGGGAGTCGTGACTGCATGCTATGGTGACTCAAATGAAGAGTCAAGCCTCTTTTCAGATCCCTGTGTCCTGACTCTAGCCTCTTGATATTTACTATTGGTTTTAAGGTTTTGGACTGGTGTTCAGATAACTGGGGCTCTTTCAGTACAACTCCTGTAAATTAACTTACAATAAGGAGGGTCCCAGTTGATGTCATACAATCCTTGCCATGGTCACTATAATACAAAAACTTCACTTTGGGAAGAGATTTTGGAATATTTCCAGACAGTGCTCAGTCTCTGGAGGTAGCAGGAAGATGGCTTTTGTGGCTGCTGGAGCTGATACATTGGTTTTGGTACAGGGAATTTTGTTAGCCCAATCAGGAGCTGATAAATACCTGATCTGGATCACAGGAAACAGAGACACAGTCTGGAGAAAGGACCAGCATTTCCTTGAACTCTGAAGCTGAAATATAGTGTGTGGGTGTGGAGAGGAGTGTCTTGTTTTATAATCATTGGCACTAGCTGGTCATACAAGCTCATGATGAGTCAGATAGCACCCCAATGTTTTATCCCATTTTGATGAAGTCAGCAGTATCCTTCACAGACTGGTGGTGTACATTATGCTGTTTTTTCTTTTAATTTGCCTTGGTGGTCATGGACAAACTTGCATAATTTTTGAATTTGCAAATAAGAATCTTCTTTCTGTTTTGTTTGTTTGTTTGTTTGTTTGTTTTTTTAAATGAAGGGAACACAAACTTAGTGTACCAGTCTGGCAATAATTTTATATGAAGCATATCAGAAACTCGGATTATAGACAATTGGCTGTAATTGAAACAGAACTACTGCAGATAATTCCTGGTACTAAGACTCAGAAGGAGGTATTAAAAATCAGAGAAGGGGCAATCAGAGAACTGTAAGGACTGAAGATTAAGGACACCAGGCTGTCAAATGGATGTACTAGCTGATATGTTATCATTTATTCTGAGTGTTGCGGCTGTTACATGACATGAGTAGACCACAGAATTTTATTTTATTTTAAAATCATCCAAGAAATACTTTACATTTTGCCAAATCAGAATAAATTATTCAGCTTTCATTTGTTTTCTGCCAGATCTGTTAGCCGAAACTTGTATAAAATAAAGCCATTCCTGAAGAAAGAGCTGGGTGCTAGAAAGCTGCCAGGAACTTCAGTGTTTCTTTTCTGGCACCACATTTGCCTGCCAGCCTGCAGGATAGGTGTTGCTGATGTGGAAGGGAAAGGAAGGAGACTACAGACAGGCAGTCCTTGGAAGCAAAAAAGGAAATTCAGCAAACTGCATGTAGATTTTTGCCTGAGCTCCAAATGAGACGTAACACCACACTGGCTAGTAATGGACATGCCTACTCTCTTCAGCATATTTGCCTTCTCTCTTTGCCTATATCTAGCCCCACTGAAGGTAAGTAGAGCAAAAAGACAAGGGGCTGCCAGAAGCTTGGATTTGTTTTGTATATTTCCTTGAATTGGGCAACATTCAGAAGCTTACATGGGCCTGGAGTATTTACGCACTTAAATATATTCTCTAGATTTTCCTCAAGCTCATCTTTCATCCTATACAATGTTCAAACTTTCACTTCAGCTCAATTTACAGTGAAACACCTGTTTTGGCTGACACATGAGTGTTTGAGTTCTGTTTTGGTAAAAGGTGCCAGACCGAATGCACTAGGTAAAAATGTCCTTCACGCATTTACATTCCTGCAGCTGCAAACAGATCTGGTATAGATATCAAAACCATGTTTCAGTTCAAATGCACAAGAACCACCCCTTAGGAGTAGCAGGGCTTATTCACTCCTCATGTTCTTTCATGCCTCAAATTACTGAGGACTTAGCATAACTTAACTATGGGCTTAATTGATTTCCTGAACAATAGCACTTCACTGACCTGAGATGTCAATTCATGGCCATCAGGAGTCTATGACATTGGCAGCTGTTTTTGTTGCAGTAATAAAGTTTATTAAAGATACTAAAGCCAGCAAATGAAATCCAGCTAGTGAGGTAAATATTACGCATGAACATGAAGCAAATTTAAACAATTGACTTGATACAGCAAAGTGAATGTAAGATTTCAAGTTTCTGCCCTCCTTCCTTTGTTCCTTCTTCCCTTCCTTCCTTTCTACCTACCTTCTGTCCTGTCTGCCTTCATTGCTGCCTAACTGCTTTGCTTTTTCCCTGTCTTCCTCCTTCCTGGCATCCTACTTTCCTGCCTGCCTTACTAAGCAGCCAGGTAGGCCACGTGGCTTGTAGCATTTATGATCTTGCCCTCTATAAAGAAATTAACTGAAACATCCAACTTTTTTCATAGCTGTAATATGGAATTTCTTCTTCACCTGATCTGCTACACACACTCGAAGGAGAAGATTCTTTTACTTTGAAACTGGAGAAGTTTCTTTCCCTTCCTCATGACAAAGAAGGATAAAGCACACCAGTATAACATCAGACTTTTTCTTGTAAAAATCTTCCCAAATTAGAACTTCTAGGAAGTGTTACTGTTCATTCCTTTTAAACAAGTGAGCAGCATATTAGCATTCTTTTGCAGAGACCAGTTTGCAGGAAGATGAAAATGTGTAGGATCTGATCCTCAACAGGCATTGCAAAATATCCTTTTCCCTCTTGCACAGCTATGAAAAAAAGCTATCAAAAACTTATAAAATATATTTTATTTGGTATTGGGGTTGTTTTTGAGTTTGTGTTTTTTTGTTCTTTTTCCTTCTTAAATCCAACAGATACCACTCAATGTTTCCCAAATGCCCTTACGCGGGAATATTTTCCTATGGGCTTACAAGGCTGAGGACAGTGTAAGGAGACGGGGACATGCAAAAGGCAGAAAATTTGGGTATTATTATACCTTCCTTAATGATCAGTGAATCTCACTCTCAGAGTAACTTTACCTGTAGTCCATTGCCTTTTTTTCTAATATGCTGGTGTGAACATGCAAGAGGCAAGGGTAATTTACTGTATCCCAATTCCCATGCAGTAAACATCATTCATGATTTGGTGGCACCCTCCTCTCTTGGGAAATATTACCTAGTTTTGCTTTGAAGCTCCTGCAGTTAACACCTCTTACTATTCCCCTTTTGTTGCAAGAATAGGCAGGAGGAACATCATAAGAATTAACTAAGGTGTGCTCTCATCCTCTGCAGTTTGCATTGTGTCTCACTAGGAGGACCATTTAGTTCATTGTCATGGTCCGACTGACTGTTCTCCACAGTCATCCTTGATTGAGGAGTTGTCTTTGGTCATCTTACACTGAACAGTGCTCCCAGCTGTTCAGTCTTTCCATGGGCAACAGCCACCCTGCCTGGAACATAGGAGAATAAAAGTCTTTCTCTTGCTCTCAGTTTAGTTCCATTCCTCAGCCAACTCTGCTTTTGTTTGTAGCTATAGTGGATGCCACAATACCTTCAGTGGAAACTCAGAAGTAACTTGACATAGAGGAGACACTTTCTGTACTGAGTTCTCTAGTCTCTGAATAGGAATAAACAGAGAATTCACAGAATCACAGACTCGTAATGATTGGAAAAAACCTCTGAGATCACAAAGTCCAACCATCAACACAAAAAAAAACACCCAACAAACCAACCACCAACAAAAACCCCCCAACAAAACCAAACCACAACGTTGGCCATTAGAGCATGCCCTGAAGTGCCTCACCTACACGTTTCTTGAATACCTCCAGGGATGGTGACTCAACCACATCCCTGGGCAGCCCATTCCAGCACCTGAACTCTCAGTATAGAAATTCTTACCAATATCCAGTTTAAACCTCCGCTGCTGCAACTTTGGGCAATTTCCTCTGGTCCTGTCATTATTCACCTGGGAGAAGAGGCCAACACCCACCTCCCTGCAACCTCCTTTCAGGTAGTTGTAAAGGGCAATGAGGTCTCCCCTCAGCCTCCTATTCTCCAAACTAAACATCCCTAGTTCCCTCAGCCGCTCCTCATATGACTTGTCCTCTAGTCCCATCACCAGCCTTGCTGCTCTCCTCTGGACACGTTCCAGCACCTCAATGTCCTTCTTATAGTGAGGGGCCCAGAACTGAACACAGTACCTGAGGTGTGGCATCACCAGTGCTGAGTACAGGGGCACCATCACTTCCCTACTCCTGCTGGCCACACTATTCCTGATGCAGGCCAGCATGTTGTTGGCCTTCTTGGCCACCTGGGCACACCACTGGCTCGTGTTCATCTGGCTGCCAACCAGCACCCCCAGCTCCTTTTCTGCTGGGCAGCTTTCCAGCCACTCTTCTCCAAGCCTGTAGCATTGCCTGGGGTTGTTGTGACCCAAGTGCAGGACCCGGCACTTGGCCTTGTTGAACCTCATACAATTTGCCTTGGCCCATCAATCCAGCCTGTCCAGGTCCCTCTGCAGAGCCTTCCTACACTTGAGCAGATCAACACTCCCACACAATTTGGTATCATCCGCAAACTTACTGAGGGTGCACTCAATCCCCTCATCCAGCTTATGGATAAAGATATTGAACAAAATTGGCTCCAAAACTGAGCCCTGAGGGACACCACTGGTGACCAGCTGCCAACTAGATTTGACTCTGTTTACTTTGACTCCCTGGGCCTGGCCATCCAGCCAGCTTTTTACGCTGAGTACTTGTTTATACCACAATTCGCTGGCTTCTCCAGGAGAATGCTGTGGGAGGCGGTGCCAAAGGCCTTACCAAAGTCTAGGTAAACAACGTCTACAGCCTTCCCCTAATGCAATAGGTGGGTCATTCCATTCCTGAATTTTTTTGCTTATTTAAAATTTTGGGTAAATAAGCTGAGGAACTGTTTTTCAGCGTGTTTTTTCACCTGCCTAGCAAGACATGGGAGCTGAGAGATCACTAGACTCCACGTTACATTTATACCTGACATCCTGAGTATCACAGAGCTATGAACAAGCAAGTCACCTATAAATGTAGCTTCCAATTTTGAAGATCCTGGAAGTCTAACAGTTGCCCAGAGATGAACATGTGTAACTTATGGTTCAGTGCTCATCTCCATGGCTTTTCTGTGTTTTTTTCCATCTCTCTGGTTATCTCGTTATGAACTTTGTCATTTTCACATGCCTTCTATTCTATAGAGCCTCCTACTGCCTCTTCCCAGCTTTCCTGTCTATGATGATCTTCATTTATTTCAGCCCAAACATTGCAGACTCAAAAGCCTATCAACTGAAAGGAAAGCTTCTCCATATTTTGACCAGTTACCCTTATCAGACTAGTGTAAAATGAAGGACACAAGAACTTCCATTCTTAGCACAGAGTTTAGTGAACAGAATTTAGTGAAGTCTGTGGGGTCTGAATGTGGTTCAGTAGGTAGTAGAAAGACTGAGCCACTTGACAGGTAGAATTCCCAGGGACCTGTGGAAGGACACTGTGTTTCCTCTTGTGGAAAATCTCCCATGACTTTAAGTACTTTGAAAACAAGGGAGAACTGAGCTGAGGACACCAGTCGATGTTTCATTTGATGCTCATCAAAGTAATTAAGATTTAGCTGCCTGTTTCTGAGAAGTGAACGCCCTGTCTCTATTCCTGCACCAAGCAGTAGGTGGTGGGCACCTCCGCTGCCATGGAGGCCATGGGCTCACATAGGATGCCACAGATGTCTCATTGCACACTTCCGAAGGCAGGATAAAGCCTTCTGGAAAGTGTTTCATGGTAATATTTTATGGGGGAACTCCTTTAAAGAAAACAGGAGAATCTAAATCAGAATGCTTATTGTGTTTCAAGGTGCAAGGTTTTCATATTATTGTTAGTATTCACAAACATCACTACAACTGTGTTGATACTGTCCACATCCAGATTGTTTTGAAATAAAGTACCAGAAAATTAAATGCCAGAATTTACATAACTCTGGAGCATTTACCATACTACATTCTTATGCCCTTCAATTGCAAAATACATGCCACTTGTCTGAGACAGTTTAATGTGACCCAGAATAGTTTTGCATTAATATCCTCTTCGGCTAGGTCTACATTAGCAAATAGTGCTGCACTGCAGGAGTGGATCTGTAGAGTGAAACAGCTAATGCAGAGGATCTGACATGAACACTGTACATGTTGTGGAAGGGTTTACTTTGGACTAGGTTTAGTCTGATGCTATGAACTGTATGCCTGTTAGTATTTGGGGCATATCAGTGTGCACCCAGAGTGTATCTTTTGGTTGACTTTCATCCAGAAGTTGGCATGTTTACAATATAAATATGATACAGAGTGGCCTAAGGGTGACAGCAGAGAAATTTGCTTAAAAAACTAATTCCTAATCTGAACTAAAACTCCTATGCAGAAGCATCTTAGAGACCAATTGTTATTCCACATAAGGAATAAAAAAAAATAATCTTGAAGCTGGAGAATTCATCCTATGAGGCCTCAGATGATTACTTTCAATCCTGAAAACAACTGACAGGGTCCCATGTGAAATTTAGTATAGGTCTCAAGTGGCTCTGTCTACACTCAGCTCTGGCATCCAGATGAGCACCTTCTGGAAGGAAAGAGGATGTGGTCAGATAGCATGGACAGTGAGGAAATGGGGCCCATGTGGTGCAAGGCAGAGCACACCTGTACCTCACAGCTTATCTCAGGGAGGGAAGATCTAGTCAAGGTGTTCCATGAGGAACAGAGAAATGGTGACTTAACATTGATAACATCAGTTTCATAGGCTGTAAGTAAGGACAGGCTGTGACCCTCTGTCTAATACTAATGTACACTTCTGAATAGATGAGAGCTTCCTGAAATATTCCAGCTTGCAAAACATTTGGAATTTGCCTGATAGACTGCAGGAAATAAACCTTAAAAAAATGTAGCACAAAAAGAGGAGAAAATAAAAATGCTCTTAGTCATTCCCTGGAGCACAAACAGCCTTTCAAACAATATTATGAGTAAAGATGAGTTTTAAACCTCAGTGCATGGGGCAGATGTAAAAATGAGAAGGAAATTCTCATTTCAGTCTATTTCTGTTGCTAGAGCCTTGCTGTTGACTGGTCTAAAACCTCATCAGCAGAGGATAACTGAGGCTCTGGAGTCTCTGGCATAAATAAACTTTAATAGCGGTAATAAAACATGTCACTGTTATAGCAAAATCGGAATTTACATACTTGGTCAGATCATTTCTGAGGTGGAAGCCACCAGAACCAGAGATAATATTGATAATACTATGATGGAGGCATGCTATCAATCTACAACATCAGTGAAGCATTTTCAGGTTTATTCTACTGATATTTCTTAATGCAATCAGTTTTGATTTTACGTCTTTTTGTCATTGTTGTGTGCTTCCTTTTTGGCCGAAGTTTTTCACTCAGATGTTTTCACTGAGCTGGCCACTACAACACATAGGCCTTTTAGGATCCCTCTATCTAGAATCCATAAGAGGCTATGTGTTGTATGACTTGCATCCTTTCCACCTGTTTTCACCCAATAACACATCACTTCCAAAATTCTTACCTCTGTATTCAAATTTCTACTGAGATCTTCACACAGAAACTTCCCTTCTAGATTCTCATGTCCAGTTATCCTGAAGGACTCTGTTGTTGCACGAGTGTAAAGGGCAACATGAGGGCTTGATTCAGAAACAGCAGAGCTCTTTATATTGACTTCTGCAGCCTTTGGTTCATAAACTAAGCAATAAATTCCTGCAGCATCTAAACTGTGTCAGGCACATCATGTAAGCTAAATGTCAGCACACCATGCTGCACCCTGGGTCCTTCCTGGAGAGGCAGACTTCTTTAACAGATGTAATATAAAGACATAGACAAACAGACACAAAATAAAGAAGCCAAATACAGGTTTCCTCACTCTCCAATGAAAGAGAGAAATAAAATGAAAGTGAGCTACAAAAAACGGTTACTGGCTGCATCACATAAACCGCTGCTGGACACTATCATATTTCAGAAGCGAGATGTTGTAAGGCTGAACATAGCCCTGATGAGGATAAGAGGGAGAGGAAACCTGCATAATATCTCCTACAACACCAGAATCTGAGCATTGTCCCCTCAAGCAGCACTAAGGACAGTAGCACCTTATTCCTCTATCTAAAACAACTGCTAAGACAGAGGGCAAACTACTGATTGTCTTAACATTCACCTTATGCAGCCAGAAGCCTACCCACTGCACATCCTCCTGCCTTTCCCACCAAAGGGTGAAAATACAACCAAGTGCAACACACTGCTATCAGCTGTGCTGGAGCTAACCCCAGATTAGCCCTTGGGTGTCAGTACAGTTATTTCAGGTGTATACCAACTGGGCTGAGAACAATAGGTGGCCAGTACTTTGCGTTAAAAAGAATGCAGCTGTAGTAAATGAAGTTACCTGGATATACTGAAAAGGAGAGGTTTCTCACAGACCACCATGCTGCAAGTGTTACAGGGGACTCAAATCTGTACCTTTTAATCTAAATGGCAAAACTTTCAATTATTCCCTTCCTGTCTGAATCTCATGATGTTAAGCTTATTTTCTACTCACTGGAAATGTCATATTCTCAATCTTCTGTTTCACTGAATTTACACCTTTGTTACATCTCTTCCCCATTATTGACTCACTTCACAGAGATGGCAGTTTTAATCTTGACCTTTTCATCACTGAACCTCACAGGGTTGCTAACTTTTTTGTAAAAATCATCTGGTGAGCTATGTGAATTAAACCAAACCAAACAGAAACAGACAGAAACCAAAACTACTGGTACCTCTGAGAATCCAGAACAGCTTTCTCAGCTTTTTCTGCACTGTCCGTGTCCAGATGGAGAGCAGTGACAAGTGGTGTCCCTGAGGGGGACTGTATAGGGACTGTATTTGGACCAGTACTGTTTAATATCTTTATTAATGACATAAACAGTGGAATCAAATGCATCACCAGTAACTTGGCAGATGATACTAAGCTGAGTGATACAGTTGACATGTCTGAGAGATGGGATGCCACCCAGAGGGGCGTGAACAAGCTTGAGAAGTGGGCTCATGTGAACCTCGTGATGTTCAAGAAGGCCAAGTTGTCAAGGGTTGACTCAGAATCAAAAAATAAACCGGAGACAAACAATGCTCTCCATCCCCTCCCCCTCCCACCCAGGTAGGGAAGAAGAGAGAGAATTAAGGAGAGAGACTTAGCTGAATTGAAAACTAAATTAGACAGCTTTAATCATATGTACAATTATATACAAGTATGTTCAGGAATGTGCAAAAGCCTCTTGCCTCCCCCCACCCCCAGCAGCTCCCCTGGCACTCTCCTTAGCTGTGAGCAGCCCCGAAAAGTTTCAGCCCGCAGTCTGAGATAACAGCAGAGCAGAGAGGGCTGTGGGGAGAGTGATGAGGGTCAGGGCTGAGCCTGGGGTCGACAGTGATGGATGGATGGAGTCCTCCCCGGACACCGGCCATGGACGGAAGAGAAGGGAAGAAGAATCAGGAAGGAAGTTGTCTTCTGTGATCTCTGACCTTCCTTGGAGCTTACGTAGATATATGGAATGGAGTACCTTTGGTCAATTCTGCTGTCTGTCTAGTCCAGCTCCCCTTCAAGGGGGGGGTCATAGATACAACTCTCCTGCTCTCAGTACCATCTGCAGTGGCAGATTCACTGAGTAGAACAAACTGACCTTCATGTCTCAGCAGAAACATAAACATTCCAGTGTTATCAGTCCACTAGCTGGAACACTTGCTGCTAGTTAAAAGAGAGCTTACTGAAGAAAAAAAAATCAGTAAAAGAAAATTAGCTTAAACCTGGCTCAACCCAGGACACAAGTACAAGGTCCTGCACATGGGTCAGGGCAATCTCCGGTATCGATACAGGTTGGGGTGGGTTGAAGAGATTGAGAACAGTCGTGTGGAGAAGGACTTGGGGTTACTGGTAGATGAAAAGCTGGACATGAGCCAGCAATGTGCGCTCATAGCCCAGAAAGCCAACTGTATGCTGGGCTCCATCAAAAGAAGCGTGGCCAGAAGGTGATTCTCCCCCTCTACTCCACTCTCCAGACCCCATCTGGAGTACTGCATCCAGCTCTTACGTCCTCAGCACAAGAAAGACATGGACCTCTTGGAGCAAGTACAGAGGAGGCCACAAAGATGATCAGAGGGCTGGAGCATCCCTCCTATGAAGACAGGCTGAGAGAGTTGGGGTTGTTCTGCCTGGAGAAGGCTCTAAGGAGGCCTTACTATGGTCTTTTGGTACTTAAAGGGGGCCTATAAGTTATAGGACCTGCAGCAATAGGACGAGGAGTAATGGTTTTAAACTGAAAGAAGGCAGATTTAGACTAGATACCAGGAAGAAATTTTTTTACAATGAAAGTGGTGAAAAGACTGGAACATGTTTGACAGAGAGGTGATAGAAGCCCCATTCCTGGAAATATTCAAGGTCAGGTTGGATGGGGCTCTGAGCAACCTGATCTAGTTGAAAATGCCCCCGCTCACTGCTGGGGGCCTGGACTAGAGGGCATTTAAAGGCCCCTTCCAACCCAAACCATTCTAAGATCCAGTGACTTAAGGGCATGTTTGAAGAAAATAGGCAAAAGATGATGTCTAAAATGTTACATAGTGTCTGCTTTACTGAAATTCTGTTCCTTGGCCTTTACCATTTAAAAATGCCTTTGTATCTTCTCAGTCGAAGTAACTTCTCTCACTTTGTGTCTTGATTCATGTTTGGTATTTTTAAAATCTGATGGTGATGTATATTTGCACACTTTCATCATTTTAGTCCCCAAACAGCAGCCTGGAGTCTCCTTATGTATGTGTTCATATGCTCCCCTTCCTTCCTCCTCTTCATTCCTGTGCTCATCAGGGCCCCCAACATCTGAATTCTGACTGTCATGCTTGCTGCCTGCTCTGCAGAGGCAGAGGGAGCACGCTGGACTGGTACCTGCTAGCAGGATGAGGTGTTCATTAGACATTCAGGATTTAAGATTTCTGAGAGAGCTTGACTCCCAGGTCTGCGGCCAGAACCAAACAGTTCTGCGTAACTTAATCAGATCCTCACTAATCCAAACAAGCTTTGTCTTGGGAGCTGAACACACTCCCCAGCTCTTCTTCCCTTACACCAAAAGGGTTTACCATTAAAGTGCCTAGCTGCAATACTCGTAACACATAAGCTCTACAAAATTGCAGCCAGACTGACACCTACACCAGAGATTCAGACAGTGTGCTGCACTGTTGCTCAAGCTCATGGACTTCCTCATCAACCTCAGTGTCTCTTGCCTAGGGAGGCAGTAAACTTTACGATATGACTCTGTCATCTGTGTCCCTGAAGTCCTCTCTAATCTCAGCCTCCCGGTCTCACTGCCTGGCTGAGGACACCTCAGAGGGAGCTGGCTAACTTCAGGCAGCCCCAGCCTCTCTCCTCTCTGAGACTCTGAGAAGGTGACACTCCTGTTCTGGTTGACAATTTCAGGCAACTGCAGATAACCACTACCTCTGGTGATACCATGGCAATTCACAGCCAGCATGTAATGACAAGGGTAAGTACAGTTTGTTTTTGTGAAGTAGCGGTGGGCCTGGGGCCTCCAACTCACATCAATCAGGAAGGTTATTTTGCCTTAACTGTCACTTTGCATATATGTAATTCCGCACAGACTCTGGCATCTGTTCCTAACAGAACAAAATGTTATGCCTACGGACTAGCCACTGTCAGAACTAGTTACCTTCTGATTGTCTCCCTTCTTAATGCACCTGTGGATGCTGTTTGCAAAGAGAGTCAAAAGCTGTCTCATTTTCTTCTTGTTTTCTACCTTTCCAGGCAGCTTAGGACTCTCATTTTTCCTTCTTCTTCCTCCACTCAGCACAACATATATTTTGATTGCCTTTTACTTGTGGAATCATGGAGCTCTCAGAGCTCACTTAGTGCTCAAACTGCTTGAGAATTATTTGCTCCAGCCTTTGCTATTTAGATTGCTCATTATATCAGCAAGAGTATCGTTTTCTGGATCAGGCATCCTGGGATTCATCCTGCTTAGCTGAAGCACCTTTAGGAAGAACTTTGTCTCTTCACACTTCTTATAGCTAATGTGGAAGGAGAGGAGGATGGGACCTGTTCTCTGGAATTGCCTCTCCCTCATGCTTCCAGCTTCATTAGCTGCAGGAGGAGATAATGAATGTGATGAGCTATGATTCCTCCTGGATGTGTCTCAGAGAAATGAGATGGAGCAACTCAGATTTTGGAGGTTTGTTGTTTTTTTTTTTGTAGAACTTCTCTTCAATTGAGCAAATGTAACTGGAAACAAGTTAAGCCTGACTGACATGTTAAAACACCTTGCTACATAACCCTTTATAAAAAATTTCATTAGGTAATTGAATTACTTACGGTTGGGGATAAGAGATGTTTTTTTAGTTTCTTCAGAGCAGTCAGATCTTTCCCAACAAAAAAGTTATAAATCACAATGAGCAGAAGGTTTGCAGGTCTGTTATCTTAGCAACCATATTGCTACCTTCAGTTAGAATAGGCAACATATCAGACCTAACTTTTTTAGGAAAAAAAAAAAAGTTTCCTTGAGTGGAGATAAATTTGAAGACCTATCCATTCCCTGTAGCAGAGAGGACTAAGACTCAATTACACTGTAATTCTGCTTTTATCTCTGATGTCTCAAGAGAGCAGGAATATAGCATATGGAACCTTCTCATGCCTTCACAATACACAACAATTGGAGAGGACAGAGATACAATCCCACTAGCTGTGTGCACATCAGGACACTGCAAAAACAGAATGCTGAAGGCTGGTAAATCCTTGTATTTTCCAAAAATAAAATAACAAATCAAACAAGTACTTCCTGGTAGAGTTCCCACCATGTCAGAGAAGCATATTCTTCTTGCCCAGTGGATGTACAGCCTGCTGGGCTAGGAGCAATGCTTGTTTTGTAGCTGTCTCCTTGTGGACACTCACAGAGGGACAAGGGCAAGTCTTCACCTAACACTTCTCACTCCGGGTCGAGAAAAGTGCGTCCTCAGAGCAGTGCTGCTGTGACAGTGCCAGGCAAGAGCCTTCCTGTTTTCTCCCAAGTTACTTGGCAGGATTCAGAAGAGCTCTTTTTTCCAGGGAGCTGTAGATGTTCTGCAACTGATGCCCCTCTGGCTCATAAATGCTGAGTGTTGTACCATAATCAAATTCTCATAGGTAATTTGAGAAAATAACCAGCTTTTTCTTGTGTGGTTAAATACTACGGTCAACAAGGTACACATTTGGGCTCTGGCAGTTCATTGCTGCTGTGAGATTGTGGTGGGTTGACCTTGGCTGTCTGCCAGACACACACCCAGTGGCCCTCTCACTCCCCCTCCCCAACAGGACAGGGGGAGAAAATAAGATGGAAAAGCTTGTGCACCTAGGTAGACAGGGAGTTCCCTTACCAACTACTGTCATGGGCAAAACAGACTTGACCTGGAAAAATTTACTTTGTTGCCAATTAAAAAATAGTTGGGTTCAGAAACAAAGATGAAAACAAAAGCACCTTCCCCCTTTTCCCAGGCTCAGCTTCACTCCTTCACTCCCAACTCCTCTGCCTCCTCTCCCCTAAGCAACACACAGGGATGGAGAATGGGGGTTGCAGTCAGTCCACAACAGCTCCTCTCTGCTGCTCCTTTACTCCTCACACTTTCTCCTGCTCCAGCCTGGGGCTTTCCTACGGGCTACAGTCCTTCAGGATAAATTTGTTCCAGCATTGGCTATCTACTGGCCACAGTTCCTTCATAACATGTCCATCTGCTCCTTGGGTTCTCTGCCGGGGCGCCTGCAGCCCCTCCTGCTGCTGTCCCCTCGGGGCTGGCAGGGCTGTTTCTCCCCGTTTCCCTCAGCCCTGGCTGCCGGGCAGCGTTTTGCCCTTTCTGACACAGGTTTCCCCGAGGCGCCCGCCCGTGGCTGAGGGGCTCAGCTGTGCCCTGCGCTGGGGCCGTTGGAGCCGCCTGGAACCGGCTGTGTCCGGCGCGGGGCAGCCCCGGCCGCTCCTCACAGGGGCCCCCCGGCAGCCGCCCCCAGTGCTGCTGCTGCTGCTGCTGGCACCGGCACCAGCACAGGGGCACCTGCACCCAGTACAGAGATTTCCAGACGTTTCCCCCTACATATAAAATAGCTGTATTAATTGTACACATACATGCATGTAATTCAATACACATGTAAGTACATACATACGGCTTAATTACATGATGCCGAGAAAGCTGTTCCTCTCTGTAAACTTAGCTTTACTCCCTATACTTTAGGGAGCTAAGAGACATTGCTCCTCCTGTCTTCCACACCAGCCCTTATTTAAGCGACTGGCCAGACCCCCCAGCCCTTGCAGACCAGGCACCAACACAACCATTTGCATTTTTCACTGCACAATCACCAAGAAAGAGGCCTGTAGAAGTAGTGTGTGAGCTAGGAGCTAAATCAGGATGAAGTACCCTTCTCCTTTTTACAACTACTTAGGGAGCTCATCTAAGGATTGTTTGACCCATTACAGACATTCTTTTAAATCTTTTATTTTGGGTTATCAGTTGTTATTTAAGATCATAGGATCTCTGGAAACTGTGGGTGGAATATTGGTATTTCTGTACTAACTCTCCTATCAACACTTCAAATTCACAGATTGTTATTTTTATCTACAGTTTAGCTCCATGCAATTTAGAATTGGAAAAAAAATATTGGCTAATCCAGTACATTTCCTATAAATGGGCCATTGCTCCCAGAAGTACCCTGTATAGGCTTTTTTTTTCTTTTTTTTCTTTTTTTTTTTTTTTTTGTTTTGTTTTGTTTTGTTTTTTCCTTTCTCTTTAAACACAAAACAGAAGAACATTTTAAATGGAAACAATTAAGGAGCTTTTGGACTGTTTAATGGTTTTGGTGAGATTTTTTTTTTTTTCCCTGGTCACATGGCTCAAAACTGTTTTGTGCCTGATGTCCATTTGATCTGAGTAAAGACCTAAATTTTGGGCCAGATGCTGTACACATCAAGCTCCTGGTTCCTACATTCCTAGTTGCCTGTGTTGGAATCAGTTTAGACAGCAGCTCTCTGCATACCTGGGTTTCCTTCCTAGCATTGTTCCCTCCAGGTCCCATTCTTTTGGCATCAAGGCACAGCAACAAAGCACCACAGGAAATGAGAAGCATCACAGGGTTTGGAGCCTAGAGTTAACCCTGGTGGAATTAGGATTTAGCCCTTTAAAAGCATTTATCTGATAAGCTTTTTGGAGCCAAGATCTACCCTTTTTCAAGCTCCTGATATCCTGAGGGATGAGGGGGGCACCTGAATGTAGAAAAAAAAATGTGTCTTTATTGTGCACAAATAAAAAGTCCTTTTTTTTCCCCTTAAAATCATCTGTTACTTTCTTTGTCAGTTGAGAAATACAGGAAGAATTAAGGTTCACAATATCTGCTTCAGAACGGAAAGTGCTGATGTGCAGCATACTCCTTTTTTTCATGCTTAAACTGCTGTAATTCTCTTTTAACTGGTCTTCCCACTAGGTAAATTTAACGCCTTCAAGCTGCACAGAACTATGCAGCTCATCTTCCCATTGGGAGTAAGCCAAATCTACATATTTTTCCTTCATGGCAGTAAAGTTCTGCAGTGATTTCAAAATGTTATCACTTACATTTTTTAAAGCTGTCTGTGGTCTGTCTCCAGGACCTGCTGATAGCATATTCCCAACAGTTGAAGCAAGAAGAACATCTCAAGTGTCCTCAGACTTAATCAGAAAGACTTGTCAAAGTTTTCTCATTTGATGTACAGACACAGGAATATTTTTTAAGCCATATAATATTTGACAGTCCATTTCCTCTTTGCATTCCACACTTAGATGAAAGGACTTTTTTATTATTGTTATTTAGCCTTGAGTATTTTAACTTGTAAGTGGCCTAATACATATCTTTAATGTGGTTTTAAACATACTTCAGGGCTGAGAATGTCTCTGCCAACTTTTGGCCTAGATGAAATTTTTATGGCTTGGTGGGCTTTATAAAGGAGACACTGATGCAATCTTAACTTGGTAGCACAAATAAGCCTCTTACATCTTTTCCCCTGCAAAAGTGAATTTGGGGCTTGTGAAAAGATGCTGGATCAAAAATGTATGGAATTTCTGCCCTCTTTTTATTCACGGGAAGGAGCAAACCACAAGCACTAACACTTCAGTCTTCTTCAAACTGCCTGAATAATCTGTTTTATCTCGGTTTTGGAAGGACCAGCTATAGTCCTTTCCTAAGAGATTAATTCCGCCTCTGTGCCCAGTCTGTCTTTGGCTTCTATGTATGAGGCTTATGTGATGAGTGCCAAATGTAATGGTGGGATTTTTTTGATGGCAGGGACATCTGTCAACTAGAAATTAGGCTAGAACCACCATTCATTTTACATAGGCCACCCAAAGGTAGTAACTCTCAGCTAGTGTTGATTCAGAATACATTTGAACCCTTGACCTCTGAGATGAGACTTCTCATACCAAATCCCAACCCACTTAGGTTGGGATTCTATCTATTCTATCTATTCAATCATTTGTAAAATGAGACAGCTTGACTATTTTTAACCAATATTGATGCTATGTTTAGTAAAGGCGTGGATTTCATGTGTAAACAGTATATATATAAGTCTTAGAAATACTGGAAGCTTAGACTAAAGTCAAGAGCATTCAGAGTTTAAGCAACTTGGCTATTACTTTCATTGTAAAGGGAAACCACTACAGGTGATGAAATTACTCCATTAGTGCCTACATGTACTGAATGGGATTATCTCATTTTAAACAAATTGGTCAAAACAAGTAAAGACCAGGTCACTCCGTGGCTCATCCTTGTGGATGGATCTGAACCTTTGCAGAAGTCTACAACATGTTTTCTGTAGTATTGAGGCTGGCAGCAGAGTTGTTTGTTTCCGTTTTCCTCCCTCATTGCTTTTTGTCCAGCCTACTCACTACCACTGTTCTCTGCCTCTCCTGCAGGGACTTGCATCAACACCCCTTTTTGTGATTACATTAAAAGCATAATCAAAATTATCTGCAATAAAAACCACTAAAGAATTAGGTTCAAAAAAGCCTCAAAAGCAAAGGAAACCCTTTTTTGTTCTGTTTAAACCCCCAAATTACTTTTGTGCTCTGATTTAGATTACAAAGGGCAGATGGGTCAGGGATGGTGCAGGAATGAGGAATCGGTGAGACAAGAACGGGAGGAAATCTCTTAAAATAAGTTGTTCCTTTTCGAACCATTTGAAGAAAAAAAATACACATCTTTGGTCTCCTTTATGTCATCTCCTGAGAAAAGTGTGAACTCACCAAAATAAACAGTGGGCAAAACATATGAAAAGATTTTAAGTAAAGCCCCATGAAGTTTGAAACTTCACTCCTTTAGGAATTATGAACGAAGACATTTTTGTCCTAAATTATAACATAATTTTCCAAAATGTAACTTTGAAGACAAAGGAAGTGAAATAAAATACAATTAAAAAAATGCATTTAGAAAGGCTGGAAAGAGCCATTTTATAGTGTTGAATTGTTTTATTCCAATCCTCACTTGTAAACCAGTCTATACAATTATTATAATTAAAGAAACACCATGCTGATGTTCAGAAACACGTAAAAACAGAATGTTTTTATACCACTAAAAGGATTAATTCACTGGCCCTCCCCTCCATTTTGTCATAATAGACATATTCCTATGGAGATTGCTTTGCTCTCACAAAATAACAGTTTCTGACAGGAAATGTTGCAGTAAAGAATTGTAAAGAATTTCTGATCAAGTGTACCACTAAGAGAAAAAACTCCATTAATATTCAAGTTTCACTTTTAATTTTCAGCCCACCAGATCTATCTTTTTTTTTTTTTTTTTTAAATCTATTTGTTGTCTGTACTTATTTTTAAATAAATAATTTAAAATTTAAAAATAACTTTAGGAAAAAATGAAAGTGCTGCAACTTAATTTAATTAGCTTTGCTTTTTTTTCCCAGCCCACAACTGACTTGCAGAATGTTGTGTTTAAAAGTGATTTTTACAAGTATCTGAATGCCCAACTAATTTTTTAATAGGAAATACCACAGTACCAGATCCAGTAGTTCATGCGGAGTTCCATGAGTTAACTTTTTCTTACGGAAATGCGTGAAGTTTTGGCTTGAGCTCGTATGATAAGACCACTGACTAGACAGGTGGCAAAACCTTGTGACACAAAATGATGTAATAGATCAGCTGTTGCCCACAGTTTTTCTCCTTACTATGTAACTTGTAAAAGGCACCAGAAAACAATGTTCCCTGCCTCTTGGAAACTTGCCATTGTGGAACTCTGTGCAGACCTGCATTAGCAGGGTTGAGCAAAGTGTTGCACACATTAGCTCCATATACTCAAATATTTGCCCCAGCTTGCTGCCTCATTGGCTTCTCTGGAATTTTGCACAGTCATGGGCTTCCTTCTGACATCCTCTTTGGCCACCTATCCTACTAGGACTCTTCTCATTCCTTGTTAGAAAGGACTACACAACCATCAGCAAAAACTGACCTTTGGTTCCAATAATCAAAGGTCATTGCCTCACATGAGCTGAGGACAACTTCCGCTGAATGGCTGGAAGCCATTGTGCAGCAGGAAAACTATGATATAGTTGCCATCACAGAAACATGGTGGGATGACTCACACAGCTGGAGTGCTGCAATGGATGGCTACAAACTTTTCAGAAGACATAGGCAAGGCAGGAAAGGAGGTGGGGTGGCCCTGTAGGGAGAGTTTAGATTGCCTAGAACTTAAGGATGGTGATGAAAATGTTGAGTGTTTATGGGTAAGAATCATGGAGAAGGCCAATAAGGCAGATACCATGGTAGGACTTTGCTACAGACCACCCAACCAGGATGAACAGGCAGAAAAAACATTCTATAAGCAGCTGGGAGAAGTCTTGCAATCTCTAGACCTTGAGGACATGGTCTAGGAGTTTGCAGGAGTGTGTGGAAGATAACTTCCTGACACAGCTGGTGATTGAGCCTACTAGGGAAGGTGGCCCACTGGACCTGCTGCTTGCAAACAGAGAAGGACGTGTGGGTAATGTTGGAGGCTGTCCTGGGCATAGAGATCATGCAATTATGGAGTTTTTGATTCTTGGAGAAATAAGGAGGGAGCTCAGCAGAACTGCTACGCTGAACGTGTGAGGGACAAGACTTTGGCCTGTTTAGGAGATGGTTTGACAGAGTTACTTGGGAGGCAGTCCTGAAGGGCAAAGGAGTCCAGGAAGGCTGGGTGTTTTTTAAAAAGAAAGCCTTAAAAGTGCAGGAACAGGCCACCTCTGTGCGCCAAAACCTGAGCCAGCGAGGAAGAATACCAGCCTGGCTGAACAGAGTGCTTTGGTTGGAACTCAGGAAAAAGAAGGAGAGTTTATGGGCTTTGGAAGAAGGAGCAGGCAACTCAAGGGGTCTACAAGTATGTTGTGATGCTATGCAGGGAGAAAATCTGAAGGGCCAAAGCACAACTAGAATTTAATCTGGCTCTGCCATAAAAGACAATACAAAATGTTTCTATAAATATAGTAGGAACAAAAACATCCTTTATTGGATGTGGGGGAAAACATAGTGACAACTGATGAGGAAAAGGCTGAGTTACTTACTGCATTCTTTGCCTCAGTCTTTAGTAGTAAGACAAGTTGTTCCACAGGTACCCAGCCCACTGAGCTGAAAGATGGGGATGGGGAGCAGAATGGAGCCTCCATAATCCAAGGGAAAATGTTTTGCAACCTGCTACACCACTTAAAGACACAAATCTATAGGGCTGGATGGGATCCACCCAAGGGTACTGAGGGAACTGGCAGAAGTGCTTGCCAAGCTGCTTTCCATCATCTGTCAGCAGTCCTGGCTAACTGGGGAGGTCCTATTGACTGGAGGTTACCAAATGTGACACCCATGTACAGGAAGGGCCAGAAGAAGGATCTGGGGAACTACAGGTCTGTCAGTCTGACCTCAGTGCCAGGGAAGGTTATAGAGCAGATACTCCTGAGTGCCATCATGTTGCACACACAGGACAACAAGACCATCAGGCCCAGTCAGCATGGGTTTATGAAAGGCAGGTCCTGCTAGACTAAGCTGATTTCCTTCTATGGCAAGGAGACTCACTTAGAGGATGAGGCAAAGGCTGTGGATGTTGTCTACTGACATTTTAGTAATGCCTTTGACAGCTTCCCACATCATTCGCTTTGATGTGTGAATGTGGTGCTTAGGGACATGGTTTAGTGGTGGACATGGCAGTGTGCTAGATTAGCAGTTGGACTTGATGATCTTATAGGTCTTTTCCAACCAAAACACTTCTGTGATTCTATGTTTTCTCCTTTTCTTAAAATGCTAGGTATCTCTGGGGGTAAAATCTGTGGCTTTTGTGGATGTTGACTGAAGATAAACAATAGACAGACATGTTTCTGTAGCATTTCAGAAATGCTTCCAAAGGACTGAATCAAGAATTCCTATAATCAACAAGGGTAGGAATGCTCATTTAAGTACTTGTGTAAAGAACTGCAATTCATTATGATATTTGCATTATAATGGTATGCATATAGCTTTTCATATAGAAGGTACTCATCAAACTCAAATTCTTGTGACTTGGTTGTACTTGGACTTAGTTTTCTTTCTCATTAGGTCCAAATATGATTTGCCATCTAGCCACAGAAATTACTTGAACCCTTCTGCCTTTCAATATGGAAACGCACTGTTCTCTGATACAAAATCCCAGCTCCTAAAATAAAGGAACAAATACTCTCCTGCCTACCTCTGTAAGCCTTACAAAAAATGCTGAAGAGTACTCAACTGAACTCAGAAAAGCTCAAGCCCTCCTACAGCCTTCTGTTTTAAGCAATTACTTAGACACTAAAGGTAAATGTCTGCAGATAACTTTCTTTTAAAATTATGCTATTAAGCAACAAGCATAATATTGATAGCTGACTGATTTATGTAGTTCCATTTCCTCACTTCCTAGAGCATCACTGATTTCAAATTACAACACACACTGCATCCTTTACCTGAAGTGCAGCCCTTTCTGGAGAGAAAACTGGTCCCTCCCTGGCTGGCTGCAGAGTACCAGAGGAACCATGTGGGACAGAAAACAGGAGGGGAATATCAGTGAGCAGAATTTTTTGTCTGTTGAGAGCTGAAGTGTGACTGTCACCAGCGCTGTGCAAAGCAAACTGGAGTCAACTCGAGTCACAGAGAGACAGAGACAGTGTTCCTTCTTTCTGGCTCCACCCACTGTGTTTCAGCATTAGTGCGCACCACTGATTCTTCTCCCAGCACTTCCCATCTCCTCCCTGGGGAGCTGGTGGGTGAAGCCAAGACTCCCTCACTTCCCGGAGCTCTCTTGCCCCTTACTCCCTGCCCAGGTGCATCGGGTACATCACTGCTCAGCCTGCAGCCGCGGCAGGGTCATGGGGCCATCCCGTAGCTGTCTGCATCCTGTTGGGAAGAGCTCCAAGGAAAATGTCTTGCCTATGCCCACATACACAGACCAGGAACTCCTCTCATTTTAAGCAGCCATGGCATTGCAGTCTCTTATTTGGCTTTTCTAACCTTAATAGTAGTTTCCTATAACCTTAATACTAGTTTCCTGTTGCTAATCAACACTACAGTAGGTTACTCTGCCAGTAACTTTTCACTTAACTTTCTCAGCTGAGACAAAGCCCATTTTTGTTGGGCGTAGAAGAAGGAAATACAGGGGGAAACACTCCAAACCCTGGCTGGTCACCAGGAATGTAAACCTCTGGCTCTGTTATGGCTCTCAAAATATGGTACGCTCTGCACAAAGCAGTAAGTGAAGTCTCATGCTAGTCCTCAGTTTCTGACCCTGTAGAACCTAACGTTGCCTCAGTCTTTGTCCTATAAGTCATCTTGCATCGAGTAAATAATACTAGGAGAGGTGATTAGCATTAATTTTATACTGTTATCAGTTTATTTAACCAATGACTGAAACTCTGCCTTTGAGAAAGGTTAGGAAAACAGGCTCCTGTTCAATGTTACCTGCCACTCTGTAATTCACCACTGTAACAAGAAAGGCAGAGCCTTCACATTAAAAACACGTTGATAACTCTGTAATTTCATATAGAAGACAAATGGGCACAAAATCATGACATAAGCAAGAAATATAGAAAACACAAGTAGTTTGATGGCAAATATTCCTGAGAAGGACAGTGAGTTGGAAGAAGAAAGCCTAGAAGGGAAAATCTTTTAAGATAATGCTCCCTTTCCCCTTGCTCTTCCTCAGTCTCCTGATTTTCTCAAATTTGATACAAACAGGAAAGTACTCTTATCGTAGGAGGTGATGCTGATAGCTTTAAAAATAATCTCTTTAAGTCTAAAGGCACAACTCATATGTCCTTTTTACAGCAAATAGTGGTTATCTTTTGACCATGTGTTGTCTGAGAACATGAAACCATCTGCCTGATTTGCCATGCCTAGTTAGCTTGAACCAGATAATCAGAAAACATCTAATGAAGGGTCTTCCATTATTTTTTTCGTATCTGTCAACAGGGAAGATAAGAAAAAAATTATTCTGTATATATTTAGAAGAAACACTCTATTAATATGTGTGGGAGTGCGTGTGTGCACATCTTTAACATGGGTTTGCATTTTGGCATACTTGTAGCCCAGAGAAGTGAAAAAGATGCAATTTATTTGTGTTTGTGACAGTATTTATTACATTATTAACTGATTTATGGTGATAATTCAATAAGCATGTTTAAAAAAAATAAATCAATGCCCGCGTTTTGTGCCTGAATAAAGAAAAGTCAATGATAAATAATTGCACACTGATTTGCAGGAAAAGCCAGATACTAAAGCAAACCAGAATGAGTTAGAATTATTTGGATCGCTGTTTTCACTTAAAATGAACAACAAAAATTTTAACACAGAGCATTACGCTCTGCTCTAATTAATACAAGACTTAGCAAAGCCAATATTGCACTTGTTTCAGTATTGGATTACTTTTTATGGAGCATAATTAAAAGGTTCCTTCTTAATGCACAACACTCTTCATTCCAAATGATTGTTTAAGACTGTTAAAATTATCTCCACCAATGTTAATATCACTTTTTTTCTCCTTTGAGTATATCTGGCAAATGACATTTTGTTTGCAACATCCATTGTACTGTGAGAGAAACAAGAGGTGGGAGAAAGCTGTTAATTCCGTCCAATGTCAAATACTGTGTGTGTATATTGTATGGCAAATGAGTAAAATATGGCTGTGACTTGGCAAATGCAGCAACATCTTTCAAATTGCAGAAGCAAGCATGGCAGTTACTCTGTTTTTTGCTTTATCTATAGACAGTGTGCAGAAAAGAGTGCCCTAATTTACCTTACTGTAAGTTATAACTACTGTGCATTACTTGCGCAGGAGGCACAAATACCTTTCTGGCTGTCAGTGTTTACCAAAGGCCAGAACTTCTGTAAACCATCATTTGCAGGGATCAGAGCAGCCTAAATTGACAAAACTGCCTAAATGCCAAATTGTATGAAAATTCTGCTTGGAAGAATCACTGGTTTTACTGTATTAGGCAGCACTTGTTTAGGTTTCCATCCTCATCAGCCTGACTACTGATGTGTGTAAGCTGTTGTACATGTTTTGCTCTTTTTGGCCTCAAAGAAACTTGGTTACAAGGTAAGATTAAACCTAAAGAAGAGCTTCAGTCTGGAAACTCAAGGGCAAGAAACTTGGGCTTAAATAGCAACAAGGGAGATTCAAGTTAGATATTATGAACGTATTTCTAGCAGCAAAGAGTGGAAGTGATTTTCCTGAGGGAGGAATTGTCAACACTGGAGGTTTTCAAGAAGCAGAGGATTCTGCCAGGGATGGCTGAGGCATTGCTGTTCTTGTCTCGGGATGGACATATGTACAAGAGAAGTTCTTGAGGTTTCTTTGAGCCCAATTTTCTCCAGTTCAGTTTCATTAAAGCAGAACCACATCAACAGAAAAAAAATCACACAGAAGACTGATAAACATTAAGAGGAAACATCTCACAGGAATTCATTATGCACCTCACTAACCACTTTAATTATGCATTAATTTATTATTGATGAAAAAATCGGTATTATGTCTCAGCATCTTTTCTGACAGAGAATGCTGTATAAGCCTCCAAGCCTAAAATAAATGGTTTAACTAGAGATTTTTCTCATTTTTCTTTTTTTTCTTTTTTTTTTTTTTTTTTCCTTCTCAGCAAAGGTAAAGCATCTCATCATTATCAATTAAAGAACTAGGGAAGTCTTTGAAAAGAGGACTTGTTTGCTTAAAGTACGTGAAGGTCATATTCACCCTGTAATAGTCGATGAAGAGTAGTCATTTGTTATTTTTAAGCAGGCTGTCATTTAGCCATTATGAAGATGAATAACATTTGTTATTACCTAATAATCCTCCTGTTGATTACAGAGGAAAGACTTGCAGACACCTTATGTGCCTTGCTTAGGTTTTGTAGATTATTAATGTATTTTGATTTAACTTTGTAAACAAAAAATTATTATCCCAGTTCTCTGGATATAGTGACTGGTATGGTATGCAAGATACAAGAACATGTCCAGTCCCTAAGATTTTGCTCTGCATATGTTATTGGCCTTATACTCATGTAACATAGTAAAAACAAAGTTCATTTTTTAATATCAAACAGATTGTCAATGGATCATATGCTGCTCTATTAAGGTTAGTTTTTGGATGCCTGCCTTCCCGAGGAGAGTTAATGAAGCTATAAGTTACCTGTGTGGCTTCATTTGGAGTCAGGCCTAATTATCTGGATCATGGCCACATTTTGGAAAGTCCGAGCCTCATTTCCAAAGCAGATGGAGTCACTCAGGAATGACTTCATTTGTATTAATTTGTTACACTGTCTTCTGCTATTCATCTCAGGGAATGTTGCTGCTTTCGCAGTCTAGCAGGAACACAATTTAAAAGTTTTAATTTGGGAATTTTAACTTTATTTTTAAAAATAAATCAATACTCTTCCTCCACAATGACCAATGGTGAAGTGCGAAGGCAATTAAGCAGGGTCCAACCTGAAGCCCTCACATGCTGCATGATGCTTATTATGCCACTAAAGATTTATGAGGCTTTCACTTCTTGGAACAAGTGAAATGACCAAAACAGTGACCCAGCAGCTTTATCAAGATAACCTATGGACCACTTCAGTTTGGGCTTCATAAGTGGAAGGTTTTTGATGTCAACCTTGCCACAGCAAGAAAATCGTAAGAGGAAAAAAAGAGAGATGATTAAGGGCATAAAAACGGGGGTAGTTTTACTGATGTTTTAACATATTTGTCTAAGGGAAAGGTTAAATTACTCCAGTAGGGCACCTATACCAGGGTTTCTGATTTGATATAGTTGCTTATGCATTGAGCAATTGAAATGCATAATATATGAAGTAGAGACTGGATGACTCCAAAGTCATTGCACTACATTTCTGAGGTCAGGAGCATAATGCAGACTAAAGCCAGGGGAGTTTAAAGGTGTCTGTGGCACAATTACTGTGCTGTATCATAGCTGACATATCCTGACCTGCCTCCTTATTAAATGAGGGCAATAGTTGGCCCCGTTAATCCTTGAAATACTTTACCAATGAGCATTACTATTACCATTTTGTGCAATTTGTGAAGAGCAAAAGGAATAAGGACAAATGAAAACAGTGTCAAAGGGAAAAATAAAGAGAGACTGGTTTTGTGTCCTATTGTCACCTTTATCAAAGCACCTCGATCTAATTAAATTATTACTTGTCAATTATTTTCTACAGAGAGCACAAGTGCTAGTCTACTTTCCTTAGCTCAGAAATTGGACAGATATTTGTTGTAAATTGCAGCCAAATAATTCATTTGGGGTTTCTCTCCTTCTGGCCTTGTGGCAGCAACTTTTAGTGATTATGTGTGATTGAAGACCCAGTGGTATCTGGGATGTTCCCAGGCTACAACAGGCTGCTGCTACCATCTCAGGAGCCATCTGAGTGATTCACACGTAGTGCCCTGCTAAATGCCAGCAGGGCTATTTTGGTGGCAGTGATGAGGAGTGAAGGAAAAACTCACCCAAGCAAAATGTATATACCCAAGACTTCCAAATTTCTAACTTTCAGGCTCTTATGAAGTTCATGAGCATTCTGGGAGCAGGGGGAGAGATGATAGTACTGAGCCTACCCTAAGCATGCTCAGTTGCATAGCACTGTTATCTGGCAGGAGTAGAGGAAGAACATCCTCTTCAACAGAAGGACTGTTGGTATAAAGAAAAGGTAAGGTTTCTCAGGGGAGGCAAAAAATTTCAGTGATTAAAATGTACATTCTGACTACGGCATGTTCATATGAATCAAGGGATCCAAACAAATGGAATCATGTGAGGCGGTAAGACGAAAGAGGCACTTGCAGGGAAATTGAGCCCCAAAGTTGTTGCAGGCTCATTTATGACTCAAGGAAAGGTCAGCTGTCATTTCTACTCCATTATATCATAAACATCCTGTGCCTATTGGCACCAAGTACCTCCTGCAGGTCTTTAATCACACAGAAACAGAGTTACAAGCCTCCAGCTCTTTGTGTTTGCACATCAATAATATTATTCATGTCTTCTGACTATCAAGGCAACAAGCAGAGGGCATTCCTTTGGTCTGGCATCCTCTTTCTGAAATGAAATATTAAAGCTTTGATTTCCGCAGGAAGAAAAAATCAACCATATGTCTTTAGCTGTTTCTGACACTATTAATTAGACACATACACTTCAAATTGTTGGGTATTGGAAGTACAAGGAATAAAATGTTTCAAAGTGTTCAGAAATGCCCTAGTAGGTTGGAGAACAAAAAAAGATGCGCAACCTTTCTTTCTTGAACAGTAGCTGGTCCAAATTCTATGTAATGAATTGCCTTCCTTATCTGTGGCAATAAAAGCTAGATTCTTCAGCAGAAGTCACTAGGATAAATATTACTCTGATCAGAATCAGCTGCCAAAATGCGTTTTGTGAGCCAGGACCTAAACTCTAATTTAAAGATATGGAAGGAGCACAAGAAACACAGGAAATGTTGGGTGGTTAAATGGGGAAAGGACTACTACAAGAATGAGATCATGCATCCTGAAGACTGTTAAAGATATCATGCGTATAGAAATAAACACTGTTCTCAACTATTCCTGGATTGTCCAAGTTTGATGGAAACAAACCCAGGATGAAATTAGATAAGCTCCATTTTGGGTATTTGAATGAGACTCACAGAGTAAAAGAAATTAGCTTCACCAAAGAAACTAATCCTACATTTCTAAGGTCCTGGAATTTACTTTGTGCTCTTTGACGTCACTTTCTTAGTTTTGTTTTTATTTTATGAAGTAATACGCTGCAGTCTCAAATGCTTCCCAAAGGACAACTTCATTTTACTGAGTACTATACAACCTAGGACTCTACTTATACTACATAGCCACTACTTATTTATAGGCTGAGACCTTGATCCTACAAAGGGTTTATAAAGTATGTGTAAAATATTTCTGCCACATGAATAGACCCACTGATGTCTAAATAAGCATAAGATAATATTGAAGAGAGTTCAGAGGCTACTTGATTATGGGAACAATGGAAGAAAATGACAGTAATAGTAATGTGAAGACATTCATTCAGCAGATTTTAGTTAAATTAATGAAGTAAATGTCTACAAGCTTTTAACTATTTTTTTTCCTTTTCTTTTCTTTTTTTTTTTTTTTTTTTGTAATGTGATAAAAAATGACAGATTCATAGCGGGAGACATAAGAATTAGAAAATTTCAATGTTCTAGAAATTTTTTTTCCAATACTGGGGGTATGTCCCAGCATTAGGTTTTTTATGTAGCCAGGTCTATGAAACTGAAGCTTTGCGTTTCAGAGTTCCTCAACAACTATGAACAGGTCAATCAGTATCTGAACTGAAACGTCAAACTCATTTATACTTTAGTTAATTTATCTAGAGCCTTTCAATACAGGGCTTTTCAGTGAAAAAGTTTTATCAACTCACTTCCAATCTTTCAGAGCCAAAGCAAGTAAGTGAATGAATAAGCGAATTGGCCATTTAATGTATTATCTGTTTCAACATTGTCTTAATGATTCTACTTTTTGGTTCCAAGTGTCATCAATTTATGTTTAAGATAATTTATGTTAAAGAGCAGCCAAACATAGAAAGCACTTACAAGAGGTAAAAACCAACTTAAACATTTCACATTAAACCAAATAATTTTAATTTAGTTTACAAGTTTTATTGGACTTTTTAGTTATAGATGTTGTAACTTTTTAACATTTTGTAGAAACTGAACAGTAGAAACATTTTCTCAACATAGAAAAAATGCTTCATTGAGTTCAATCTTAGGGCGACAGTCATTCTGACACTGGACAAAGCAGGTCTCAATTTCATGTGGACATGAAGTAATTCAATATTTTTTTGTTTTCCAAATGAATAATGGAAACAGCTGTTGAGGGGTGTGAGAACAGATTTTATTAGCTAACACTTTTTATTTGGAGACAAAAATAATCTAATCTGAACCTAGATGTTAGGCGTTCCTTGTAATAAATTTTCTCCAAGACTCTCAAGGCAGAATTGAGAACCGTGGATCAGGTAAGAGGATAATGGAAGTAAAATCTTTTATAATCTTGACCTTTGGTGTGAAGGAAGAATGCAGATGGTGGTATTTCAGCTGTGATATTATATCGTAATACTAAACTCCTCATATTGCTACATTGGTTTTGTATTGATTTTAAAGGAAGGTTGCTTATTAAATTTATGAAGTTCAGTAGAAATTGGGCTGACTCTATTTTGGATAGTCATGTTTCTTCTTCTATGGGGAAAATGGAGTCTGGAGAACTCATTTTGGACTTGACTTTTTTTTTCTTTTTTTCTTAGTCGGGTAACATTTTGGAAGAAAAGCCCTTGACTGCTTTCAAAACTCCAGTACCAAGTACAAGCTTAACTTGAATTTAGGACTTGGTAACTGGTTTATAAATGGTGTATTACAGCTTTTTATTAAAAGCATGGTGCTCTTTTTCACAGCCCCTGTACACATTACTCGATTCCCTCAGAGAACGACCACATGAACCATTATTTAGATGTTTAGCACAACAGAAATGAGATGAAAGGGGTAAAAAGAAGGGAGATGGCAGGACTTTTCTAAAGCACATGTGTTGATGCTGGAGGAGAAATCCCCACCTTTGTTACAGCTTGGCTATTACCATTCCCCTCCCTCCACTGGTAACACTTCTAGCTGCCCTTTTGCACCCACTGCAGTTTCTGCCAGTGGAGATCTCCAACTCCTTATGTGGCAAATGCTAGATCAGCTATTGGTGCATAGAAATGCTCTATGTGGCCGACAATTTCCTGCAAGGATTGGTTGGAAATTATTACCTTATTATGAATTTTTTCTTCCTTCACAAATCAGTGACTACGTTCACTTGCAACACAAAATTAACATCTGTACTCCTATCATCAAAAGTTATATTAGAGCATTAATTTCCTCAATGTTCAGAGAGAGGGTAAATTTACACAGGTGCATGCCAATTGTATGTTTGCTCCAGACATGGCAGAAGTGAGCTATTTCCATCTGGAAGTCATGTATCCTCCTAGGCATGGTGTTGAGTTCAACTCTAGTGACCAAATTTAAGGCCACAATATTGCTAATGTAGTTATTATGAGTCTTCAGCTGACTTGGAGTAGAGTGGGGCATTTCTTCTAGCTCTTAGGTGACTGTGAAAATAGGTAGATTTTGAAGAGATCTATTTCTGCAGTACATAGATGATCTCACAGTTTTTGGACACTTGCTCAGGTGAATAGTTGCTTTACTGTCATGTTCAACAGGTGAACACAAATAGAGGTGGATGGAGAATGTGCAGATTGGGAAAAAAAAAATCCTATAATTTTAGAAGTTACTTCAGGGAAAAGAAATAGATTCCCCTAATTTTGTCTGAAATGAGTATTCCATAGAAATTGAGACAGATAATATGTGCTAAATAGCCTTTTAGGTGTTTCTGAATTTGTGGAGCTCTTTCTTATGTGTTGTATCACCAAGGGGCAAAAACCACATTACAGTCAAGGAATATTGCCTGAATGATATACATATGTAGATTTACACAGCTCATGTGTATTTCTGTAGGAGAAATTCAGTGCTGTATTGTGTGGCAAGATCCTTCCAAGTAGCTAGGAAAATAGACATAAAAAGATACTCATTCATACTTATTTGGAAGTGCTTTGTTCATCTTTCTTTATGCTACTTTCACACAAAAAGCTATTTGGGTGTTTATGATCAATGAGGAACAAAATGATTTTGTACAGCACCTTTTGGGGCATATTCTAATTACCTAGGGACAGGGATTAGCATTGCAGTAGCTGTAAGTGCCAAGTGTTGTATTTACTGTGGGAGCACTCAAATACACAGTAGCTTGACAGCACATCAGTACATGGCTCTTTCTTGAAACTGCTTACATGATTGTTTCTTATGTTGCATTTTTATCAGAGTATAGAGCAAGAAGGTTCTATAGAAGTCAATAAACAGCGAAAAGATCTAGTTTAACATCATAGGACTAGTCTAAAAATTATGAGAAAAGTAGCTATCAAACCAGACTTTATTTCTCTCATCCCTCCTCCTGTCTCAGACAACACCTTGTATGTGGTGTTTCCGGAGAAGGTATGAGGTATTTATGGCTTAACATGCACACAGCTGAGCTTGCTTCCTACCTACTTTTTTTTTTGGCTTTAAGTTGGCACATGCTCCAAAGCATGAGGTTGTATTTCCGTAATTTAATGTTATCCTATCTAATATTGGATTATTGGTTTTTAAAACCTCAGGGGAAATTCTGACTTGCAGAACTCTACCGCAAATAGTTGACTTGGTTCAGCAAATATTAGGCACTGCAGAAAGCAAATGGTGTTTGGGATTCTGATAGGTAAACTCCAGCAAACTGTGCTGGAGTGGTCTACAGGGTTATTACCCAGACTTTCTCTGCTAGAGGCTCGTGCCCTTCTGCTGCATCAGATGTGTCCTGGTGTACCAGTTACACCCCTTCACCAATTGCTTTTCCAGCCCAAAACTCATTAACAAAACCTTGGTCTTCTGAACTGCTATGCTAGATTCTGATGTGAAGCCTTCTGCTGATTCCTCTGCCAGGTTTGTAATGTGTCACAGGAGTAGGGTGGGAAATGGGAAGGTAACATCTCCCACCACCCCTTGGAGCTTGCCTGTAGGAACTCTTCAGCTTCCTTAACTCAGCATGCTCAGCAAGGAAGATCCTAAGCCAAAACCCCAATTTGAGATAAACTTTAGAGCTGGCAAGTTGCATCTAAGAGAAAGACTGGCAAATTGTGGCTATCACTTTGCCTGTATGGCACAGATGTGCAGGGAATGACTTTGCTTATGGATGTGTTATGTCTCAAATACAGCAAGACTGGAATAGGAACAGCAGTGAAATGTCATCCCCTGGTTACACAACAGCCAGTGCTCTCTACACCAGCTCCACTTCTACAGCCCAGCTCTTGGGCCCCACATTGCCTGGCACACTCACACCTCTGGCATGCGTGAGGTGCTGCCCCCCATTGCTGTGTGCTTGCCCAGTGCCCTGCTGTGGTGGCTCTCAGGGGCACTACTGACAGAGCTCTGCCTACATAAGCAAAACAGGTTTTGAGATGTTTGCAGGCAATCTTTATAGATGTGTTCCAATTTTTTAAGAATTATTTTAATTTTTTCTCTAGTCCAGAAAATCTAGGGCTTACACAAGTCACTAAATATAACTCCTGCCTTGTTAATGAACTGCCCCATTCCTTCTCTGTTTTCTGTGTCTTTAGCCTCTGTTAATGGCTTATGAGTACTGATAATGGCATTGATAGAGATCCACTTGCAGTGTTTTGGGTGTTTTCTGTCAGTGGTCTAGGCTGGAGTTTTCTCCATCTGGCTATTGCACATAGACTGTCTGCCAAGTAGGCTTGGATCACTTGAAAGTCATATTGACTTTAATCATAGAATCATGGTTTGGGTTGGAAGGGACCTTAAAAATCATCTAGTTCCAAACCCCCTGCCATGGGCAGGGACACCTCCCACTAGATCAGGTTGCTCAAAGCGCCATCCAACCTGGTCTTGAACACTGCCAGGGAGAGGTCTTCCACAACTTCCCTGGGCAACCTGTTCCAGTGTCTCACCACCCACACACTAAAGAATTTCCTCCTAATGTCTAACCTAAATCTACCCTCTTCCAGTTTTAATCCATTACCCCATGTCCTCTCACTACAAGACCTTATAAAAAGTCCCTCCCCAGCTTTCCTGTAGCCCCTTCAGATACTGGAAGGCCACTATAAGGTCTCCTCAGAGCCTTCTCTTCTCCAGGCTCAAAAGCCCCAAGTCTCTCAACTTGTCCTCGTAGGAGGGGTGCTCCAGCCCTCAGATCATCTTTGTGGCCCTTCTCTGGACTTCCTCCATGAGCTCCATGTCCTTCTTATGTTGGGGGCTATAGACAAAAACTATTGATTATCATGTTTTCCATCAACTAGAGGCAGGCACCTTCTGAATTTGCCTTCTAGAGAGGAAAGCAAATTTTGAGGCCCCAACCTGTTGGAGCTACAGGCATCAATCTGCTAAATCATCCCCTAGCACAACTGTGATGACTATGGTGTCTGTAGTGACTTCTTCTGACACATATGTTTTACCAGTGGTTTCCTTGACTCAGAATTAAGGCATTCTGCAGTATGGGAAATAAAATAGGTGGCCCTGGAGAATGCAATATAATTATTACTCTCTTTTTTGTATTGCTCAAAAGTATATTAGTCACACTGTAGGAAGCACATGGAAGATATGTCCTTCCTTGGGGAACTTATAACTTAACTGTAGAACAGAACAAATAAATATAGGCAAAGGAGGAAGTGGAATACAAGAGGAAGGATACAGTCAAGGTAGACAGATTGATAAATATTTCATAACATAAGCATAGGCTGGAATTTCTCCTGCTACCAGCTGGTGGAGATTTGTGGATAAGATTACAAAAACATAAGGAGCACCTTACTGGGTCAGATCAATGGTCCATTTAGCCCAGGAATCTGTTTCAGCAGTGGGAATACATTATACTACTTAAAGAAAGGACATAAGCTTGGCCACTTTCTACGGTCTATATATAAAACCACAGGGTACCACAGTTCACATCCAGTCTGACCTACATGACGTAAAACTACAGAGCCTCACTGAATTAGTTTCTCTTTGAACTAGAAGAAATCATCATACACCTCAGTGACACTCTGCTGCTGAACACCAGCTGCGGATTTACCCAGAGATCTTTGTGGCTTTGTTTTCTCTTCATTTAATCTGTTTGAAATGTTAATATGCTTCCTTTTTTTTTAAAATAAGTTATCACCAAAATCAGCATTTTTTTTCCTTGCTAGCTTTCACAATGCAGCAATAGAAAGAGAAAAAAGAGCTACCATAAAACTCCATGTATCAAATGACAGAGGGTAGTTCCGTGAAAACACAAGTTGGCATGGGGAAAGGCACAGATTCCTTACATCTGGAATATTTTTTGTTTACAGCCCAATGTCCATCATACCCCTAGTATCAAAGATGAACTCACTCTTATCTGTCAGTTTGGAGTTTGGTGTTTGGTGTTTCACCCATGTTTCTGTATGCCAGGTTCTGTATATTTGATATTTCAGTTTTTTTAATCTGTATGTATGCCTGTGACTGTATATTTGTAGGGTTTTTGTGGTTTGTGGGGTTTTTTTAATTGATGTTTTTATGCCAACAGTTACCTAAATAGTTACATGGTGTTTTCCTAACTGAAGTACATCATGTTACATCCTTAGAGCAGTTTTCTGCTTCCACTAACCCCACAGAAAAGGGCTATGCATTTCTTAAACATCTCTGAGAACTGTGTGCCAGATCCTTGACTGATGTAAACTGGCTTAGCTTCACTGAGGTAAATGAAGCCTGCTGAATAATGGCAGCTGAGGCACTTAAGACAAATCAAATGAAGTGTGACACAAAAATGTACAGTGCACAGTAGCATTGCAATCCCCATACAAAGGGGTAAAAAACATCTGAAAGGGTTTTCTGCAGATATCTGTGATTATCTTAAGGAAATTGTTCACCCTGTAGTTTGTACAACTTAGTGTAAGTTTTCCCTTTTTTTTTTCCCTCCCCCTCACTAGATACAGGAGGGCCATTTCGAACACATTCGTCATCAAACTGTAAATCAAATAAAAGGTAACATGACCTTTTCTTTCTCAGTGACTGTCCAAAACAGCTGCCTAGCATAAACAACTCAGGAAGTATTATATTATCCCCAACAAAGTAAATCATCTGATGTGAGAGACTGTTACAATATTTCAGCTCTGTCATGACTGACTAGATGCAAACCCCAAATATTTATAGTTTCCTTGATGGGTTTACATTTCTTTTCCTGATACTAGAGGAAAAACTTCCTGTAAATAATGTAATTTAAACTGCTGTTCAGCTCTGTATGAACATCATTGCTCAGAATTTCCAAAAGTCTTTGCATTTTGCATATTAATACTTTGACATGAAGAGATATATTTCCAAATTTATCAAGTACATAAGGTTTACTGTTGTTATATTTTTACTTCGTGGATTTTCAAAATTTACAGTAAAAATATCTATGTATTTATTTTAATTATGGAAGTGCTTAGAGACCACGCAAAGCATAAAGCTGTTGTGTAGTTACTTGTACACAAAACTGTCAGTTTCCAGTCTGTGTAGAAACTACTTGCAAACTTAACTTTGAGCAGATACTTAAATAACGTCCTAATGAGATGGCACGGCCCTTTCCCTTGAGGTAGGTCACAGCAGAGGTTGGTAGAGCTACAGAAGAGTTGGGGAAGGGGGACCCCAAATGGAGCACATGTGCCCCGAGTACTGAGGATGGCTGCCTTCCTCCCTCCACAACGGAGATCATCTCAAAGCCTCTGGCAGCAGACCAGCTGAAAGGCGGTGGAGGTTCAAGTGCCAAAATGTCTTTGTATGGCTTGGGCAACCCAGACTGCCTTTCTTCTTTCTTTTCTATATGGTTTAAATTGAAATCTGTATGTATATGGAGGAATTTTTTTCTATTGTTTTTGTCATTTTACAAGGCAGCCACAAGTGTATGAGGTCCTGCTATTAATTTTACTGTTCTTGTCATCCCTGTGTTTATGTTTGCTGAATCTGGAACGTTTCATCATTCAGATTTCAACCTTCTGTTCAAAATAAAATAGATGTTGGGGGCTTTGGCTCAGGGTTTACATAGTCTCCTCTAACTGTGGAAAAGCTTCTCTGAGTTCAAGGTTTGGATCTTTGCAGCTGTCTCCCTCACAGAGAGGATGTGCCCAATTATTAGCTCCCGCCTGTTGCAAGGCTGCAATGTATCACCTGGGTCACAGTGCCATGGTCCCTTGGAGCTCAGCATTACATGTTGAGTCCTTGTAGAAGCCCAGTAGTAAGCACTCGGGCCCTTACTTAGCTATGAGCCTGGCTGGCGCTGACTTTTCCCTTGTTTTTTATCATGCAGTGGCTCTGGAGACATTCCAATCACACAATTAATCTATAAAAAGAAAGGCTGTAGGAAGCAGTTGGGCAGCAAGCTCCAAATGAGGACACTGCAATCTGTTGTCCACTGGTAGGTCTGCACGTGGGTGGCATCCTAAGGTAGGACCTCACTGCATGCAGTGCTGTGACACAAGGATGAGAAGAAAACCATGAGAAAGTGTCCTTCAGTCTTCTCTCTCCCTAGGAAGGTGTCTGAAGCAGGCTCCAGATGGGTCTGGTGAAGGCCACAACAACCTTGGGGTGCCTAAATGACAGCCAGCAGCCAGGGAGGCTGGGCGACAGCTGGTCACATCCCCAGCACCGGTAGGAAAGTGAGTATTGACACAGTGGCTCATATGCTGCCTCTTGCCTCCAGCGTTTTGCCCAGGACTGGTGCAGGCAGGCTTCTCAGCAGAAACTGCTGGCAGTGCACAGGAATCAGCAACTTCAGCTGCTGGAGCTGGTCCTGCTTTTAAACTGTTATCTGTGGCCAAATGTCTTCTCTGTTGACCGGAGCACGACAAAATTTCTCTAATGAAAATATATTAATATTAGCAAATTCCCACATAGTCAGCCATGTTCAGAAATTGGCCATTAGCTTTTAATTTAGTTTTATTAAAAAAAAAAATAAAAATGCAATACTCCTGTCTAAAACTCAGGACATGAACAAACAAGACATTTTAATAAGTGTGCTAATGTTCTTATTACAAGCCTCCTGGTGCAATAAAATGAAAGCCTGTCCTCTCAACTCAATTATTTCCATTCATTCCATCTGCACAGAAAGCCCAGAAAAACACATGAGCTTGAGCACATTTGGAAAATCAGCAATTTTGAGTACTGTCAGATCAGGGTTGGGAATTGAATCTCTGAAGACATTTCATAGATTATGCCCTCCACAGTCTGTCCCAGCTTCCTTTCTAAACCTCAGGCTGTTAGTTAAAGCAGCTGTGCCGATTTTATTTCCAATAGTGGTAGACAGAGGAAGAGAGAGGGAAAGCCTCTGCGACATCCAAGACTGAGGCAAGCCGTAACTGTATATGCACTTATTTGCTGTACGGGTGGCTGCTCAGCCCAGAAACAAAATGGAAGGCAAAGCAAGATCCGCGTCTCATGACAGCTTTATTGCTTTTCTCCCCTGGAGGCATTACGACACTTATTGTAGCATTTTTGGGAGACTTTGAAGTTCCTTTACTTCTAATTGCAGAACTCATGTCATTTGGGGAATTTGAAAAGAGTCTCTTTTTATCTTTTCCAACAGTCAAATGTTACATGTTAACATTTTATTTCACACATTATGAATTCAGAGATATAGAAATGAGTGACATTTTACCACACATCTCACCATGATTTTCTCAGCTGAAAAATGCCTATTTGAACCCAGCCACTGGCACTCTTCCAGGAGACATCTATAGAGAAGCATCCTTTGGAGTCCAACTCCTGCCCCACCTCACTGTCCCCAGATGCTGCACAGTGTTTGGACTTGCTCCTCCAGACCTCTGCACCTCTGTGCGATCCCCGTGCCAGGTGCTCATGGGAACAGGCTGGAGCTGCCATCCCTGTGCAGGATTTGCCACTGATCAAAGCATGGACTGGGTAGTGATACCCGGTGTAGGATCCCTGGGGCACGAATGAGTGCCTTCTGCTGAGTTTGGGCCATAACAGAGCAAAACATGGGTCTCAGTAGAATGTAAATAATAAAAGGAATAATAAATTGCAAAATCAAGCCCTGTAATGAAAAAATAAATAATCTAAATAGAATGTCTTAGAGTGTCTAAGCCTGATTTATTAGCAAATCTGGCTGACCGTTATTATTAGGTGAGCAACTTGCAGCGATTTTTCACCTGATGCTCTGCAAATTAACTGTGGTACAGGAGGAATGCAGGAGATTTGTGTTTATTGTTTTATGAAATTATACAATTGGTAAAAATCACTTGGAACATCACCAGCATCACTTTGCAATTTTATGACCTGTAGCGCATCTGACACGCAGTAGTACTGCTGCTCAGCTTAGATGAACAGCAGCATCAGTATCACTGGTCATCTGGAGGAATGAATAATAGTGACAGGAGCAGAGCCAAGGCTTATTTGAGGTTGGCACATAAATCCACTCACCTGCAGGTTATTCTCATGTTTATTCCATATGAAAGAGCAGAGGGAGGTTTTAGCTTTTTCTAACACATTAAAAGCTGATGTTTTCCTAGCCAAAATTCTGTGCCAGGTATCCTAATTATGTACAAATCCCCTCCTATCCACCCCATTGCAGTGACAGGTGAATCACTGGCTGTGTTTATTTGCCCTTCTCAAACAGCATACAGCTGTGATCCTGAGAGAAAAAAAATGTTTGCATATGCAGAAGAAGCTGCTAGCAATTTGTACGCTAGTTTAGGTCTTACTGTAGTAAATGACATTACTGTAGAGCCCAAATAGTTCTTTTATGGCAGATTCTACTTACAGGTTTCCATTTCCTAGAGTCAATACAGAAATCAATCATGTCAAAAGGAAAATTCAATAAGACAATCCTTTATGGCATAAGCTTAATTAAAGATACGTTTTCTATTGTAAAAATAGAGGAAATTCAAGTACCAGAGCCCTTTACAGGTCTTTCTAAACAATATGAAGTAGCTGTATTTATATACCAAAAATTATGAGTGAACTTTTATTATTTACATAAAAAACCCCGTGGGGAAACGCCCATAAACATGATGTTCTTGACAAAATCAGTGCACAATGTAATCTTAACTGTGCTGACAGGAAAGGAAAAGCATTGCAAATTAAGTATGATACAGCAATATTTTAAAACCTTGGTGTCCTTCCTGCAACACATTGATCCAGTCATTAAAGCCCACATATCGAAACTAGTTAAGAAAGATACTGGGAAGTGAGCTGTCCCTGGTGTCCTCAGATCTATAGAAACTATGTTTTCAGTCTCTTAATTATCTAGCTAACAAACTGGACTTGAGAATAATGTTTCATATGGGTTTTACAGGAACATACTGCACGTGCTGGTGGCTTTTATGCAAGGAGGGATGAGGGGCTCACCTTGAGCTGGATTCTAATATTTTATAATTTTATGATTTTTTTTGTTTCTTGGCAAATTAAATGCATATGAACTCTTACTGACATGAAGCAGAGCATCAGAATCTAGCCCAGCGTTAGATACATATTTTATATGATGCTAAGACAGTTTCTCTAGGAGAATTTAGATCTCAAGAAAAATAAACAAAAAATGATGCAACTCAATATGTGGTATATGACTGGAATGGCAGATTTTGGAGGGTGAAAAAATATCTTTACATCTCTAGATTCAAACCTCATATGTGAGTGTTTTTAGAAAGTTAGGTCGACTTTGCTTTTGAAAATATCAGAAAGTTCAGGTTTAATCTACTCTTAAGAACAACACCTACTATATTAATTTGTATACACATTTTCCCCCCTCCTTTTTTTTTTTTTTTTTTTAAATTCACCCCACCTTTTATCAGGGTTGAATTGTTAAGAATTCACCATACCATTCTCAAAGCAGTAACCCAATGCTAAGTATTTTCCTTCTTGTAGCAAGTAGGTAGCAGTGATGAAATATGAGCTTATATTTCCACACTTTTGCATTGTCTTTTGTAGGATTTTATGTGGGATAGCTAGTTCAGTGCAAAAGTATACTTTCCCTATGCACTGAAGACACAGTGCAAGATTTTAATATATTAATTTCGAAACTGCACATCCATCCTCGAAAAAGTATAGAATGAGCACTGTGCCTGCTGTGTGCAGATCTATGCTAGAGGTAGTAAGTTAGACTTGGTAGAACAGGGTCTTAAAATTACATCTTATTCCCAGACCAGTGCTTAATTTTCCCATCCAGCAAGCTCTGTCACTGGTGGTCAGCTGTGTTACAATGTCTCCCTCTTCCCTTCTCTGCTTGCCCAGACTCAGGGTGTGAGGTTCCCATTCAACCTCACCCCAAGCTGTTCAATCAACATAGCCCTGGCTATAATGGAAGGCAAATATATCCCAGATTTATTTGGCTAAACCTGCTTGTGAGAGCAGGGGCAGAAAAAAGGTAAATGTGGTAGCCCTTTGTTATCGTCTCTACAAAGTTACTGTCAGTAAGGAGCAGAGCAAAAATCAATGGTTTTCCTTAACGGAAATTGGAAGAACTCAATACCTAATTAATTTGTGCCTTTCAGTTCCTGTAACTGCTAACAATGCTGGATAAAACGTTGCCAGTATTTGTTACTGTGCTTTTTTTCTATGACTTATCTCTTCTACATCACACCATTTACATCCTCTTTTTTAAGATTTCCTTTTTAGGCTTAAGGCTTTCCCATCTGTACCTTTCTCATGAACCTCCAGAGATAATTCCCAGAGGACAAAACATTGCCAAATTCTGTGTTGACTAATTATTACCATGACTTCATGCAAACTAGGAGACTATCAGCCACATCTATGCCTACATGCAGTTTAGATACTACTATCAGAGAGAACCTTCGTGAAGAAAGAAATTACAACATTTTCAAAAAGCCAAATGATGTCTCTCAGGTCAAAACATAAAAGCATATCCTATGGGGTGTTATCACTTCTGTTTTTTTCCTTCTGTTTCCATTTTGTTATTGTATTGATACATAAGGTGTATTTGAAACTATTGCACTGCATCTAAATACTCACTTTCAGCTCAAAAGTGCTGACAGTCAAACAATCTTAGTAATTCACCTAGTGAACTCAAGAGAATAATCTCTGACGGTTTATTGAAAACCCATCAACTTAATCAATACCACTCTAGGTCCTGTACTATGAGTGGGTGAGCTACAACACTGTTTCTGTGGCTCTATTGAAAAAAACCCCCACAAACCCCCTCACATTTATGCCGATTTTGAAACACAATAGGAAACATTTTATTCCTTGACATGGATGGGATTGGTTTTCTTTGCACTAAAATCAGTGAGGTAACTTCCTCTAAGAGGCTCTGACTGAGTGTGACTTAGTTTTTAATACTTGAAGTGTACTAGATAGGTTACTTAATCAGTTTTTCTGATAAACTATGCTGGGCAGTGTTTCAAGATTATTAGAGATGCTTGAAAAAAAAAAGTATTATACACATGCACACTGAAAGCAAGACTGAATTTGTGCATTTGGATGTTACTGAATAACACACTACCTTGACAACCAATTTAAGGGCTCTGAAAAAATTTTGATCTCATCAAAATCCAATAAAGAAGCTTCCCAAGACTAAAAAAAAAACAACAAAAAAACCGTTGTCTAATGGAATAAACAAATACTGGTCTTTCAAAAATCATAAATCACAAATGAAAAGAAAATTAATAAGGTCTAGAAGTAAATTATTTGCTCGACAACATGTCTGCTAACATTCACACAGCTCTGACAACACCTGCTGAAGCAAGTTGGAATGTAACAACAGTCCTGAACATTACTACAAACACATGCCACATGCCTTTATTGAAGATAATGTATATACAGAATACCTCTTCAATCTTTCTTTAAAGCCTTTTTGAGAGAAAATCTGAAGTAACATGAAGTGTTTAACTGGAATCACTGAATTATCACATTTAAACAGTGAAGTGGGAAAGGACTTGTTTATTAGCACACTGGGCTACTCATTGCCCAAGCTGCAGCTGCTCTAGCACCAAGTAGGATAACACCAGGCAGTAGAGAGCCTGGAATATGAGCCCTTCCTGCAGGCCATTCCAATGCTTGGATACCATTTCCATCCTGAATTACAGTAAAAAGTCAAAACAGACTAAAATCGGAATGAGGAACTCTGAAAATTCTCTTTCATTTAAATACGTCAAGGAACTTGGCTTTTGCATGGGTTGACAACTAAACTCTGCTTCTCTGAGTTGTCACAGAGGTTTGTTCAAATTGTAATTCTAAATCGTGTAGTCCTGTTCTTTTGGATGTGCTGGTCTCTCTGGCTTGACTACATCTCCTGTGCTACATTTTAGTCAGGGGTTACACAGACTTATTGTGGTAGGGAAATGGAATAAAGCAGAGGGAACGGTAGCTGTTCAGTGCAGAGACTGACTGAATTTTCACTGAATGTATTAATTTGACTTAAGTGTGTGGTAGAATTGAGTAATTGTCATTCAATCTCTTTGATTTAAAAAAACTATTCAGAGCTCTGTTCTCCAGCAGGGTGATGGGGCAAATCACTCTGCAGGAGGTAATTCACACTTTTGAGCTCTTGGATCACACCCCAGCCAAAATAAATTATGTAGATTCTTTTTTCTTGGACTTCTGTCGCTACATTATATTCTGATTTCCTTCGTTTGTGCACCTGCCTCTGTGATGGTGTTTTACAGCAGCTCTTTCACTCCTTTTCTCCTGCTCTACATGTTCAATTCCCCTCTGTCCACACCAGCACACATCCCCCCATCTACATGTGATTCCTTCTTGAATGCTAACACAGTGCCTCTCCACCTTTCAGGAGCTGAGCTATTTCTTATAGCTCTGCCAAGAGAAGAAACATCAACCATGGAAGTTTACTCTGAGTCATAAGCTGCTAAAAATGTCAATATGTCATCCATGTTGTTATGTATTTTTTGAAAAAAAGCTTTGAAGGAAAGAAAAGGGAAAAAAAGGTAGAGGAAGAAAAGAAAGGTGAAAATCCAGTGAGATGAAGAAGTTTGGGATCTGGCTGTATATGCTCATGGAAAACTATAATGGAGCCTAAAAAGCTCGTTGTTGTCACTGGAGCAGCAGGAGGCTGAGCTGTGCAACCCCAGCACTGCTACAGTGACACTTGATGCACAGTTGGTCTCTTCCTAATTTGAACAATCAGTCTTCAGTGAGGATGGAACAACTCCCTTCACAACCATTCAAGATGTGCTGTTGAGGAAGCAGTGAAGAAGCCACGGTCAGTGTGGAGATAGAAACAGAAAGGAGATCTTGGAGGCTGTCTGCCCTGGACAGCAGAGGTATGGACAAGGTATGGTGAAGGGAGAAGCGGGATGGTGGGAATCAGGGACTGAGTGGGATGGCGAGATGTCTGGAGCTCAAATGCCATAAATAGCTCAAAAATTTTCAGACAGGCACTTTTTTTTTCTTTTTTAGAAGGAAAGGCTGATGAAAGAGATGAGCTAACATAAAATATGTTTTGCAAAGAGCAGCACATTTTCTTTATTTCAAAATCATAGGAGTCCTTTTTTACTAGTATGGCAATAGGAAAAAAAGAACCTGTCATGGCAAGTGGTATGATTTCTGTCACATCTTAATAGGGTTTTATATTTTTTGGCATAACTTTATTGATCTGTGCTTCATTCCAACCTTTCTCGCCTTTTTCAGTCAAGGAAGAAAAGTTATTTACTTCTCAATTACTGTCATTGTGTGAATATAGAATTGAGTTCCACATAATCACAAAGGGCAGGCATGTATGACTGTGTCTACTGTAAATTAAACGTGCCCAGGATTGTGCCTACACATTGACTGTGCCTAGGTTACATGACATGTCACAGATTTATGTTACTAAATTCTCTTAGTCTCTAGTATGCAGTGACAACAAATTACCTGTTAGGAATAGCTTCTGGTAAACTCCCAAAACTTGGCTGGGAATTGTTTGGGAGGTATGGATATGGGGCAAAAGCATATAAAGTGATGTCCTAACAATTCAAGAGTACAGATAATTGCTTTCCAGTGCTCAGAAACATCCCCGGGTAGTATTTTACTAATGTCAACTTAGGCTGTGATTAGTTGTCTTCCAGTTCAATGTAGCAGGCTGCACCTTTACTGAATCTTTGGACATTTACACAGATTTAAGTGTATTCAAAACAGGACAAGAATGTAATATTCCTCACAGTCTTATGCTTATCCTTAATAGTATGGTTTGTTGGTGTCCTAAAATAAGTAGGTGACTTACAGTTTATTTAATGTGTATTAAAATAACAATAGAAAGTAAAACCTTTCCTTTTATGAGTAAGTACAACTATAAGCAAGTTTACGGGACCCCACTGTACTGAGTGCTGTGCAAACATGTAGTGTGAGACACTCTCCTGGAGATTACACAGAGCTCTGACTTCAAATTGTCAGAGATCCTGAAGCAGCAGGGACGAGGGACAGATGCAAATAGAATTAATGACTCAAGGAAGAGTAAGCAACAGGTTAGTAGCAGAGAAATGAGACAAAGACAATGACTTGGGGGTTACGGTGGTTGTCAAGTGGAGGATAAGCCAATGAAGTACTGTCACTGCAAACCAGGCCTTGGGCTGCCTTAGGGAAAAGGTGGCCATCAGAGTGAGGAAAGCTCTCATCTCCCTCTGCTCAGCATTGGTGAGGTTGCCCTGGCATGATGCTTCCAGTCCTGGGCCTCCCAGCTTGAAAGGGGTGAGGAGAAACTGGAGAAGGTCCTGCAGAGGGCTACCATGATGGGCAGAGGGTGTGGACATGTGCCCTATGAGGAGAGGCAAGGAGAACTGGTACAAAGTCTGATCAAGAGGGTAAGAAGCAATATAGCAGTAGCCTATGTGTACTTGAAGAGAAGGTGCACTGACACTGGGCATGAGCTTCCTCCAGTGTTCACCACAACTTGTGCAGGAGCTTCTATGGTATTCTAGTTCAGTGTATGATTTTTTTGATAAACAAAGATAACTATATTCATAATTACTTTCCCTCCTTTGTTTTATACTCTGCCCTGGCATAGCAGTAGTGGTATTTACTTTTTGGAGAAGTGTATTTGGGTTATTAACAGAAATTATTTCTTTCATATGCTGGGAAATTTACTTTATCTGCAGTCTAGGTACTAAAGGTCATAATATATTTCACCTATTTCTTCTTTCTAACAAGTGGTATGCAATTGAAGTTTTAATCTTTATGAGCTTTTTTTACATTCCTATTATTAAATGTGAATATGACCTCAAGGAGATCCAGGTTTTCCCTATGTGCACAGAAAATACTCCAATCTGCTGACAAATATGACAGTACTTTGTGAGAACTTAGTATGCACTGATGGAAGGATGTATTTGACAAGATTAATCAGAGACCAGCTCATGTAGATGTTAGCCAGACTGCACAAGTATGAGTGAAAACTACTCAAACCCAAATTAACTTAATAGAAGCACTGTTGCTAGCACAGCACAGTGTACTAAAGATAAAACACAGTGACGGGTCAAAGAGGAGAGCACAGCTAAGCATTTAGTCCGTTAACTATGCACCTTCCAGTCTGGTTGCACAGTGTGACAGACAACAGTGGCTTGTACAGTTGAGGCACCGGCCTACTGCCAAAACCACAGTCCTGTTTTGCTGAAGACTTGTGCACCTTGTGTTGAGTAGACAGCAAGGAATGCAAAAGCTGCTTGGTATTATTAAATTGGAAAGGCACACCATAAAACTCAATTGGCCTCTTTCCCCCCCCCTCCCCATGCAGGTTGTCCCCCACTACTCTCCTGCAGACTCCTGTTCTGTGAACAGCTTCCTACTGCACTCAGCATATCAGCCTTGCTGATACAGCCATTCCAGAAAATCCTAAATTGCATTTAGGGCCATTTAAAAATGTGCTTAGATTTATTCTGTGCTCCCATTTGAATAATAAAAGTTAGAATTGGCTGAAAGCTACTTTGTGTATTTGTGAAAATGCTGTTAATTTCTCTCAAAGATTTTACTTTTTAAATAAAAACAATAATTTAAAAAATTCTTCACACTGAAAAATTTTCTCCCCTTCAGTTTTTGGCCACTGAAAGAAGCTTCAGCGTTTGGGAAGTCTCAAAACCTAGTTTGAACTGGTTAACCTGTTGTAAACACAGTCTTCACTTTCCCTTAAAAAAAAAAAAGAAAACAAAAGAAAGCAGACACTTCATAAGGAAACAAATTACAAAAACAAAAAAAACACCCCATGCCAGTGGAAACTGTTACACCAGCCATAAAAGTGTCATTGGCTTAAAAAAGTGCAGGGCTAAGCAAACCCTGAGCAGTTCTATGAGAAGAGGAAAAAGGTTTTGTTCCATTGCTGTTGCATGGTGTGCTGCATGTTTGTTTTATTCTGCCTTATACGAGTTTTTACTTTTGTTTTAGTAAATAATAATCTTGTTATTGTAAAAGTGCTGCTTCACTTGGTTCCCCATGGAAGCAGGGCTTATGCAGTCACTGAAGTGTGTGCTCTGTGCCTGTCTCCCCAGTACTTTCTGAAACCAGTGGTCTGTCAAATCAAGTCCAAACTGATCTCAAAGATAATAAGCTCCTGCAAGTTATATGAAAACAGGTGGCTGGGACAAGAATGATCTTATTAGCATCCCCATAGAGGGGAAAGTTGCGAGATAACTTCACCTTTTATTCAACACTGGAATTCAACAAGGCAGAAACATTTGATTGAAAAATGGCTCCTTCCATTGAAAAGACATCTTCAAGTGGCACCCATGCCTTATTAGATGCTGACGAACCTGACCATGAGATTTGACAGCATGGGAAAATAGGCTCCATTTTTTTTCACTGAGTTTCTTATTAAAAGACACATTTCTTCCATGGGGTTGCTCTTTGTTTAACCTCTCCCTGCATGTTCAGAAAGTCTAAAGCATGAAGCAGTGTGACTGCAGCTGTGCATCAAAGAGCTTTTGGAAGAAAAATGACAACCAAATATCTAAAGTTCTAGACACATTTGGCTGGCATTGGGGGACGTGGAGGGGCACAACTGTAAAAGAAAGCAAGCAGTCTTGGCAAAAACCATGCAGTATGACACGAGGTGTGGCTGAGCAGGCAATTTGCCAGAGCAGTAAAACACCCTAGGTGAGAGTGGTCATCACTGCCTTGGAAAATAGGCTTGTCCTGCAGTGACTGCCAGGGGCATTGGTGAAGATGGGGCAGCTCCTCTTAGAAACCCATTCTGCCCTCACCCATAGTGGGACCAACAAGTCTTGCTCCTGCCCCAGCTCTCACAAAATCACAGAATCACAGTATGTTAGGGGTTGGAAGGGACCTCTGGAAGATCATCGAGTCCAACCCCCCTGCCAGAGCAGGACCACCACAGAATCTAGGGCAGGTCACACAGAAACGCATCCAGATGGGTCTTGAAAGTCTCTAGGGAAGGAGACTCCACAATCTCTCTGGGGACCCTGTTCCAGTGCTCTGTAACCCTTACAGTAAAGAAGTTCTTCCCCATGTTGAGGTGGAACTTCCTGTGCTCTAGTTTGCATCCATTGCCTCTTGTCCTATCACAGAGCACGACTGAAAAGAGATTAGCCCCTGCTTCTTGATACCCACCCTTCAGATATTTGTATACACTAATAAGATCCCCTCTCAGTCTCCTCTTCTCTAAACAGCCCCAGGTCTCTCAGCCTTTCCAAGGTGTTCCAGTCCCTTAATCATCCTTGCACCCCTCTGTTGGACTCTCTCAAGTATATCCCTGTCTGTCATGAACGGGGGAGCCCAGAACGGGACACAATACTCTGGGTGGGGTCTCAATAGGGCAGACCATTGCCACTCCCCCACCCTCACTTCTTGTGGAAGCAGCAGTTCAACCCTAACTTTCTCCCCAGCGCCCCCTGCACCTGCCAGCAGCTGATCTTCCCCCATTTCTGAAAAACCTTGAGCCAGCTCAGGACACAGTGCAACAGAGACAACCCCATTTCAACGGGAGGAGTACAGCATACTGGGAATGCCAAGAGCTCTCTTTTATTTTGGCAAGTTAACCTAAAATGCTTACATGCCATTTTTAACAATCCTGCTAGTTCTGCAGGGGTATCAAAACACGGGACTTGATCCAATACCAGTGACATCAGAGAAAGTTTTGCCATGGCATTGTATGGGGATGGTTTAAAAGCATATGCATTTAAGACAGATTATGCTTTGCACCTTTAGACTCTAAATACACTAACCCTGTGGACATTTAAGTTTATTTCCTATGCCTGTTGTAATATTAAGGCTCCAATAGCTGAAACTGTTATTTTTTGTCTTTGTTGCTAGACTGTTTCAAGGTTCATGGCCTGATACTTGAGCAAAAGTTGAGCAGAGGTATTGCAGAAAGTTGTCTATTAAGTGAAGGAATCATTCTGATTGCACTTAAAAAGTCCATTCTCATCCTAGAGATGTTACTGGTCCTCCTGGCACTGCAATTTTATGCACCAGTACCTTCAGCAGAATCAGTCGTGTCTCTGAAACTGGAACAAGCTGTGCAAGTAAACCCCATGGGAGAACTGTGCAGTGCTGTGGCCTTGGGGAAAAACTGCAGAGGTGAACCAGCCAGGCTTCATCCAGTATAAACAGTTTGCAAAACATGAGCCTTCACCTCAAAAAGGCAGGAGTAAAAAAAGATTTCTTGAAAGGAGCCTCGCCTTTGCCACTGCCTCCCCAGGTGTGCCCAAGCCAGCCCCTCTGCCTGGAGCCCTCAGCCTCAGCATTCCTTGCCCTCCCTGCACCAGGGACGCACAGAGGTGCTCAAATGTGCTACCTCATATTACCTCTTTGACTGAGAACTGGACTTGCAGATGAATTAATTTCTTAACAAGAAGAACATACTTGATGCAGAAAAGTGAGTTTTTTCAGAGAGGAGAGGGCTTTCTGGCTAAAAGTTTAAACAGTTACATTTTTACTTCATTAGTGAAGAATGTTGGGGTGAGGAGGGCAGTGGGAGCTTGCTAGTGTGGGGGAAAGGACTACTTCTTGACCAGCAATATATTTGGTACATAATCCTTCATTTCAAACTCCAGGAACAGAGATATGTTTTAAATATAGAAAGACTGACTGTCTTTCCTAATTGTGGTGTGCACCAGAATCACTATAGTGTTAAAATTCGATTTATGAAGTGTGAAAAACTGTTAGAATTAGGTGATCTGCTTTCCATGGAGTCTTGTCTTCATGCTTAGCTGCATATGAGATACACACAAGGTATATATTATCAAATAATGCTTGTAAGGCTGGTTATTATCGACAGCTAATAACACACATATTTAATGATCCCAAGCAAACTCTGAGTGCCTAATGTGCTAATGTTACATCAAATCAATCATTCAATGCTGTAATGACTACTTTTGTGGAGTTTACTGGTACTATACTAAACCCCATATTTAATGGTTTAACAGTTTTATTTTTTACAGGAAAAAGCTTCTGCTATCTACTTGCTGCAGAAGAGCAATCAAAATTTAGTTTCCTTTCCTGTGTGAAATATAGGCTTCTACTTTTCTCAAAAAAGTTATAATCTACAATATGTAATTTCCTATCAGTTCATTTGCATCAGCATACAGGCAGGGTGTGGGTAGGCACTTAGTAGTTCACGATTAACAGTCATGGAGCTACAAATTCTTATTTACTAATAAAAAGAAAGGAAAAGAAAAATATATCTCTTGTTGTAACTTAAGTCAAGCCAAATTTTATTATTAATTTAATAACAGCTTATTCATTCACACAGAGAGAGAATTACAGAATGCATGATGGCTGAGAACTCTTAAGATGTTTACATTCATCTTCACAAGTGAGCAAAACAATAACTCATAACTGATATAGCCAAGAGTGAGTTATTGTATCACTTCTCACAGATAAAAGGTTAGAGCAGATTGCAGCCATCAGATCTTTTAATGTCTCTGTGTACATTCAACAGCGAATATGAAAAGATAGACCATTTTTTTGCTTCATGCCCTAGCAAACCACTCTGCAACTTTTCCATAATTGCCCTTGTTTCTCCCTATATTTTCCACCCAAGTTGTGACTTTGCTGCTCAGAATTTTATCTTTTACATCTGAACATCTCTATCAACTATTTATTCAACTGAGTAGAAGATCAACAGCTGTTCTTTTCAGAGATGGATTAAGAGCTTGATTTTTAGTGTCACCAAAGAAGATACACCTGGGGAAACTTCTTAGTGGCTTAAGCCTGTTGTTCAGGGAGAGGGTAATTTACATGTGCATTTAGCCTGACCCCTTCAGTTCAGCATGACCTTTTTATTCCAATTGCATGGTGGCTCTTGAGCAAAGACAGCAAGTAAAGCTCATTTCGTCACATAGTACAGTGGCTGTGAGCACTCACTGGTCTGGGGACACTGAGGCAGGACCAAACAGCCCAGCAGGGTACAGATTTGCAGCATTTATATTAAAGTGCTAAAGTCATTTGCTGTTCCACCTAAAGTAATGGGTTTGATTATAGATATCTAAAGATAGTGTCAATAATGCAGACATTTGCAGTAGTTATTATTTTGGCTGGGTTGCCACAGGCTGACCAAAAGAGGAAAGCAGAATCCGCTGCAGCTGAAGAAACACATCTTTCTTGTAGGCACTGCAAAGAACTCCACTTAGCTGTCCTGGAGCTCGAGCACTGACAGTGATCTGATGCACTCATAAATGCATTGCACAATCAAGAAATCATCCAGCTTTCACAGACCTTCTTTCTTTGTATTAAATCAGTTGTTCACAGGTATTTCTTTATCATATTTTTAAATTACAGAATCTGCTCCTACAGCATGTTCAATGCTGCCTGTAAATGCAGTCCTGTTATTTGCAAGTGCTGTATTTATGGCACTTATTAATAAAATACAGGTGAAACTCTTACCTCAACTGGAGAGCTTATACAAAACACAAAGGTTACTATCTTACCTTATATCATTACTTTTGATTAATATAAGGCAGATTTTCTGGGGTTTAAAGAAGGGGCTGAGAACATGGACTCCTGATGTACATCTAATGATAATTAACGTCATTGGATTGATTGCAGCTATATCGATTTCTGCTAGTGGACTTTCTAAACCACTGAATGTAATCCTCCAACTTGTCAGGACTCATACTGACTGTGTCCTGAGCAGCAGTTAGATTAAATTAGTTGCATCTGTTCTTTATTAAAAGAAACAATCTGTTTTTGAAACATTTGTGTGTCTATGACAAATAAGCTTTGGTTTCCACTTGTGAGAACAGAGGGCAATGCTTTACAGTAAAGCTTTACTGGAAAAAAAAAAAAAGAGTTGTACATACTATAAATTAAAAAAAAAATAGTAGAAGCACATTTCACCTTTCTGCAAGTGATGTATGTGTATGCATTCCCCATCAAGGGCTTTCAGTCATAAAGCTAAAAATACTGGCAGAGTGAAAGAAGGGAGAACAGATGAGATTAAAAACTACACCAAAACACACTGTAAGATGTGATTAGAAGAATGAGGCAGGGCTGACAAGGTTTATTAGCTATCAGCCTTCCTGCAACAACACTTCAGCCCCAGAGACTTTTGTCAAAATTTCATATAAAAAGGTGGGGGAGGGAGTCTCATTTTCAGAAATTGCCAACATGCACAACTTCAACAGGAGCTGCAGGTCCTCAGAAAATGAAGTTCATGGTCTATTAGATTCCAGTTGCCTCTGTTCCTGTCTGCAGGTCATGCTGTAAAATTACAGCATTCATGCATAGCAGGTACAACGTTCAGGAATGGACAGTGGACTACAAGCTGTCTAAGGTTAGGGACCCAGATAGGTTTCTCTAAAGCACAAGATTATCAGCTATTCACAGTGGAAAAAGAAAGGAGAGAGGAAATCTTATCTCCAGGATTTGGCATCAGTCAATAAGAAATCTTAAGTTGGAATATGAAGACCTAAAGGTGAATAATTTTTTAGCAACCTCATTACATGTATCCTTTCTGAGCAGATTCTTCACACAGGACCAAAGCAACCAATTTCTTGTACTGTGCTCTTCTATAGTGCACTATATTCGACCTAAACCCTGCAAGAGAATTACCAGGCTTTTAAATCAATTTGTTTCAAAATCTCTGGAAAGATTCACCATATCAGTTTTTCCACCATGATGTTCTGCTCAGTGGCCAAACAGTTATAGTCCTGTCCATTTGAGGCTGGTGTTTGGTATATAAAAGACTTAACTCAGAGCAGAAAGACATTAAAAAACTTAAACCCCAGAAGAAAATATAACAGAGCCTGATAAATGCAAGACAACCTGGTGCTACCTTTGGTTTTGGGAGAGGATTGTTCAGATCTTACCCTTCCTGAATGTGTGCATTTTGAATGGAACAGAATCAGCTGGAAAATTTCTGATTAAAAAAACCCAACACGATAGCAACAAAACCACTGTAGATTTATTATTTTTAAATATTATAATTTTTTAAATTTAATTATTTTTTAAATTTTTTTATTTTTTAATTGTTGAGAGGACTGATTTTTCAGGTCAAATGTAGAACTTCTTGTTAATGAAGAATGTAATTTTTTTGGTTTTTGAAAACAAGTAAGTAACTTGATGGCTAACAAACACATTTAGGAGTCAGAACAAAGCATTGTTCTCTCTGGTTCAGGCCAGAAGTTGGGTCTGAAGTCACTGACCTCTAAGATGACTGCCCAGGTTACTGGGTTATGATGCTCTAGTCCTCTGCTCCAGGTGTCTGAAGTTCTCACAGGAGAGCTACCCCACTTTCTACTGCACAGAAGCCTAACACCTTGCCTTTCCACACCCCATGTGCATAGCATAAGTGTTGGGCTGAGGAGCCAGTCTCTGCTTCACTAAGCATTTCAGTAATACAAAACAAAGGAGCCTTGACAGTGACAAGCAAGAGCTCTTCACTGTTCAGCAGTCAATAGTCTGATTGCTATCAGCATCAGTGAGTGATGGATCACCTAAGAAGGAGTATAGTTTTCTTCTCCCACCTGAGAAACAGAAATAATAGAGCTATTTTTTCCCCTGATATTCAGGGTATTATTAGGATAAATGCAGTCAAGTTGGGAAGACGCTTAGGAAGGTGGCTAGCCACATAAGCAATTAAAATGACTTTTGAAGCAGCAGTGTCACCAAGATGCAGCTATAAAGCAGTATGCTGGCCAAGACCTAGCCAAAAATCTATGGTAGCAGTTGCATTGTGCATAAACAAGAACCTGATGATCAGTTAGTAGAAAACCAAAGAAGCATTGCTGTAATCAGACGTCAAGGTCACTGAACATGAAATCTATTATCTAAAATATCCTTTTTTTAAAGACCATTTAACTAATACTTCTACATGATAGAAAGAATACCTTGTAGACATTCATCCAGGAGTCTGAATTGGGAGTAGAGCCCCATTTTCCCTCTAAGGCAATTTTCTGCCAACGTAAAACCAATTACTTCAATATTACTGCTGATTTACCCTGACGCAAAGATGATCAGAGCTCTAAAAGAGGAAATTGTCATATTATCATAATTGTCAAGAAGAAAATGGGAAAGCAGTTGGGAATTTCCCAATGAGACATGCTTGCATCAAAAGTTGTCAATTCTTTGAAACAGAAATATCTCTCAGAAATACCATTTAATGAGATGCCAATGAGCCACAGAAAGGATTCTGTAAGAAATCTGCCTGATTTTTTGCCAACTCAACAAAAAAGTTTTTTGGAGGCCTGAGTTTCATGAGTTTACAAATGTAGGATGGCCATTCTGTGCAGCATCAGAAATGTATGGCTATTGGGCTTTCTGCACAGAGCTTGAAAATCCTGAGAGGACCACATCTAGCTTCTCTTGAAGCTCTGTAGAAGGTAGCAGAAGGTATCTTCCATAGAAGGTATGTTGCTGCATATTTTGTCTGAAAACAACGGGAAACTGGAACCCTAGATGTCATGGTTTGGGCATAACCTGACAACAAAGAACCAGCCATGCAGCCGCTCAGTCACTACCCTCCCTCCCCCTCATACACACTGGGATGGGGAGGACAAAGGCCAACTAGAAGCCCGGGGGTCAAGACAAAGGCCAAGAAGGGTTTCACTCACCATTTATGGTCCCGGGCAAAACAGACTCAACTTGGGGAAAAAAAAAATTAATTTATCACTAATCAAATGCACACAGGAACCAGACAAAACAAAGAGCAGTGCTTCCATATGTTACCCACACCCTCCCTTCTTCCCGAGCCCAAATTACATTTTTCCCGATTTCTCTCCCTCCTCCCCCCCAGTGGCACAGGGGGACAGGGGATGGGGTTTAGAGTCAGTTCCCAGTCTGGTGGTTCCTGTCACTCCTTCCTCCTCAGGAAGAAGGATTCCTTACAGTCGTCTTCTGTTTCCCCATGGGGTTTCCCCCATGGGAGAGGGTCCTCCACGAGGACCCACGAGGGTCAGGAGCAAGCTGCTCCAGCGGGGGCTTCCCACAGAGTCACAGCTGCTTTGGGAACAGCCAGCTCCCGTGCTGAGGTGTCCTCCAAGGATGCAGATCCAAGTCCGTGGGCTGAAGCTCCACATTCATCCCTCCTGGCGCCTTCAGGGGATGTTCCACTGTGCTCCTCCGTGAATGCAGGGGGACAGCCTGCCATCTCGCCATGGGCTGCAGGGGAACTTCTGCTTGGGCACCTCCTTCCCCTTCTTCCTCATCAACCTCAGGATCTCCGCTCTGGCACTGCTCTCACCTCTCCAGCTCAGCTCTTCCACTTTGCTCTCTCCCTCAGGTCTTATATAAGTTCTTTCATATGTTAATCACAGAGGCGCATCTATTGTCTCTAATGGCTCAGCCTTGGCCGCCTGAGCAGGGGGAGTTTTTAGTAGCTTTTTGCAGGAGCCACCCCTGGGGCCCCTCCCTTGCTACTGAAACCATGCCAGAACCAAACCAGCACACTAGAACACCTTGTTACTGCAGCAAAAGATCTCACTAGCTCTGGCTGCCATACTCTTAGATTTTGACATTTTCTGAAGTAAAATGGCTTTCTGCTCCCCACTCTGATGTCAGCTTAAAGTTTAAAACCAGCAAGTTTTCTTGCACCATAAACAAAAGCATCTGTGTTCTCCTTGCCACGTTTTCCTTTGATTTCTAGCGACCTCAAAAAAATGGATCAACAATGCCAAATTCAAACACTTGAATTCTCCACTCAGTATGTAAATTGCTCTCTTGTGGAGAAAAATTTATACCAAATCATTCTTAGATATAGGCATAAAATATATATGAACATGCATACAAGTGTCTATAATTATAATGTGTAAATTATACACATATACCTTCCAGTATCTTGTATATACTTCTATTTTTAAGTTTTTGGTTAAAATTTAGCTTACTGCTGGATTTAGAGGGAGCAATCAAAGAAGAAACAGTGCAATTTAAGATAGCACTATTTTTCCATCATTGCAGTCTTAATATTGAAGAGGAATGCAATTTTTGGAGAGGAGAGTTTAGGAAACCAATTGATGGGCCTATCTGGGATCTAGCCATGTAACAGAGGAAAGACTGGCAGAAATAAAGCTATTTCTCCCCTATATTTCACATTCCTGCATAGTCTGAGTCTTTTCTTCCACACATTTCACATGCCTACACATGGACATTCTTGTATGCAATGAGTCCTTTCTATCCCAGAGAGTTCACTTATAAAAACTCTTGGCTGAGGCTGTTGCTAAATGAACCAGACAGTGGTGCAGTGCAGGAGTTAATTACCTCATTTGTGGCTGTAGTCCATCATTCAGGGATTTATATGTGCATTGTTGAATAGCTGTGATGTGCTATTTGATTTCTGAAGTAGGTGCATATCAGTGTTAGGTAAATTGATCCCTTTATCACCTAATTTGCAGTACCTCAATGAGATATTTTGAGGCTTAATTGATAAGTGCTTGAAAATACATTCATGTCCTTTAACAGGATAGAGTGGATGATAATATATGATCATCATGAGTGTTTACAGGGAATGGAAACTTGGGTTTTGTTGATGCTCAACTGTAATTCATGTGTGACCTCTGCAAGGTCTCCACTAAGAGAGATCCCAGGCCACAGTCTCTTACTGAGGTTGCACTGTCGGTAAGAGCCAGAATAAATGAGCTGCAGCTACAGAACACTGACACGAGAAGGTGCAGCAGTTGAAAACAACACCCCAAAGCAGCATATTTAAAGCTATAAAACAGCATGAAGCCCAAGAATAGATGCTTAACCCAAGGAGTTTAAATAACTACAGAGACAGCATTCCCTAACGCACAAAGCCTTAGACAAAAACATGGCTGAGAAGGCTGATATTCAGAAACCTTCGTGAGCAGCACCAGGTCTGTAAAAAGCAGCACCAGATCTGTGTGAGTTACCAAATGATCAGAGTGAAGTTGCCCAGCCCCCATGTCAAGAGCAGCAGAGGATTCCAAGAGTTACAGGTGAGAGATGGTCATGGCTTTCCAGCAGGGAGGAAGCTGCTGACAAAGCAGTATTGGGACTGGGACAGGTTTCCAAAGCCCTCTTTGAAATGGATTGAAACTGGCATTCCCACTGAGGTGTGACTGCAGTCAAAGTGCAGTTTTCCAGGATCTTGGACAGAAAGAGTAAATTAGACTTAATGTTACATTTTAAAGACCTTTCAGGGGTAGGGGAGCTTGCTGTTCCTCAAACCTGGAGTGACAGTGCTGTGTAAGAAGAGGTGGGGAATCTCTCTAACGTACAAGAGCTTTACATTAAAATAATGCAAATTGCAAAAGTGAAATGCTGAAAACAGCTTTAGTATGCAGAAATAAGATCACCAGCTGCTGGCCCATGGGGAATTTTCCCTGTCTGATTTGGATGAGCAGGGTTCTGCAGGAAAAACAGCAGGTGATCCTGTGATGAAAAATCATCTCTAAGTCGCTGCTCACAGCTGAGCTAAAATAAGGTGGCACAAGCAAACTTTACTTCATTGTGTAACTTCTTGATTAGAGTGCATGGCCAAGCTACCTCCATTTGGGTAGTGGTTTTTAAACATATCATCTTTCTTCCCATGTACTTCATTATATGAAGATAAAAAGAGTAACAGAAGAAGGCTTTGATACCCAAAAACCTGTCTAAGCATACGAGTTAGGATAATAAGAAGGTGCCTTTTCTTTCCACAGCCTTCCTCATGAAAGTCTCAGGACACAGACTAGAAAAAAAGCAGCACCACTATTAATACTCTAATATTAATGAATCAGCAGAAGTTGCTAATACCTATAATTCTAACCACATTCATAAGACTGCTCCTATTCTTTATCATAAATAAATACCAGAGACTTTACCAGCTGCTCTGATAATGTGTTGGACTGTACTTTGTCCCAAGGCTAAGGACTTCACATCATGTAGACCTGGCAACTTTCATCTGTGGCTCAGTGCTTTGAGAAAAGCTCAGGCTGGCCTTGGCAAAAGCATGAAATCCCTTATGTTAGTTAACCACTGAGGAACTCCAGGGAGAAGATTTCTAGTATTTCTCTGGGGATAAAAGGGATCATTTTAATGAACAATAATGTTCTGTAGTAAATTACTAATGGAAACCTGCCAATTGTGATTTCAGTTCATGTCGTTTGGCTGATAGCAGCACATGGTCACAGCGGGATAATGCTGATCTCTTTTTGAGGATAATGGAGAAGTTTATTTTTGTAGTTTGGGACTGAGACGGTAGCGCCTTGCATTTCCTCCAGTTTGGAGATAATATTAACTTCAGACTTCTGAAATTCTTCATACTCCTCCTATGAGACAGTACTGTAGGCCAGGGACATGCCTGGCAAGTCCAGTTACCTGGCAGGACAGCTGCTGACTGCAGCTGGAGATTTTTACTTCAGTGGGGTAGTCTTCAAGCATAAGGCTTCCTTCAGTAGCACCCTTCCTCAGCTGAGCTCTCCCTCCTCTGTGTGGCCACACATGCCAAGCTCAGCTGAATGGCAGATCAGATGAATCTGGGCTGGCCCATTACAGTGGGAGTGCTGGGGTGCACAGCCAGGCACGGGTTCTGGTGCTGCACTGTAATGAGTGAGGTACCAACCTAACCAGAGAAGTGAGCACAAGATATTAGAGAGCTGTGAGGGTTTCAGTCAAGTGTGTGATATTTACAGGTTTCTTGGTCTGAATGGCAGGACAAACTCTAATTTCAAGTAATAGATATTTAAGAAATATATTCTAAATTTCATGTGCTTGGAAACAGCGAGTGAAAAAATTAATGGACCTAATCACACAGGAGGAAAGATGTATCTTTTTCCCAAGATTGGAATTCTTCTGAAGAAAGTTCTCAATTCTATACGTCCATGGTATGTCTCCTATAGCAGCTGCCAGTGTGCGCTTGCAGCCTAGAGGGCCAACCACATCCTGGGCTGCATCAGAAGTGTGGCCAGCAGGGCCAGGGCGGTGATTCTGCCCCTCTTCTCTGCTCTGGTGAGGCCACACCTGGAGTACTGCATACAGTTCTGGTGCCCTCAGCACAGGAAAGACATGGAGCTGTTGGAGAGGGTCCAGAGAAGGGCCACAAAGATGATCAAAGGGCTGAAGCACCTCTGCTATGAAGACAGGCTGAGAGAGTTGGGACTATTTAGCCTGGAGAAGAGAAGGTTCCAGGGAGACCTTAGAGCTGCCTTCTAGTACCTGGGGAGGGGCTTTTCACCAGAGAGGGTAGTGATAGGACAAGGGGTAATGGTTTTAAACTGAAAGAGAGGAGATTTAGGTTAGACATCAGGAAGAAATTCTTCACCATGAGGGTAGTAAGGTGCTGGAATATGTTGCCCAGGGAGGTTGTGGAAGCCCCCTCCCTGGAGGTGTTTAAGGCCAGGATGCATGAGGCTTTGTGAAGCTTGGTCTAGTGTGGGGTGTCCCTGCTTATAGCAGAGGGGTTGGAACCTGATGGTCTTTAAGGTCCCTTCCAACCTGAACCATTTTTTGATTCTATGACTGAGAGCAAAACTAACTCATGAATGCCTCCTACAAATGTCTCTGCTCACAGTCTGTCCCTTAGCTGGGTAGGGAAAGCAAAAGAAAGAAGGAAAGATTATTGTGCTTTGCAGCAGTTGCAAACTTCTAGGTCTGGGCTGAATAGCATAGCTTAAAGTCTGAGTCATACCTTATCATTGTTTTGTTTCTGTCCTATCCTGAAAGATAAGGACAGAAAAGGGCATGTAATAGTGGCCTCACTCAGTAAGTCCCATCTGTTGCTTGCACTGGGTGAGATAACAGAACCAGGGAAGAGGCTGCTGGTGCCTGTCTGATGAGGTACAACTTCTCCCCCTGACATATTTTGTTATGGCAGATGTCTCCACAGTGCTTTGATAGCAGCTGCTTGTGCCCAGCTGCAGCCCAGCATCATCTTGCCATTATGGTATCAGGTGCCAGAAAGGACAGGGGAGCTTGATGAGAACTTGCACAAGCTTGTTCCAAAACTGCATCAGTTTGCAGGGAAAGGTCTTCTGTGAAATATTAACTTGGCAATGGAGAAGAGGACCATAAGGAACTACAGACGTAATGGGCACTCTAAGAGGTCAGTGCTGAGGAAGACAGGAGGAAGGACAACTGCCAAGGATAGCCACCAGCACCACCCACCATCACCAGGCTTTCAACCTCACTGGTCCTCTCAATCAGTGAGGACCAGCACAGAGGATGGACAAAGGGAATTGTGAGTTTGAGGAGTGGGCAGCAGCTGGAAAAAAATTTGGCCCAAATGAAGTTATGAAGGGAAGATAATTTTGAAAGGACAGCTGCTGGGAGCAATACTGAGGGAGCAACAAGAGGAAGAGGATAGCTGTTATCGTGGATATCAACAAGGGAAGGTCTTGAAAAGGTGCTTCAAGGCAAGATTTCCTCTTGAAGGGCGAACTAAGCAAGAACATGAGGTCACAAGAAAGAAGAAAAAGCAAGGATGAAAATGACTCATCCCTCATCAACAGATGAGAATAATTGAGCACAGAAATGCTGAAGATAAGGCAAGATTTCCAAACAAATGACTACAGTTACTGGACAGACCTCGCCAAGAGGCACATGTGACTTTCTACCCTTTTGTAGATCACGTGAAGTTGTATGGACTTCATGGGAAGAAAGAAGATGAAAGCTTAGTTGTTATATTCCTTGTCATAGATGTTACAGCTGGTGGTATTAATGACCATTTATTGGTGTGGGAGCCAGGGACACTGCCTGCGCTCTTCCTTTGCCAGCCTGGGGCATTATTTTGCACTAGTGGGTAGGCTTCTCTGCTGTTCTGCTCCCAAGAGAAATGGCACTGAAAGCTTCCTCTTTCAGCTGTGGTTTCACAGGCAACCCTCTTGCTAGATTTTACAATCCCAACTTTTTTCCTCAATGGGCAAAGTTTGTTTTACACACACTAATCCAGGGCCTGTGTGCAGAAGAACACCTCCATGCCCTTGGACATCACTGCCCTTTGTTATGTACAGACAGGTAGCTGCACAGCCCTTACCTACTCCTGGACAATCTTCACCTTGCAACTGCAAAATGAAACAAAAGCAGGATGGAAAGTCTTTACAGTGTCCAAATCACACTGGGTACAGCCTTCTTCATACACTGTTATGTGCAGAAGATCTGTCTTTGAAAGAGAAAACAGAGGAAATGCTGATATTTCAAAAATATTTTCCGTCCTACATCATAACTAAATATTTAAATGTCACAATTGTTTATAAATGTGAAGTTTTAAACATTTTCACCTCATTAAAAATGTCAGTGTCCCTGCAGGAGAATGTTTATTGGGACCTGTTTACACGAATTGGTCTTGCCTTCCTTTTACCTACATGAAAACATTTTAACCTACAGTGGTTTGCTATGTCATGAGAGTCATATTCAAGTTCCATGTCCCTTGAGTAAGTGGTATTTCCCATGGTATACTCCATATATCCCTTTTCCATTAGATCTCATAATACAACAAACTGCTTTGCTAGAAAGAAAAATGAACAGTGTTTTTGGATAGGTAATCTGGCCTGGGACCCTGATTCTCATGGCTACATTTATGCTTGTAAACCAGCTGGGCCAAGATCAGTCTCTGTTACTGAGACCGACTGACACAGGGTAGTGTACACACATGCTGTTAAACTCTCTTGTCCTTCAAAGCAGGATAGCCACACACCCATTGCCTGCTAGGGATAGCCCTTGTAATTGTGCTAATTGGCTCAGCCTGAAGTCATGCCAAGAAATATTTTTACAATTTTATGATGCAGACAATAGCATTTTAGTGTCTGGGAACATTCCTGGCAGCTGCTTAATTTATTAGCATAGGACCATATGTAGCCCCAAATTACATTTCCTTTAAGACAGCATTCCACATTATGCAGTTTAAAGCTGAAGGGATATATTGTTTAGATTTTCCCTGAGAAACAATTGAAAAATGTTGAAGTAATGGATATTTTCTCATAGAGAACACTGATTCTGCAGATGCTGCACTTTGAAAATCATGAATGAGCAACTCGTACTTAACAAGACCCAAATTTTAATTGAACAATTAATTCTTTAGGCATTTTTCTATGTCTGCTTTGCTATAGCTTTTTTTTTTTTTTTTTAATGTTTCATAAATAATCATGCTCAACACTTCTGTGAGTACAGAGTAGCAATTCATAAGTGAGAGAATGAGTTTCAATGAGATCAAAGCAAGAAGCCTGCAGTGTTGTGCCAGCTAACTCCTACTTAGCCAGATAGCAGCTATTCTACTTACAGGATTCCAGGGCCGAAATTTAAACCACCACCATCTCAAAAATAAATGAGAAGCGTATCAAGAGAGACAAATATGTCTGGTGACTCGCCAGATATCATGCTGGGACTCTGGGTACAAGTGGGACTACATTAAAATCTCTAGGTGCTCTTCAGCTGCCTCAACCTCAAGACTATCTCATGTTGCTTTGCCCTTCTGTTTCATTCAGCTGACATCTCTGATTTCCCACAACAGACGAGCAAGGATGCTGGGACAAAAGAGGCCATTCCACTATGGAATTCCAGCTTGTTTCCAGTTGTCACAGTTTGACTCAGGATCAGGAATTAAACTAACGACAATAATGCTCTCAATCCCCTCCCCCTCCCACCCAGGTAGGGAAGGAGAGAGAAAATGAGCGAGAGAGACTTTCTGGATTGAAAACTAAACTAGACAGCTTTAATCAAATACTAATGACAAAAGTAAATATGTACAATTATATGCAAGTATATTCAGGAATGTGCAAAACCCCTAATCACCTCTCTCCACCCCCAGCAGCTCCCATAGCATCTCCTGAACTGTGAGCAGTCCCGAAATGTCCCGGAGCGCTGCCGGAGAGAGCGGCAGAGCAGACAAGAGCTCAGGGGAGAGTTATGAGGGTCGAGAACACACAATCCTAGAGATCAATGGTGATGGATAGACAGAGTCCTCCCTGGATGCCAGCCATAGATGGAAGAGAAGGCAAGAAGAAGAAAGAAGGAAGTTGTCTTCCATGATCTCTGACCTTACACTGAGCTTACACAGATATATGGAATGGAATATCTCTGGCCAATTTTGCTGTCCATCTAGTCCATTCCTTCCTATGGGCTACAAACATGACTCTTCTGCTCCCAGCAGCATCTGTGGCTGTAGATTCACTTGGTAGAACAAACTGACCTTGGCATCTCAGTAGTAACATAAACATTCCAGTGTTACCAGTCCACTAGCTGGAACACTTGCTGCTAGTTAAAAGAAAGCTTACTGAAGGGAAAAAAAAAATCAGTAAAAGGAAAATTGGGTTCATCCTGGCTCAAACCAGGACACCGGGGCACACTACAGCTTATATGCAAGTGTAACATGAGTCCTGTGAAAACTCCCCGTGGTGATACTGTTGTGAAAGAGTATCACTGCACATAGCTGTTAATTCACAAGACTAAATAAAATTGAGGGTAACGTACATTTTGATACCTCCTCAATTCTGTGTGTGTATTACATATTGGAATTCTGAAGGGCAGAGTTAGTCATATAGCCCAATATATCACTGACTTCCTATGAAGATTCTGAATCTTTGTCACAGCCTTTACCAGGACATAACGGTTGTTTCTTTTCTATTGCAAGTTGGTCATAGCGCTCAGAAATACCCATTTAGTGCTTAGAAAGAATTTTTCAGGTTTGAGAGACATATGAAAGTTGCTAAAATATTGCTGGGGATTTTTGCAGACTTTTAAAAGTTCTATTTCTATAAAAATTAGAAGGGAAAAAAATTGATGCAAATCAACTTTGCCAGCTGCTAGTGTATGGGAGAGCTCTGAATGCTCCATCTATTTTCAGAACCCAATAAATACAGATCGAACAAACCAAGATTGGTTTTGTCAGTAGAATTTCCTTGTTTGTTTCTTTTTTTTTTTTCTTAGTAGAAGCAAAACGAAGGGTGACCTGAATTTGGATACTATTTTTTTCTCCAAACTCCCTATGTTCTGTAAAGGGGCTCAAAGTTGATGATAGCTCCAAGCAGGAACTTTCTGTCCATAAGCAGTCTACCTCAGTTGCATACCATCTGTAGACATCTAGCAGTGATCTAATTTACATACTAGAGATATGGAGAGAGAAGAAACCCTCCCTGGAGGCTGTCAGAGCCAGCTATTCCTGTGTAGTGTGGAGTGGTTTGCACTGGCACACACACGGAAAATCCAGAAGATTGAATGGTCATGCAAATCTGCCAAAACTATAATCAGAAATGAAAGATGTTGAATAGCAGGGAGAGGTAAAGGGGTGGAGTCAGTCATGAACCATCTATTCCATATAGTTTTTCTTATCCCCATCTATAGCCCTAAAAAGAGAGACCCTGACCATGAAGGAAATCTTTCAAAGACAGGGAATGCTTTATTTTATTTAACACATATAAATGCACATACATACACATATAAGCAAAATGATCTATATTTGTCATTCAGCTGTATCAGAAATACATGCAATCATCTGGTTTTCCTTGTTTTTATCCTTTCAGTTTTTTACATGCTCTCCCTACCATGCATCAGTGAGAGCTTTTCAATCTCATTTCCTCTTCTCACTTTCCATTCTACTTCTTGCTGCCCTGAATAGGTTTAACTACCTTCCTGCTTCCCAAATTCTCATCTTTCCATCTCTCTCCTTTCCACTATGATTCCTCTTTATTCCAGTGTTTCCACCAGGGGTCTCAAAACATTTATCTCCACTCACAATACTTCAGGCTCTCTTATCCCACCATCTTCCCCAGTCCATCACCCTTTATAGTCTCTTGTCTATTACCAGTTACTACTATACACAGATGCATGTTTATTTAAGATTGTAAGTATATCCAATTCCTTGCTGTTCCCAGCACTTATAAAAAAAAAAAAAAAAGAGAAAAAAACCCCACCAACCTTAATCCCTTCTCAACCTGTCTCATCCTAGAGAAGAAATAAATAGCTTAAATAGGGTTTTTTGTTTGTTTGGTAGGGTTTTGGTGGTAGGTTGGGGGTTTTTATTGTTTTGTTTTGTTTATGTTTTTACTTTTTTTTTTTTTTTTTAAGGTCTGGCTTAGCAATTAGCATGTGAGAATAACTGTATGTGTCTTGAGGGAAAGTGGTACTAAAGAAATATTTTGTAGAAATGTTGTGTGTTCACCCCTGACAGGAGACAGATCCTCTCAGCTGAAGTATATGCATCCACCATGGGAAAAGCTCTGCCACTACACAGGTTTCTTCTCTGCTTCATGTTTTAGCACGGGAAAGTGGGAACTGGGGAAAGGAGAGATCTCTGTGACTGTCAGGGTAGCCTCATGGGTTTTCTTGGCAGCTGGCAGTGAGTGCAGAACATGTGGGGAGCCGAGGCAGAGCAGTGGGCTGGTGCGACTACCATAGCCAGGGGCTATTGACTTCACTGGGTTGAGACTAACCAGGCTGAGGGCTTCGTTGTTCAGCAGACCCTGATCTTTGCTCAGCCTGGTGCTCTGGGTTACAGCTCATACCATTTCTGCTTGCACTGGTATAAATATTTGCTATAAAGTTAATGAAGTTGCACTACTAAAACTCATTCCCCATTTAATGGCAAGCTTTCCTGATCATGATATTTGGTGACTGACATGTGCAGCTAAATACTATTAGGCACTATTTGGCCTCCTGCATTTGCAGTACTGCAGTTCAGTAAAATGTACTTTATTCCTCATGTTAGGTGACAGAATGAAGAGGCAGGACTGATTCATTTTTACAGGGACCTTATTAATTTTCAATACTTCAGCCAAGTCTTCTATCCTTTTTTCCTTCTCTGGCAGGATAATCTGAGGCTGTTTCTCATCACATGCAAATCCAACCAACTCTCTGGAGACAACTCATGGAAAGCACAACAGCATCACTTTTGTGCTCATCCAAACCTTTTCCCAGAAGGGCTGAACACATTTTTTGGCAGATCAGCACTACTTATTGTGCAGTTTTGCAGTCTGTTGTCCTGTCCCTCTTCCTTGCCTTTTGGCAGGTTGTCAGATATCATTAAGATGATCTTGGTGATGTACCATCGTACATTTAATTTTGTTTATTCTTTGCTTAAGAATAAAGTCACAGCAGAATATAAGTTGTGGGTGGAAGGGGCTGAAGAGCATTAGCCTTTTCTTCTCTGATTAAATGATATTTTTGTGTGTGTACCTGTGATGTACCATGACTGTATGTGTCATCACCAAGCTATAAAGACCCAGGAAATCCCAAGGCACCTCCTTATCCTCCTGAATCTTTGACTGCTTGTGCTATGAAATTCCTAAGACGTATACTAGCAAGCTAGAGAGGTCACAGTTTCAAGTAAGCAAATCAATTGTCTGTTACATTGGTGTTATAAGAAAGTATCTCTACTTATGTAGAGCCTACCTTCTTCTGAAACAGAAACTGATGAAACTTCCCATTGCATTAAGTATGCAATTTGACAGACAGTCAAGTTGGCTTGGTATGCTTCAAGTGAGAGCTATGGCTATTGTAATTAATTGTAGTAAATACATTTTTGGTTTATTGAAATAATGTTAATTTAATGTAAATCATTTGCCTAAGCATGTGATTGGGAATTTTACAATTTAAATTAATTTTTGGCAAATAGAAGAGCTCAACAGTATCCAGATGAAATGAAAGTTTTCATTCTGAGACAGTGCATTCCTCTCACTCTTGTATATGACATAATTTAAAACACACTTGGAAGTTTTCCAAAGGAACTGAAGGAAAATATGAAAAAAAAAGAAGCAGTTTTTAAAAATATGAAATTGGTTGTTCAAAAAGTGTCAGATTTTTCTCCATTTTTTCCCATACTTTTAAAGTATTCTTCACCCTATTGAACAATTAAAAAACATGCAGCTGATATAGCTTCATTAAAGTTTTTAGCATCACAAAATCTGTATTGTTTTGCCCTCGAACCCTGAACATATTTGCACAGGTCTGCCTATTATTAGATAGAACATTTCCATTTTCTCCTGTCTAATCCACATCTATGTCCTCTGTAGAGGAGCTCAAACTGAGCAAACTTTTCTTTTTTGACTGCTAGTTAATTAGATACACATTTATAAACTTTTTGCTTGTCCCTGAATCTCATCACTCACATTACACTACAAGACCTTTATAATTGGCTCAGTTCAAGGAGCTATACTCATTGTCACCTCACATGCAGCACATCATCACTGGCTTCCCATCAACCTTCAAGTTTATCGGCAAATGAAGTGACCCTTGCAATTAAACTATGACATTACAAAACAGTTTTGTCAAAGGGGATCTCTACCCTACCACTGTGCTCCCATGAAGGTCACAGACTCTGTTCTGTGGGCAGCTTCAAACATGACCTGAATACAGTTAAAGAACAATCCTTTCTACTGTGTAAAAAGCCTCAATCGTATTCCCAAGCCATGCTATAACCTTGAATAAAGAAGCTTTTGCATGGTTGAAGGCAGAATTTAGGTTCCTTCCACACTGCAGAAACAGAGTCATGCTTTAATTGTATTGTAGGGATAAAGATATTGTAATTTGGTCTCCTGGAATATATTTTTTCTTTAGATATAGCTAAACATAAGGCCTTAAATCTCTCAAGGACATGAGATGTCATTCTATCTTTTTCAGTACTGATATGAGCCTGAAGAATTTTGAAAAATGAAGGGGGAAGGAACAGGAATGACTTTCATAGAAGTATATTGGTTTATACAAGTTGAAAAATTGACCCCAGCCAAGACAGTAAGGTCATTTTATCCTATCAAACAGAATAAATTTATTTATTTTCTATTTTATTTTGTAAAATAATTTTTCCTTAAGCTTTAAGATTAATGTTTCTTCTTTACCTTCAGACAACTACAGAAACAAACATTTATACATGTATATCTATACAAAACCAAAAGATTTAACTTAGGCTATATCCAAGTTCGGTTAGTTCCTCGTCATCTTTAGACTCTGATTAATCTGTCCTAAAAAGGTTTTATTTTAAGATTTCCATAATGTCTCCAGCTGGTCTCCCTGCTACAAGCTTTTGCTCTCTTATCATAACAGAATCTGTCTTACTTGACAGTTGTTCCTGGTGTCTCCGCACCTCAACACAAAGACCATCCAGGACTTCTCCATGGTGTCCATCACCTCAGCATGTGACCCAGCTGAGAAACAGACCCCAAGATCTTTATTTTTCTCTTGTGTGAAAGATAATGAAATAAAAATTAAAGGATTGTCCATATGTCTATTTCAGAAGTCTTCATGCTTTCTTAAGAAAATTTCTGCTGCTGCTGTCTAACCAAAAGAAAAAAAAAATCCAGGGAGCTATAAATTTAGTTATGCTGTATGCTTCTGGCTAATGATGGGATTTGTCTCACCTAACCTTAGCCATCTAGCAACTAGACATTTAGCTTAATCTATTTGTCAGGCCTCCTTTTTTTTTTTTTTTTTTTTTTTTTTTTTTTCCCAGAGGAAAGATATAGGCACTTTCTGGAGATTAGTCATTTCCCTGAGACATTTATCTTAAGGTGGGAAGAAATGCCTTTTGGGGATGCCTTTCTCTGTACAGCAAACACAGAGGGAAATTTGAATAACTAGCTTATACTTGCATTTTTTAAGGCCCTTCAGCTGGGCAGAAGGAATCCTGCCTTCAGATCTGTAACCAGACCCTTACTCTGAAAAAAGTTTCTCTCAGTCACATCTACATTAAAAGCCAAGCCCTAAACAGGAACAAGAGACTTCTGACAGAAGCCAGAGTCTTCATTCTGTTCATTTTGCATCAGAAATTCCACTTCCACAGAGCAGAAAATACAAGTGAACTTCCTAATCTCTTTTTCTCCACCAACACCGCAATGACCTAAAATGTAGGTCAGTAAAAAGAACAGCTAGAGCTTTAAAACCAGGAGATAGAATCTTCAGAAAGTCATGTTTTCAAAGAGTCACTTTTCTACTCATGAATATATCCAATCCTTCCTTTTTTTAAGATGTTTTTTAAACTGATTCTTTGTATTACTTCCTTACTTGCTACAAGTGTAATGGATTGTCCTTTCTTCCTCTTTTCCATGTCACTTTTGATTTTCATTTTGACTTAGACAAGTCAGATCCTGAGGTGGCATTTTGTTCCTTCCTCCAGGCAGCAAAATGTCTGGCAACTGTGTTCAGCCCCAGACTGTGAGAGACACACAGTCTCCAGTTTGCCTAGAGTATAAACATGAGTAAAAGCATACTGGAGCCAATGCTGTCAACTAAAAGCAATTGGGTCATGACCAGCTCTACTGTGCATTTCCACAGCAAGACTATGGAAAGACTCGGACTGCGAAAACCATGAGGGGGACAAATAATTGCTGTCAGTAACACATAGGCCACCACCTGTAGTTCCATTAAGAGACATGCTATTAAGTGATTTTTCTCTCTCCCTTCTCTAACTCATACTAGTTAAGCTTTGAGGTGGCTGGAAGAAGTTTCCTATGGTGTCTCCAGACTAAAAAGTTGTCACATACTTTTTGTAAGAACACTATAGGAAGATTTCAGGACAGCAATCCAATGACTCCAGCCCATGCCAGCAGTCAAGATCCTAACATCATTACACCTCAAGAGCCAAGATGCAATCCATTCATCCAGCAGTGACTGTATTTTTGCAAATTAATTTCCTTGAAGGTATTCCTGTTAGCCAAGGAAAACAAATTCATTGAGAAATGTGTGCTCTGTAGATAATCCAAACAAAGCATGTTTTACAGATGGGAGATTAGCTAACAAAATCTCAGATAATGCTGTCTCAGCTCAGTGCTAGATTACTTGCATGCATCCCCTTCTTACAAATTAACACAGGAAACAATTACAAGACTTAGAAGCGTGCTTCCTTTTTTTTTTTTTTTTTTTTTTTTTTTTTTTTTTTTTTTTCCCCCACACTGTCCTTGACAGTTTTTGTAAACAGGCTCTTGGGAGAGTATAAATCTGTACATCTGCACTGAGAGCATTCTCCTTATTTCTGCTCCATGAGAGCTGAGTTTTTCAGTCAAGTCTTCATTGTAGACCTACTTACAGAATTGTAAAACTCTTCAGAAGAGAATACCTAGCCTAGCTATCAAGCACTAAGTTGACTGTCTGGACGGGTAGTCTCCATCTCAACACAAACATGGATGCGTCACTTAGTCTTCTTATGCCTCTGTATCCTTCCTGACAACTGAAACTCATTTTACCTCTTCATACTTGTTTAGTTGATTTTAAAAGCCAAATAAGGGCTGACAGAAGTCACAGAATCTCTTTTCTGTCACAGAAGGAAGTCTGCATTAAAAAACCCTACATCAGATATTTAACCTCCAGTTGAGTAGCATTGCATCTTTTTCCAAAATGTCCAGTCTTGATTTTAAAATTCAATTAATGGAGGATCCAGAATGTTAATAGGTTAGTCATTTAATTGTTTAATTATCCCCTCAAAATACCCTGTGCCTCTTTTGTGATCCGAGTTTCACTTATATCAACATCTTATCATCAGATTTATCAAGTCCTTGGAAATATCATAGAATAGTCTGGGTTGGAAGTGACCTTAAAGATCGCCTAGTTCCAACTTCCCTGCCATGGGCAGAGACACCTCTCACTAGACCAGGTTTCTCAGGGCCCCATCCAACCTGCCCTTGAACACTTCCAGGGATGAGACATCCACAACTTCCCTGGGCAACCTGTTCCAGTGTCTCACCACCCTCACAGTAAATAATTTCTTCCTAATATCTAACCTGGACCCTCCTTTAGCATAAAAGCATTACTCCTCATTCTATCACTATGTGCGCTTGTAAAAAAAATTTCTGTTCTTTACTGTATCATACAGGCATGTATATAAAGCATGATAAGTGCCTCTTTTTTTATAAGTAAATAGGTTAAGTATCTTAGAGTAGGACTGGAGAGAAAAGTTCGATTGCATATTTGCTCACACACCATCTACTTTATCTGATGAGAAAAAGTGTATGACAGATTTGACTCAGTGTCTTCATAACGAGATTATTATAACGTACCCATCTGACTGGTCATAAATACAACAATCCTGTCAAGAATATAAGCACAGGCATACAATATCAGACCAATGGTCCACCCAGCCAACTGTATTGGCCACACTGGCCAAAAGAAAAAGCTCAGAATACAAACATAAGGAACCTATATGTGCTACCCTCTGAAATACCGTTTCAGCCTTCAACAGCTTGCAGCTACAAATTACATGAGAAAAATGTAGTCTTATACATATGTAAAATTTCTGCTCCTCTAAGGTTATCCTCTTATTGAACCCATGCTCACTTTTAGCTACCATGGCTACTGTGGCTAAGAATTGCCCAGCTAACCTCACATGTTGAGAAGAACCACTTTCTTGTGTTTGTTTTGAACCAGCCTCTTGGTGTTTTCATTCAGTGCCCTCTAGGTTAAGTGCTGGAAGACACGGAGCAATCGACCTTACTCAAACAGCCCATGATTTTACAGACATTTACTCTCACATCAGTCGGCTGTCCTAGGCTGAAGCAGCTGTCCTATTTTCCAGGCTGAAGAATCCTAAGCTACTAAGTAGTTCCTTGTGTGGAAGCCACTTGATTTTTTTCATCACAGAGCAAGCCTCAGTGACTTGTCACCTAACTTTTAGATGACAAAATTAAGAGAGTCCAACCCTTTCAGGTTCAGAGTTTGCAGCCCAGGTGAGTGCCTCATTGCATTATGTATGGAGAGCTGCTGAACAACAGAGTTTTAGCTTTAGATGGACAGGGCACGTACAAATAGACAACATGAGGCTTTGCTCGTTGAGAAAGCTTTAAGATGTACAACAGCATGAGCTTTGGGAACAGATACAGAGACTGATTCTATTCTTCTTATTCATGCCAGCATGCATCTGTTTTTCCCCAAAGATGGTAGCAGTGGTGCAGTGCCATAAATGATGAAAGACTCAAGCTTATAAAGTTTATATTTTATATCCTTGCAAGAACATGCACGCAAGTTCCAATGCTATAACCTTTTCTAGAAAGCAGGCTTTAAAAAGTATTTGTTCTCCCTAACTCCTCCCTTCAGCAGATAGCAGTGCATGATGCATACCTACAAAGTCCCATCAGCCAAGCCTTTCCTTCTCTGGGAAAGGTTTAACTACCAATTGCCAGACAAGGATCCAGAAACTATTTTCTTTAAACACAAATACTGTATCACAGACATGAAGAAGAAAACAACTTTTTCTTGGTTTTCTTCGAAACCAATGGGAGGAAAGAAACAAAGATAATTAGTCAGACTGCTTAACTTAAATAGAAATGTTACATTGCTTTAACAAGTGACATACAAATGAAATCAGGCAAAAAGTCTTGCAGAAGGTAAAAAACCTAAGATTATGCTATGGCAAAGCCAGAAGTTTATTAAATGTACAGGCATTGTATATTCTAAAGATGATGAACACTGGTCAATGTACCAAGTGATATAATCTGTTCCTCTGGCTTCCAGCTGGCATTGTCTTTTTTGGACATGACTAAAGGAAACAGAATCAGGCAAAAAAAAAAGCTCCAAGAGGTAGAAACACTTTGGAATATTACCTTCCCAAATAAAATGACTATAGAAATGGCCAAAGGCAGCACTTTATCAAATTGACTGTTTTGAGTCAGCTAGCTCCTGAAAAATAGATCTGATCAGTTCTGCTTTAACTACAATTCTGGTTGTAAACAAGCATATGTATTTACACTAGTAGTTACCCCTTTCTGAAAGCCTCGCTCACTATACCTGAGGCCAACCTTCCCCCCCCTCCCCCAAGCCATTACCTGGGTGCAGAGTTTCTTTCTGCTACTTACTTTCCCATTGTTTTCTTGCACATTAATAAAATCTTAGAACTGAGAGGATGACAACCAGTATAAAGGATGACAAGGTCTTAAAGAAAGAAAATATCTGGTACATAATGCTCTACACAAGCATTTTTTGGTAGATGGAATTTTTTTGTTTCCTTAAAAAAGATGTATGCTATTTGATTACTGTAATCTAGCAAATGTGTGTCTTGGCCATGTTAAAAGACATAATTAATATCTCTCTTTTCTTTTCAGTTCAATGGCCTAAAGCACATAGCTGCAGCAATATGTACTGAAGCTCGGGGGATAAATTGCACTGAAATTTTACCCAAGTGAATTTTGTTGTCAGATGCTATAGGTAAATAAACATTTTATTTCAATAGTTTGTTGTATTAGTGCTTTATTAAATAGCACCAGATTTGTATAGTTGGGCGAGATTGCAGATACTATGTGACTGAAAATATCTTAAAAATATTTTTAAAAAGAATGTGGTGAGAATCTATGAACAGTGGCAATTTTTCAGTAAAAGAAATATCTTTTAATTAAAAACAAATTTAAAATATATTCCTTTAAAAAAATTATTAGAAATAATTTACTGAAGTTTTCTCACCGCCTCTAAATCCTTCAAATGAAATTTCAGTCTAGAGTTTTTCAATTTTTTTTAGGAAACCAGTGATAGCCTCAGCATTTTTTATACTGTTGAATTCTGAGCAAGGCTGTATTCACCAGACATTTATGATACTGGAAATCAGATTTGCAAAAACGCAATGGTTCAGATCAAGGCTTGGAATTTTCCAGGCACAAAATTATCCCATTGCTGTTTTATTTCCATGCCAAATGCATGTTCTCCCAATATAATCCTGTGATTGGGCCACATAAAATGGCCTTCAGTTTCAACTGCTTGTTGTTTCCTTGCCCTAATAAGAACGTTAGTTTTGCAGAGAAAGAAGTCTCAAGCTAATATCAATCAGTAAATTTGATTTCAAGTTATTGTCCTTTATCTTTCCACACTGGATGTACACAATGAGGAGAATGCAAAAGGCTGGTTAATTGCCTTAGGAATTGCAAGTTCAAAGTCAGGCTCAGAGAACACAGCATTTCAGGAAGAAAATCTGTAGTTGAAAGGCAAGACTCTTTTTTATAAACCCTTGACTATCCTGGGCTGAGATTGCGCTCATAATCTTTCTTCATTTACTGTTGCTGGTGCACCACTACTGCTGCTGGTGAGAGGTGAAATTCTAATATATTCCAGAGGTCATATCCCAGTGCCATGTACATTATTCTGTGCAGGTCCAGAATATGGGGACCTAAAAATACCAAGAACTTGCTGTAAATTGGAAAATCACAAAATCATAGAAAAATTGAGGTTGGAAGGGACATCTGGAAGCCTCTAGTCCAACTAGATTGGGTTTCTCACAGCCTTTGTCAGCTGATTTATGATCTCCAAGGATGGATATGCCATGAACTCTCTGGATATCTGATTAAACATTTGACTGGCTTCAGCAGGATTCCCACCTCCATTTTACCCAGTGGGAGTTTCCAATGATATAGCTTTTGTGCATTGCTTCATGTCATTTTGCTGTGTCCCTCTGAGAGAAGTATGGCTCAATCTTCAGAAGACTGAGGTTAGTTTCCCCAGTGATTTTTTTTTTTTAAATCCATCTAGGGGCCCAAAACTGGGCATTGTGCTCCAGCTGTGGCCTCAGAAGTACCTAGTAAAGGAGAATGACCCCTTTGCTGGACTTGCATTTGGAGTGATTGCTAGGGCTGTCCCCAGATGCCATTAGCCACTGGTGCTTCTAGGACACTCTGCAGGCCTGGTGTCTCCAACTGCAAAGCTGCTGCATAGCCAGCCTGTCCCCAGCCTGTACTGCTGGGGATCCTTCTACCCTCCATGCAGCACTTGGCTTTGGGTGCTTTTGAATACCTTGAGGTACTAGAAATGGGACCTGAAGCTTGTCATGATTCTTCTAATAAGCATGCGGCATCCACTGCCAAAACTTGGAACAAAGACTTCTTTGCCTTTCACAGTCAAAGTCAATCCAAATATACAGAGAATGATGTTGTTAATATTCATTAAGAGCACATAATCCACTCAGAGGCAAACTTTATATATATGCAGCGACTTGGAAGTTCAAATAAGCAAATCAAAAGCTCAGCCTGCTCCCTACCCATGAAAGCAGGTGTTATCTAACACTTTAATATTTTTCTTGTCATCAGCAACAAACTGCATAAATCCAGTTAATGAACTCATCAGGTTTATGCCTGACATTACTAGGAAGTGAAAATTACCTCTAGACCTATCAACGTTTACAATAGAGCACTGTGAATCTTAAGTATTGTTAATGATTATTTCTTTAAACGGAAGAACAGCATAAGCACCAGCTTTATAGCTGGCACCACAAAACAGCTGAATCTCGCAGACAAGAGTCAGAATCAATGAGCAAGTATCTTTCCACAAAGCAGATGGTGGGCACCTCCCTGCACTGCCTGAGACCAAGCCAGCATCTGCATGAATATTAACATTATTGATATCCGCAAGCATATTACAAAGTCCATTCAGCTCACTCAGGGCTCAGGCAAGATTCCCAGGGTCAACACAGCTTTGCTACAAGAAGACAATGCAAATATATAGTAGTAAGTGCAGTGAGATCTCAACTATAGAGCATGGACATGCACAGTGCTGCAGAGACATTTGTAGTGGAGCCTGAGACTATAAAAATATTTGGCAAACCAACCAGTTCAAGGAATTTGCAAAGGGAGAAAGGAGTTTCTTACAGCCAATGAAGCACTGAGTCCCTTTTGGGTAATCCCATGTCTGTTTCTTGAACGTGTAATGCAAACCAAAGGAACTTCATGTTCATAGACATACTTAAGACAGATCACTGGTGCAACCTGGCACTAGCAGTCCTCTCTCTAACCACATAGAGATAACAGTTAGTTATCGCTGCACTGTTTGCAGAAATATCTTTTTTTCCTTAATGTACAGCTGGTAACTATTCCATAGAACCTCCATGAATAAAATCGTGCTCTTGGACATACATCTTTTTTTACAACATGGAAGAATAGAAAGAATTGCAGCTGTTCCTTCTTATCTAAGTGCTGTAGTCATAGCCATAGCCTACTCTTGCAGAAAGCAGGTGTGCCAGCTCCTGAATGGACGGGGCCCAGGTAAGCTTCATGCTAGAGATACATCAGTTGGCACGAGCTACAGCTGAAGGCCTGTTTTAAGGAATATTTATGGGAAGTAGAGCAAAGGTCATCCTTTATTGATTCATACAAGCAAATCAAAGTAGCAAGTTCTGTTACTGAGTAAATAAAGTTTAAATGCTCCCAGCTGTCCCAGTTTGCGTATCATGTTTGCAACAACAAGCAGTCTTCAGGAGAGTGAAAGTGAGAGATATTAAAGCAATTGCACTGCAGTACAGGATACAGAGCTTGTATCTTAAGCTCAGTATTGCAAACCTCCTCAGATGGCTGAACTCCATGCTGAGCAACAAGCCCTTCAGACTTATTAGCCTTTTTTCTATATAGTACATCTTACTTATGGAGACTATGAGCTTTTTTTCATGACCTTCATGTTACAGCAAACAAGTAAGATAGCTCAGCTCATGAGCTCACAGAGGGAGTAACCAAGAGAACATATTTCAATCTTCAATCATTCGCATGACTGTAAAAAATTCAGTACAATTGTGAGTACCTAAATAGTGAACATAGTCCTACCAATAGCCTCTTTACAAGAGCAGCACAAGTGGAAAACTGTGAGGTGGGTCAAATGCCTGCTAAGGTGCTGGAATCCATCTTTCCTGCCAAAACATGCTTACAATGATTTTTGGAAGATAAACATTTCCAAGGCAACATGAAATCTTAGACAAAGCTATGACTGAATTATCCACCCACAAGTAGATTTGTGGTACTCAAATTATTTGGCCATCACAAAGCAGAACAGGCACGTGGGGAAGATGATGCCACATGTTCAAGAGCTCTCCAAGTACCAGTTCCAGCAGCAGCAGCCCTGGCAACAGGCTGTTCACACAGCACTGCTCCAGAAGCAGCTTGCTTATAGTGTTTAGATTTGCAAATTCCTGGCTGCAAGCAGCAGCTTTCTTTTCTGATTAAAAAGGTAAGTGTTAGCATGAGTGGCATATTGCAACCTATATGTATGCCTCCAAGAAAGGCGATTTTCTATATAAAAAATTAATTTCTTATCTAAATCTTCTCCTCCCCTCCAGCCTCACTCTCATCATCATGAGATTCCCAAGAAAAGCCTCCCAATAGGCCTGAGAGAGGGTTTTTTGATGCTTGGTGGATGTTTTGACTTTCTGGCACTGTGAAAACTACTTTCCTCTCCCTGTGGATAATCTCATGAGAAGATCTGGTGTGAAGAATGTTTCTCATAACAGCAGGAACATGGCAAATGGTCCCAATCTGAGAGATAAATGACTCTCTTGTTTTGTTTTCCCAAAACACTTGTTTTTCCTCACAACTCTCTCCCTATATAGTCTAGGCGCAGCCTTGACATCTCAAACACAAGCATTTGTAGTGGGAGCAACACAACAAAATGAGATCATCTGGTGCTGAATTTAGTTATAATGTGGTTAAAGTAATCACTTGCTTGAGCTTTCTCACAAGGCTCTTGTTCAACTGGAATTCCTCCAGGGGAATAGAAAGCACAATTAAAAGATAGTTGCAGCCTTAAACAGTTTTTCTTAGTTCTTCAGAGACATTTAATTGGAATTAGGCTGCTCTTAGTAAGAGATTGGGAAGACGGAGTTTTATTTTGGGTCTTGATTTCACAGAATTGTAATACCATTTTTCAACTCATCCACTTGGGACCAAATTTCCCAGTCAAAAGGTCAATAACCTATAAATCCAGGCTGTAGCTCAACTGGAATCAGTGGACTTTATGACAGTTTTCACTACTTTAAGGTCCAGCCCAAAGTCACACAGGCAGTGCTCACTGTCTTCCAGAGCAGAACAGTGGCTGTGGAAACACCAAACCAGAATGCGTGTGGAATAGTCGTAGCAAGACTTCCTCTTGTCAGCAGAGTAGGTTTACTCTTGGTGATATTTATATAATCCATTGATGGCAGGACTAGGCTTAATGGGTTAATTAAGGACAGAATTGACACATGCTCCTATAATAGCATTTTGAATTCAAGGCCTTTGTAGAAAGCAGCCAGGATAATGCAGTGGATTTTAATACCTATTTCTCAACATGAATAAACCATGCTTAACAGTAGTTCTGACCCAAATTTTCTAATGTGGTTTTGGATTTAGGGCACTTAACTAAAACTTACAGCACGACTTTTTCAAAGGTTTTAGCTTTCCCAGACTTAGCCCATCCTGTGCCAGGTACTCCAGAAAATCAGAGCTTCTGCTTCTGAAGCCATCCACCAGGAATTAGAAGATACTAGTTGAAAATTGGACACAATTCAAATTATCTAAGATGCTGCAATGAGCTCATAGCTCCTTTAACATCTGTGTTTCCAGGTTTGCAACAATAGGAAGCAAATGGAAATTATTAAGATGGGAAGAGGACATAAATTAATAGTATTGAGATGCATGCAGTCACAAAGGCCACATTTAAGTAGATAAAGCTGTGGGATCTATTCAGATAGAAATTATTTCCCGGAGGAAATGGTGGAAATTCCATGGCTTGAAAAAGTAAAAATTTACAATGGATGAAGTTTTAGAAAAGGCCCTACAGAGATAATCTTCCATTGTACTGAGGAGGACTGCAGTGCAATTTTAAAGTAGTTTTTGTCTACAGCTATAATGCTTGTGCACGAATGATTGTTTTACCACTAGACTAGGCAACAGTACCTCTCATGTATTTTTCCCCAGAAAGGATACAGAATCTCCTTGCTGAGCAGGTCACTATTCACAGAGTTTTTGGAGGAAGGGGAGGACTGAAAAACAGGCCAGCAAGGAATAATGAAAACATTTAATGACTTGTTCCTTTGAATGAAATTCAGGAAGATTTTGCCAGCAGCTATAGGCTGGAAAAACAGTAGAAAGCAGAAAAGAAAACAGCATAGTAAGGCATGAGGATAAAGGTGCCCTTTTAATTGATCTTATTATTACACTGGCAGTCCAAAAAAGATGGAAACAATCTGTGGCACTTCTTTCAGGGGTAGTGAAACTGTGTCCTTCCTTCAAAAGGAAAAAAAAGCCAAAAAACAACAAGAAAACTCTTTTTATTTTTTAATTTAATGTTATTTTAACAGCAATACAGTTGATGTTTAAGCTATATCTGGCAGCAAAAGTCCTAGTCGAAATAACATAATGGCAGGTTGGGATTTTTTATGAAATCTATGCAAGATGAAGCCAGAAGGGAAGGGTACATAGTTTTGCCTTGAACTATAGAGATCTTGTTTGCACAGGATTTTAAGGCTGGATAGCTAATACAAACTTGTTATCTTGGGAAAAGTACACACTTTTTCTTCTGCTCCTTTTTCTGGCCCTGAAGAGAAAGCCTCAGTCTGACTTTGTCCTCAGCTCTAGCAGCAATTGTAGATGTAAAATTCAAGCCTTTGGCTCCATTCCACTTTGCTACCTTGCAGCAGCTTCTCAGACCCCCTGCTCTGTCTTCTTCCTCCTACTCCACATGCTGGGCTGAAAATACCAAGTTCAGCATCTTTGCAAGCTCCTCTCCTCTGTGGGCATGCTGAGACTGCCTCAAGGCCATTTCCCACCCAGCCTTCTGCTGTTTCCTGCCCAGGGAAATATATGGCTAATCCCATACTTAATGTGGTCAACAGGAGGACTCCCACTGATGGAAAATAGTGACTGCCACAGTGGCTTTCTATTTCCAACCAACCACTCCAAGAAGGCTAGAGAGGAGCCTGGTTTCCATTCTTTGAGACCACTGTGCAGAGATAGGAGAAAAATGTGTGTAAAGTAGAACTGGTTCTTGCATTAAACCTAATTTCTAAAGTACAGACAAAGCCTACTCATTAGTCATACACATATGGAGTCATTCATGGTACAATTCCTTTACATTGAGTAAAATCTTTGACATGGATCATGCACTAATTCCACTTTAAGATAAAAAGCTTACTTGAGGAAAATGATCATAATCTAACTACAGACTATTGCAAAGAGCTACTTTCAGATTTCTCTGCTTTGAAGGCAGAAAAGAAGCATTTTAAAGAAATATGCAGATGCTATACACTAATGCAGAGCTTCCATATTATCAAAATACATTTATAATAAGATTGGAATGTTGTGATCATACTTGTGGATCTAATATTTTGTTATTGAGCCTCTACTTATATACTAACTCTTCTGTGCTCACATCTCTAGAAATCTGGGATCAGTTGTGTGTTTTCTTAAGATGTTGGCTTTACAAGACCAGTTTGCAAGTAGATTGTTGACAAAAAAGGGGAAAAAAATCCTCTGGTATTTACATTCTTTCTGTACAGATGCAATTTGTAAAACAAAAAAGAAAAAAGAACAGGTTTAGAAAAAAGCCAAACAAACGCCACCCAAAACCTACAGTCTACATGTAAATAGATGATGGGAGTTCATGGCATCATTCAAAACAAAAAGGATTGGCCTGAATGTTTCTACCTGAACTAGCTATAACGTAAACAGATGAAAATTCAGTTACTGTCTTCCTTCCTCTCTGGAAGAACCTATATTTAAACATTATTATGCAAGTCACCTCTGTTATTTGGTATTCCTGTGATGAGAATAAGAAACATGTTCTGTTATGTTTCAGTGATAAATAGACATGACTGCGTGTTTCCAACAAAACTTTACTATTAAAAGTTTAAATAATTTAATAAATTGAAATAAGGGACTTCCCCATCTAGAACTAGTTTTCCTTAAAATAAGGCACACCCATTTTTACTTTGTTTTTCTTTAAATAGCAACATGTGTTTTCAACAGCGTTTTAATCAAGCTGCAATGGTTCTTTCAAAATACTTCCATGATGCAGCACTTTGGAATTATGTCATCCATTCAAACAGTTCCCCTTGGAAGAAGAGCAGATAACACGAATACTCTTGCCATGTATATAGTTCATCCTCTTTCTACATGTACAGATGTATAAATCATAGCTTCCTGGTCTAAACCTTCTAGTACTTTTTCTCTCCAGACCACAGGAGAGAAAGGAAAAATCTCACTCTAGTTTCAACCAATATTAAACAGATCCGTGGTGAGCAGCTCGGCTTGCAACCTGTGCCAGAAACAGCTGTACTTTGTAGTCTCTGTGCTAGGCTTGTAAAGTTCTTCTTCCTTCTCTGACCATGACAATAAACTTTATTTTTGTCCGGCAACAAAAGTGTCACTGGGCTTTTGTTTTTCCAGTTCTGAAATGCTTCAGGAAAGGTAAGAGTAGAAGAAAAATGAACACTACCCTTTCCTGCTGTCCCTGCACAGATTGCTGCAGGTGCTTATGTGGTTTACAGTTTACTCAGAGGACAGGAATAGAAGCCATTCTGAAACATCCATTCAATAAAATCAGACAGCCTTGTGGAAAATACTTTTCCATGCTACAGGGCTAAAGAGGATTACCCACCTTTCTGGGAAAAATCTCCTCTTGCTTTTTTTCATATACACTTCAAACATGTTTACTTGGCATTTAAAGTTTTCCCATCCACCATAAGCAAACAAAGCAAACCCCAGTGTTTTGCCACCACTTTTTTCTCCTCCGTTTGGCAGCTGTGGAAAGGCCCATATGCTCACTGCTTTGTGGAAGACACAGGACTCCCCAGGCCACATGGAAAACAGCAACTGGCTGGAGCCACAGGCAGCTGAGTGGATGGCTTGTGTCCAGTCTGTCCAAAGTCGCTGGCTTTTTTTCTTGGAAGTAATTTCCTCTGGATCCATTCTTAATCTTAGGAAACTTGCACACAGACCCTCTAGTTAAAAGTTAAACTCCAGGAAGATTTGGTTGTCACACCGATGCAAGCCCTATTTGCCACAAGTTCCTTGTTTTACTTCTCCGCCTTCTCTCTAGCAATGTTACTTTGTTTTGTCAGGCTAATTGGAAAATGCTGTCTGCAAGGTAGTCTCTAGGTCTTTAGAATGTGATTCTTAGTAAAAAAACACAAAAAAACCCCAGTACATTTTATTGTTGAGTTGCTCTGTAAAATCCAGTGACCCTATTCTTAGAAACTTCTACTGATAGTAATGAAGTCCCCAGGCTTCCTTCCTCTTCAGTTAACTCAGTCTTTAGGCAGTGCCTGAATCTTCCTTAAGCTACAGTCTTCCTTCTCAAAACTTACTGATGTTGGTCTGTGACTGGACTGTAGAGACACTTGGTCTTAAAATACAGTGTCCACCTTCTAAAAAACCTCATTGATCTGTGAAGATTTTGCAAGAACTGCAGTGTACATACAACTTCATTTATGAAGAATTGAACATGGGAGCTAACTACATGCACAATTACTAATTAGCACACAGAACTTCCTGAAAAATAGAGGTGAAAAACAGAGTCCATGGGTAGTCTGTGCATGTGTATGTGTGTGTGCGCAAAAGATGGGGAGGTGGGGGTGAGAAGGGATGCTGAGAGGTGGTTTGTTGTTTTATTTTTTTTTCCTCTATTACTTGTGGCCGTTTTCCAGAAAAGGTGTTTGTTACCTGTTCATGCCAGTATCAGAAAAGAAAAAAAAAAAAAAAAAAAGCAGCAGGAAGTCTTCCACTCAGTTGATTCACTGAATTAGGGAGGCAAAGAATTCGGACCCAAGTTTTGTATTGACATTGTAAAAACTGTGGCTGTGCCAAGAACAGTGTACTCAAGTGAGTTTATAGGCACAGTGGATTGTTTCTTTCTATTCATGCACTTTTCCCTATTCATATAAATGTTGTTCAGATAAATAGGGCAAAACTTTCCCAATAATGAAAGAGAAAGGAAAACTTGTATCGTTATTCTTATTGCAACAGCTTGGAAATTGACTTTATATATACATACTCATTGGTTGATATTTGGGAGACTACAGAGAAACAGAATGCCTGATAAAAATCTTGTCAACATTGAAATGTTTGATTTGTATGTCTCTTTCCATAACAATTATAAGATTTTTAAATTAAATCATATTTCCCCACCAATGACAATCTTTTGAAGTCTTCTTCCATATATTTTTTCTCCCAAGCGTCTGTCTTTATAACATGTCAATTAATAGAAGAATGCATGTTTGATGAAAACTTGCAATAAATAACATTTTGGATACTGTTTGCAGTCATTGATTGATGCGCATATTATTTGGTCTGCTGTACTTAACTGATGTGTCTCAGTTTTTCCAATATTGACAGGAACGTACAGTATAGTAATGGAGAATTCAGATGACCTATTTTCAGTTTCTCTTGTGGAAATAAAAGATTCACCAAGTTGTAATTCTATACATGGAAAAACAGTGTAATTCACCTGAAAATCCAAGGTCACCAATTTTTACACATGCTCACAGACACCAGAACATACAGTAATGTCACGGTTTGACTCAGGATGGCCAATTAAATCAGAGACAACAAGCTCTCGATCCCCTCCCCCTCCCACCCAGGTAGGGAAGGAGAGAGAAAATTAAGGAGAGAGACTTTGCTGGATTGAAAACTAAATTAGACAGCTTTAATTATATGTACAATGATATACAAGTATGTTCAGGAATGTGAAAAAGCCTCTTGCCTCCCCCCACCCCCAGGAACTCCCCTGGCACTCTCCTGAGCTGTGAGCAGTCCTGAAATGTCTCAGCCTGGAGGCAGGAGATAAGGCAGAGCAGGCAGGGGCTGAGGGTAGAGTCATGAGGTCAAGGATGCCTGAGCCTGGGGTCATCGGTGATGGATGGATGGAGTCCTCCCCAGACGCCGGCCATGGACGGAAGAGAAGGGAAGAAGAAGCAGGAAGGAAGTTGTCTTCTGTGATCTCTGAGCTTCCTCTGATCTTAGGTAGATATATGGAATGGAATACCTTTGGTCAATTCTGCTGTCTGTCTAGTCCAGCTCTCCTAGAGGGGGGGTCATAGATACAATTCTCCTGCCCCAGTAGCCTCTGTAGCAGCAGAGCTAAGAAGCGACCTTGGAGTCTCAGCAGTAACATAAACATTCCAGTGTTATCAGTCCAGTAGCTGGAACACGTGTTGTTAGTTAAAGAGAGCTTGCTGAAGGAAAAAAATCAGTAAAAGGAAAATTGGCTTAAACCTGGCTCAACCCAGGACAAGTAAATAAAAGAAGAATTCGGCTGCTTTTTGTATTTTTATAAATACTGCCATTTATGGAAATACATAAGAGAAATTGAAAACAGTGTCCATCTGCAATGGTAAAAGCATAATTGCACGTGATGAGTGAGATGTATCAGTCACCAAGTGGTTTCATAGATCATAGAATCCTAGGGGTTGGAAGGGACCTCGAAAGATCATCTAGTCCAACCCCCCCCGCCAGAGCAGGGTCACCTAGAGCACATCACATAGGAACGCATCCAGGCGGGTTTTGAATGTCTCCAGTGAAGGAGACTCCACAACCTCCCTGGGCAGCCTGTTCCAGTGCTCTGTCACTCTCACAGTAAAGAAGTTTTTTCTGATATTCACCTTGAACCTCCTATGCTCCAATTTACACCCATTACCCCTTGTCCTATCACTGGTCATCACTGAGAAGAGCCTAACTCCATCTCCCTGACACTCACCCCTTACATATTTGTAAACATTGATGAGGTCACCCCTCAGCCTCCTTTTTTCCAAGCTAAAGAGACCCAGCTCCCTCAGCCTTTCCTCATAAGGGAGATGTTCCACTCCCTTAATCATCTTTGTGGCTCTGCGCTGGACTCTTTCAAGCAGTTCCCTGTCCTTCTTGAACTGAGGGGCCCAGAACTGGACACAATACTCCAGATGCGGCCTCACCAATGCAGAATAGAGGGGGAGGAGAACCTTTCTTGACCTACTAACCACACCCTTTCTAATGCACCCCAGGATGCCATTGGCCTTCTTGGCCACAAGGGCACATTGCTGGCTCATGGTCATCCTCCTGTCTACCAGGACCCCCAGGTCTCTTTCACCTACACTACTCTCCAGCAGGTCAGCTCCCAACCTATACTGGGACATCGTGTTGTTCTTCCCCAAATGCAAAACTCTACACTTCCCCTTGTTGAATTTCATCATGTTTCTCCCCGCCCAACTCTCCAGCCTGTCTAAGTCTCTCTGAATGGCAGCACAGCCTTCTGGTGTGTCAGCCACTCCTCCCAGCTTAGTGTCATCAGCAAACTTGCTGAGGGTACATTCTATACCCTCATCCAGGTCGTTGATGAAGATGTTGAACAACATCGGTCCCAGTACCGACCTCTGAGGGACTCCACTAGTCACAAACCTCCAACCAGATTCTGCCCCATTGACTACAACTCTCTGACTCCTTCCCATCAACCAGTTCCTGATCCACCTCACTACCTGATCACCAAACCCATACCTGATCAACTTATCTACAAGGATGCTGTGGGAGACGGTGTCAAATGCCTTACTGAAATCAAGATAAACCACATCTACCGCTCTACCATCATCTATCCACCTAGTAATCTCCTCATAGAAGGCTATGAGGTTAGTCAAACATGATTTACCCTTGATAAAACCATGCTGACTGCTCTTGATGACCCCCATGTCCTTGATATGCCTAGAGATAGAGACAAGAACAAGTTGTTCCATCACCTTTCCAGGGATGGAGGTGAGGCTGACCGGTCTATAGTTACCCGGGTCCTCCTTCTTGCCCTTCTTGTAGACTGGTGTGACATTTGCTGTCCTCCAGTCCTCAGGCACCTCTCCCGTTACCCATGACTTACCGAAGATGATGGAGAGTGGCCTAGCAATGACCTCCGCCAGCTCCCTCAGCACCCTTGGATGCATTCCATCTGGACCCATCGATTTATGGATGTCCAGATTACTCAACTGATCCCTAACCCAATCCTCATCTGCTATGTCAAACTCCTCATCTATCTTGACTACTTCTGGGGCTATATGGGTCTGGGGCTCGTGGGGAAATCCTGCAGGAGTAAAGACAGAGGCAAAGAAGGCGTTCAGCACCTCTGCCTTCTTTATATCCTCTGTCACCAGGGCTCCCACCTCATTCAACAGTGGGCCAATATTGCCTCTAGTGTTAGCTTTGTTAGCTATGTATTTGAAAAAGCCCTTTCTATTATCCTTAACCTGACTTGCAAGGTTAAGTTCCAAGGAGGCCTTAGCTTTCCTAATTGCCTCCCTACATCCTCTGACAACAGTCCTATATTCCTCCCAAGTGACCAGCCCCTCCTTCCATGATCTGTAGATTTTCCTTTTCCACTTAAGTTTGCCCAGCAGTTCCTTTTTTAACCATGCTGGTCTCCTAGCTCCCTTACTAGATTTCCTAACCATTGGGACGCTCTGATCCTGTGCTTGCAAGAAGTGGTCCTTGAATGTTGACCAGCTATCTTGAGTCCCTTTACCTTCTAGCACCCTGTCCCATGGGATTTCCCTTAACAGTTGATTGAGGAGGCCAAAGTTTGCCCTGTGGAAGTCCAGGGTTCTGGTCCTACTGGGTATTCTGTTCCTTCCACACAGGATCCTGAACTCCACCATCTCGTGATCACCGCAGCCAAGGCTGCCACTGACCACCACTGCTTCAACAAGGCCCTCCTTGTTGGTTAGTACAAGATCCAGCAGCGCTCCTCTTCTAGTCGGCTTGTCCACCATTTGCATTAAGAAGTTATCATCAATGCACTGGAGGAACCTCCTAGACTGTGAAAGGCTGGCTGTGTGAGTCTTCCAGCAGATATCGGGGTAGTTAAAATCTCCCATGAGGACTAGGGACTGCAGTTGTGAGGCTACTTTCAGCTGCCTGTAGAAAGCCTCATCAACTTCCTCGCCTTGATCAGGAGGTCTGTAGTAGACCCCCACGACTGTATCACCCACACCAGCCTGCCCCTTAATTCTTACCCACAGACTTTCAACTTGCCCCTCATCAGCCCCTGCACAAAACTCAATACATTCTAGTTGCTCTCTCACATAAAGAGCAACTCCACCACCTCGCTTCCCCGCCCTATCTTTCCTAAAAAGCACATAACCATCCATGGCCACATTCCAGTCATGTGACCTGTCCCACCATGTCTCTGTTATTGCTACCAGATCATAACCTTTAGACCGCACACAGACCTCTAACTCTTCCTGCTTATTCCCCATGCTGCGTGCATTAGCATACAGGCATTTCAGGAAACAAACAGAGCCCACTGGTGGGACTAAATCCTCCTTAGACCACCTGCTTTCAGGCCCTGGCACATTCCTCTTGTGCTTGTCCCTAACAGACCCAGTTTTCTCCCCTTCCCCCTTCATATCTAGTTTAAAGCTCTCTCAATGAGCCCTGCTAAGTCCTGCCCCAAAAGCCTCTTCCCCCTCTGGGACAGGTGCATCCCACCTGCCACCACCAGGCCAAGTGTCTCATATAGCATCCCATGATCAAAGAAACCAAAACCCTGTCTTTGACACCAATCTCTTAGCCATTCATTGATCTGTAGACTCTTCCTATATACCTCCCCACCCATTCTTGCAGGAGGGATGGAGGCAAACACTACTTGCGCTCCAGACCCCCTAACTAGCCGTCCTAGGGCCCTGAAGTCACTCTTCATTGCCCTTACATTTCTTGTGATAATTTCATCACTGCCAACCTGAAAAATCAGCAGTGGATAGTAATCAGAGGAACCCACAAGATTAGGGAGTTTCCTTTTAACATCTCTAATCCGAGCCCCAGGGAGGCAACAGACCTCCCTGTGGGATGGGTCCGGTCGACAGATGGGCCCTTCTGTCCCCCTCAGAAGGGAGTCACCCACCACAATTACTCTCCTTTCCTTCTTGATTGAAGAAGTCCTAAGGACTCGGGGTGACTGACGAGTCCTAGGTGCTTCACTAGATAAGTCTACCCCTCCAACTTCATTTTCCTGTCCCTGAATTTCCAAGGCTTCATATCTGTTATTCAAGGGCAATTGGGAGGGTGGAAGGGGTTGGGAGGATTTTTTCTTGCCTTTCCGAGGTCGGACTTCCTTCCATTCCTTCATATCTCTTAAGTCCTCTCCATCTGTCTGGTGACAGGAGGGGAGGGGATCCGACACTTTCTCAAGCTCCTCGATCTGCCCCTGCCTCAGGGTATGACTCCACCAATCTATTTCACTTTCACAATCTCTAATGGCTCTCAGTCTTTCAACCTCCTCTGTCAGATTAACCACCTGCCTGAGGAGATCATTTACTTGCTCACACCGCACACATGCGGTGTCACTGGTTCCCTCTGGTACCAGTGCCAGGCTCAGGCATTCACTGCAGCCAGAGACCTGCACTGCTGCATGCCTCCTTGGGAGCTCTGTCTGATTCCCCACATTCTTTTTCACTACGGTTTTTGGCCGCGTTGTGACCATGATCTATCCAGCTACTAGTTTGCTTTTCTCGTGAGAAGGCACCCGCTGCTCCCTCCCTGCCCGCCCTCTGGAGGCAGCTGCCGCTCTCTGCTCTGCGCTGCCGCGTGCTCAGAGGAGGCTGCCAAATGGCCGCTTTTTAAACCTTGCCGCCGTTCACAGCCACTCCCCCTGCCACGTCAGCCTTCCTCTCCCTCGCAGGCTTCCCGCTCAGACTCGGGTCTCCTGGCTCTGCCCCGGCTTCACCGTCTCCGGGAAGCCCGGCTCTCTCTCAAATCCTCAGCAGTTTAAAGGAACAGCTCACACCGCTGCCGCTCTCTGCTCTGCGCTGCCGCTCTCTGCTCTGCGCTGCCGCGTGCTCTATCCTAGAGCCGGTTTGTCTCTATCCTAGAGGTATCAGCTGCCTCATCAGCAGAACCAGTTTTGTTTTTCTGTGAAGTGACAGTCTGAAGTTAAATGAAGGGTGGTGGATATTTTAACTTCTACTGTGCCACTGATATGACTTTAATTATGTTTCCTCCTAATTTAGTGTGTACATGGATCTGGGACTGAGGCTGGTGAACAAGATGCCCTCCGATATCACCCTGTATGAGCTCAGAGTGCAAGCTCTGTAGTCAGGAGAGAAGAGCACCTTTTGCCCATCTTCCTATGAAATTAACCTACTGCAACTTCGATTTTCTCTGAGTTTGTGGTTATGAGAGCATATATCTTAAAAAGTGACTGGTAACCGAAGGAAATAGGCTCCACCCTTAATGGCACACAAAGAGTACATGTAGAGCTTTGCAACTCATGTCTTTTGCAGAAGAAAAATTGCAAAGAAAGGTGAAAGGAAAAATTGGAGGGCAGAGAAAAAATGTTTTTCTATGGCAGGACTTAACTCTTCATACTTTGCATCTGCTGTCAGGAGCTGCTTAAAGCATATGATCGCTTGCAACCTCTCCCCAGTCCAGTTCATTTCACAGTGGTGATAATTTACCATACAAGCTTTTGTAATTCAGGCAGTTATGCATGGAGTAGAAGAAATTTTAAAAAACACCTGTCCAATTTATCCTTCTACCTACTACTGTTGTACCTGACTGATATTCCAGATCTTTCCCAGACACTCCTGTAGAAATAAACTGCAAGCTCTATATTGCTTTTTTTTTTTTTTTTTTTTTTACCATCTAATGTTTTGTACCTGATCATTTTTGTATAGGGCTTTTAGTGCAAGTAAATCAATATTGACAAATTTTTGAGAACACACATTAAATGACTCAGCTGAGCACTGAGCGTATCAGCCCTTTTTCTGTTAAAGCCTCTCACTCATCAGGATGAAGAGTGCCTGGATTAAAAGCATGACTAAGTTACATTTATTTTGTTATAGCAAGAAGGGGCTTTGTATCACAAACATCAAAGGCTTAATGGACATGCTCCATTTTTTTGATTCTTGTATATTAAAAAAAATCTAATAGTTCTGGATATTACATTATCTTTGCAACTTGCAAATGAACAGTAGTAGAGTCCTTAAAAAAGTTTGCATCCTTAAAAGCTCGATTTACCCAGGCACTCTGCAAGTATGAATCAGAGGAAGTCTTCAGTAATAGAACACTGAGGAAAGAAGGTGCACAAAGATGCTTCATTTGAAAATGAAAGAGAAAAATGGTGTGTGTTTTCTCGTTAGAAAGAAGTAAAATTGTCTGGTTTAGAGTAGAATATATATATAATCTGAATTTCATGCTACAGATGCTCAGGCAAGTCTCAGGCCTGATCCTACAGCTGAAGAATTGTGGAAAGAAAAGGTAGACCTTACACTTTTGAAGTAATAGTCTAAGGGGGCTGGTTAGATGACCTTGATAGAAAGATTATTTCACTTGTTCTGTTTTGTTGTTAGGTTTTTCTGTGAGTGTTTTTTTGTTTGTTTGCTTGTTTTTTCTTCTCTCCGGATGAATATGAAGTGTAGAGGGCAAGAAAAGTTAATGAACAATGTGAGACTGGAGCTAAGGATCAATACATTAGAAGGATCTCACAAACCTACTCAACGCAGAATAAAATAGATGATTTGTCTAGGACTCCCCTTCAAAAAGAGCTTGAGAAGTCAGGTGTCCAAGTGGGAGATCTTTGAGTCATTATAATATGGTGTAGTAACAGCATTCTCCTAGTGTCTCTACCCTTAAATCAATTTTACTAGGACATTGATTCATGACTGTCCAGAAAACTTCCAAGTTCTTGCCCACTTCAACCAAAACACTGTCAAAAATATATACATCTTTTTTATATTAGTCTTTTCATTTCAATGCACACACATGCAGAGTAAGTCCCTAAAACCAGGCCACAGAAATGGGGTATTTGATGTGCTTTTATGGAATATTTTGCAAGAGTGATGGCAATTGTTACATCTTCAATGTATGTAGCCAAATGGCTAAATAGATTGGGGGGAAATACTGTAAGAGACTAATTTTAAATAAATTCTGTCACTGCCCTCCAGTAACAAGGGTCTTAAAGTAAAGAATAACTTTCAGGTTTGGCCATAATAAAACATCATGCTTCAGGCCTTCATGAGCCACAAAACCTTAGCTGAGGTTATAGTACTCTGGGGTGGGTGCCTACAGAACAAAGATTTGTTAACCTATATTATGGTAACTATTACTTCGAAAAAATTATTTTAGTGATAAGAAACTTCATAGAAGATGGAAGAGATAGATATGCATACATATACTTATGCGAATAAAAATGAAAAATTGTCTAAGAGTTTTGACTAATTAATATTATAAAGAAAGACTAATATCCTCTCTGTAAGTGCTATTTTGATAGGAAATTGTTTGTTTCCCTATTACTGCACAAGTGCCTACATTGCCCAACTAAAAGAAACTGCTCAGCCACTGGTTTCAGAAATTCCACAGAAATGCTGAACATCCACGTCAGATATTAATTCCTTGTACCCACTAGCAAATCAGAATTATGTATTTCTTCCAAGCTGTTTATCAAGTGGCTAAACATCCAAATAGGGGAAAAAAAGAAGGAAAGAAAATAAACCTCAAAGATGAAAATCTGTGATAAGCACCTTTCTCAGTGCCCCTGAAGGTACATTTTATGTGACCTCACCCCTGTCCTGTAAAACTAAGAGCTCAGGTCCAAGAACCAGTCCTAAAATCCTCAAACAGAACCCATTCACAGAAACACTGTGTTCCCTTTATAAAAAAGAAATAAACTTCACTGGTCATACCTAGCACAGTTCTGTGATGGGAAAGTCCTGCTTCACCAATTTAATTTCATTTTATGAGAAAGTCAACCCTAGTTGACCAATGGAAGCCAGAAGATGTGTGTTTTCTGGATTTGAGCAGTTTTTTTGATACCATCTCTCACAGGATCTTTCTGGACAATATGTCCAGCACACAGCTAGACAAGTCCATAATATATAATATATTGAGTGAACAATTTGCTGACAGATCGGGCTCAGTTATAGGGCCAGTGCTCTTTAATATTTTTATAAATGGTCTGGACACAAGAACTGAATATATATTAAGTAAGTTGATGCAAAACTAGGAGGAGCTGTGGACTCCCTCAAGGGCAGAGAAGCCTTACAGGGAGATCTGGATAGACTAGAGAGCTGGGCAACCACCAGCCATATAAAATTTAACAAGAGCAAGTGCCAGATTCTCCACCTGGGATGGGAGTATCCAGGTTATACATACAAACCAGGGAATGAGAGGCATGAGAGCAGCCCTGCAGAAAGAGATCTGGGGGTCTGGGTTGATGACAAGTTGACTATGAGTCAGCAGTGTGCTCTGGCAAACAAAAGGACCAACTGTGTCCTGGGGTGCATCCGGCAGAGCATAGCTCACCGGTTGAGGGAGGTGACTGTCCCACTCTACACTGCACTGGTGTGACCTGACTTTGAGTACTGAGTGCACTTTTGGGCACCTCAATATAAAGAGGACATAAAACTATTAGAGTGTGTCCAGAAGAGAGTGACCAAGATGGTGAAAGGTCTTGAGACTTAGAAGGAGCATCTGAGGTCACTTGATGTGTTCAGCCTGGAGAATAAAAGGTTAAGAGGTGACCTCATGGCAATCTGTAACTTCCTCAAGGGGGGCAGTGGAGGGGGAGGTGCTGATTTCCCCTCTCTGGTGACCAAAAATAGTACATGAGGAAATGGAATGAAGCTGCATTAGAGGAAGTTCAGATTGGACCTTAGGAAAAGGTTCTCCACTGAGTGGTAAGACACTGGAACAGGGTCTCCAGGGTCATGGCACCAAGCCTGTCAGAGTTCAAGGAGCATCCAGATGATGGTCTTAGTCATATAGCTTAATTTTAGGTAGTCCTGTGAGGAGCAGGGAATTGGACTTGGTGATTCTTATGGGTCCCTTCCAACCTAAGATATTCCACGATTCTGTTGCTAAGACAGAACAATAAGGTTTTCTATCTGGAATAACAGCTACCTGGAGAGAGGGATGAGAGAAGGAGGGGTTGGGGGGAGATTGGCAATGGAGGGGTTGATTTCCCACCAAAATCCAGATGTTCTACTTGGTTTAAATGGCTAGTTGTTTCCTGCACTTCAAGTAGGTGCTTTGATTACCCTGCTATTGGTGTACCTGGGGGCAAGGTTAAGAAGGAGAAAATGAGGAGGAGAAAATGCAAGCAACATTTCTCCTCTTTCTGTGAGGAACTTAAGGTAACATTTTTGAAAATCATTAAACTTTCCCAGGACAGATACATTGATTCCATTACTAGTTTACAGCTCAATTCAACATTTGTTGTTTAATCTCACTGCAACCAAAGCTCAAGGAAATAAATCAGGCATTTTACTTCACAGTCAAAAGAAATTTAGAAATAATTTGGCTATTGAAACTGCTGTTTATTAGAACTCTTTTTATTTTGGACTAGTTTGAGTGTGTGTGTACATCTTCAATTTGTGTAATACATTCAAGAGCTACGTGAATACAAGGATTTATTAAGGATAAAAATATTTTTCTCTGTGAAATTTAAAAGATTATATATTTAGATTTCTAGTGGAAGTTTTATAATGAAAGATTTCTGCTCAGAATTATGAAAAAAAAGAGGAAGAACAGCTTTTTAGTACATTTCAACATATATTAGAAATGAGCACTGATTGTCTTTGATTATATAAAGAAAGGAGTGGATGAAGAACAACTGTCAGAACAACAGTAAAAGCACTTACTATATAGAAATACTTAATCATAAATGAAGGTCTTGCATTACATTTAATGCTCAGCATTTGGAAAGCATATCAGCCATGGATATGTTCCAAGCATTAAGCACCAGAACAAAACAAAAGCATACTTACAAACTTTTTTTCTTGGAGGACATGGGCACTTTACTACAATGATGCATCAAAACATCTTTGTGTCCCTTCTACAGAATTGCAATTCTCTTTCTAATAAACGACAGTGTCAGGTTAAGATGGGTAGTGGGAGGTGTCCCTGCCCATGCAGGGGATTGGAACCAGATGATCTAGATGGTCCCTTCCACCCCAAAATCAGTTTAAGATTCTAAGATTCTAGACTTTCACTAGTTCCCTTCCTTTAATCTTTAAGGAGTGGTTAAGACATTAGTAGGTATGACTTTTTCGGGTTAAGCAATGCATATATACTGTCAGAGAGGCAAAGACTGTAAAAAAACCAAAAGCTTAAGACAAATTTTTTAACCTTGTCCAATAACATAGTATCTTCTTCAGCAGAGAATGCCCAATCTATTTCTGAGTGTTCTTTAGACATCGTATATTTGTCATAGGTCTCCTCTGTTTTCTGTTTTATTAATCATTTTCAGCCTCTCCTCTTCCTGCTTCTAGATGGAAACAAGAAACATAACTTTGTATGCTTTCAGGTAATGGGCTGTCTCCTACTTTGTAATTTTCAAGGTTCTCCTGCAGGACAATGAACTAAACAACAAATACCTCCCCTGCCCCCTCAAGGTACTTCCTATCCTGCTGTTTCAACTATGAGTGGAATAAAATATTTAAACAAGCAAATGAACACAGATGGAGGAAGCAGAACAAGGGAAAACATGAGGGCTCCTCTTACAGCAATTCCAGTATTACCAAATGGTTCGAGCTTTCCAAGCTTCCCCATGCATGAGAGTACTCAAGTGCATGTCCACCTACATCTATGCACATATGAAACCAGAAGACATTGCCTTTTTAGGAATGAAAGCTGGTCTCTTAGGTTATGAGACAGTGGTATATAACAATGCTTGTACCGAGCAGAAAAACAGCTGGAAGCAGAAAAAGGGTAATCTACATATAAAAATTTCTTTTGAGGAGTGCAAAAAGCACTAGATAAATAACATTACCATGCTATGATATTCTTATTTTAAAATGGGGGCATGGGGAAAGTAGGTACAAAAGACTACATGATCTCAATTTTGTGTAGAAGCTAATCTAAATAAATATCTATATTAAAATAAATATATAACTATGTATAAACTGTCAGCAGTGGAAAAGCGTACTTCAAAGACACTCCAGGTCCTAGGCAACTTCAGCAGTGGCTAAACCTGCCTGAAGAGCAAGTCAGTGGCAGCAAGCATGGTCCACTTTTGCTAGTGAGCTCTACAGTTACTCTAAATCCTTACAACTTCTTTGGCTAGAGAAACTAAAAGCATTATCATCAAATGACTGTGTTACTCCCTGGTTCATGGATATGCAAGAACTAGAGGAAGGAAGAAAAACATTTCTTCTCAAATTTCCAGTTCAGTCAATGTGTCCTTTATGACTGATACTGCTGGAACTTCTTTTAGTTACGTTTTATTTCAGCATGAATTTTCTCCACCCTTTTTGGATGATTTGTCTACGTCAGATATCAAATATAAACCTTTGCCTGTCAAGGCTGATCTCGATTCTTCTAAGCCTCCATTGTTTAGCTAGAAACTGAACAGGCATCTTCCTACAGCCCATTTAAGTCTAGTGAGCTGACTGAAAGGGGAGACAAAGAAAAATAGCATGAAGCACCAGTCTTTAGTATACTTCAGTGTAACAAACCTTTAAATAATGGGAAGAAACTGGATGACAACATGCCCAGCACTTTGAACTTTGCTGACATTTGTGTTTTCCGGTAATCAGAGATCTTAATGATAAAGTACTATTTGTCTTAGCACTTTCAGTTTCCCACCGAATACTTCACAGCCTAGGCTCGATGATGCCTAACACCATGCATTTTCTCCCTGAGTGACACAGACCTCAAACTGGAGATATATCAACTATCATGACCCCTTTAGAACAGCAGTGTTTCTGTCATATTGGCAGTATCCAAGCCAGAACGACCTGAAAGGATACAATTCTCCACCTACCAAAAAATCAAACTGATGCGGCACCTGTGGGTGGGTCTGATTTTCTACCTTGAAACCAGTGAATTAAGGGCATTTCAGGAGCTCAAAAAGAGAAAAGGTTTAAGGACCAGATGCATTAGTACACTGGGAATAATACTCAAAACCTTTCACTCCCGACTAGGTCTGTTTGCTGCTGGTCTGGACGATGCTTTATGTATTTTGACTTCCCATAAAACATCAGTTTTGGCTAAACCCTCAACCAAACATCCTGCCCAGCTGCTGTTTGCCTTCTGCACATTCTGCCAGTGATACATTTGCAGGTTCTGCCATCGCAGAGCTAGGCAAGCTTGCTGTACCTTTGCTATCTCCATATGTTAAAGTCACCTCGAAAGATTAATAGGGCTCCATTCTTCAGCACTGTCATTTCATCACCTTTTTGAAAGGTCACTCGCACTTAAAAATGAGGCAGTTAGAAAACAGTTAAGCATCTCTGGCAGAATGACTTTTAGGTCACAGGATACAGAGGGCCTCAGCTCCAGTGTGCGTCACTCTCAAAAAACTAGTAATTTACTGATAACCAAAATCGGTATAATAATTCGTGCATGAAAATGAAATATAAACCAGAAGTATTTTAAGATGATAACATCCATTATTACAACACTGTGTATGCCTGAGACAAAACTGGCAAGTTTCATGGCCATTTTGGCCATAGTAATGTGAAAATATTACATTATATGGTTTGTTGCAGATTAATGAGAAAATACTTTTAAGTGCAGTTTTAATAGTAAGAAATTAGCAGAGATTTAACGGTCCTTATTTGGTTGAGTTAAGTAAAAGGAAAAAGCCCTTGAATAACTACAAACATCAGCTTGTGATCTGTGCCTCATTAATTCCTTCCACATAGCTAGAAAGTGGATGAAGCAAAGACAGCATCCAGCAACAAGTGCCTTTGTGTGAAGATTGATTTTTTTCTCTTTTCGTTTTGTTCTTAATGCAGAATGTGAATAGAATCCACAGAACCAGAATCCCAGTAATTTGAATTGACCTGGCCCAGGTTTTATTCTGGGGAAAAAAACCAACCCTGCCACCCAAAGTGATACACAGAGATGCAATGCAGAATGTGCAGAAAGCAGAGAAGCCCTCATGCATTGTGGTAGCTGTTCACAGTTTTTCCGTCTTCAGAAGATAATGTTGATGTCATTTACAAGGAAAGAGTAGAAAATTGTTGAGGTAAAATATAAATTTTGCGTTCCTCAACACTGAAGTGTCATTTACAACTATAAACTTGCCCGTGAAGCATACCTATCTGTCAACTGAAAGAGTTATGCAAAGTTGCAGCTTCAGGGTTTAGCTTCCCCTACCAATGATCCAGTGAAAAAATATGTGGCTCTTTTCCAGAAGGGATAATAGAATATCCTACACTGACTGTAACATGGAGGTTTCAACCTCAAAGTCCACCAGATTTCTGAAAGCAGCAGCTTCACTGTGGCTGCATGGACCAGCCATCAAATTGGTGACTGCCTGTGCAGATATCACATTTATCCTGAGAGTTGACAAACCTGTTTGGAGATATGGAATCCACAGCATTGTAATATATCATTTGAGACCCACTGTAGCAACGAGAATCCTAAAATGGGTGTTTGCAAGTCCTAAATCTGTATAGGAAAACACCTTGTGCCTTCCTCTATAGCCTCTGAAAGTACAACAGCCCAAAAAACCCCATGAATTTACGTCTTTCAACAGCCTTATATATTAAGACAGTCTCTATATTTGTGGATAAATGAAGGCAGAAATAGCCTTAGATCATTCAAATCTGTGTCTTACCCATCCCAGTTATGACATACCATGTTAGAGATTATCTTAAGCATCTATTTTCATGCTGCTGCTTTTGATGCAGCACCAAAGAGGTGCTTGATGGCACCCAAATTCTTCCATCATTAGAAAACATTGATTTGTGGAGGAATGAGGAGGGTGAAGGTGACATTTCCTTGCTTCCAGCAAGGAGAAAACTGCCACAGAAGGGACCATGAGAGACTCTTAATGTTTCCTCACTCTTCATGTGGATTTTTACAGTAAAGCTATAGAGGCAAAACAACCAGCTTGATGTCCTTGCCTGACTCCAAGCAAAGGCGGAACCTGATCCTCCCACAAACTTAGTGCCAACTTTAGCAGCAGGATCTGAGTTGCTTGTGTAGAAACCTGTAGAGACAAGTGCAGCAGTTTAGCAGTTCCACATCTAAGTTGCAGGACAGTGATTACAGATGGATTTATATGTCCCAAATAATTCACACAATCCATACACTAACAACTATTCTAGCACACGCGCTTCTGTGTGTCCATCAACCCTGTTTTACAGGCTTTAGGATTTTAGGAATTCTGCCCACAGAAGCTGGTTTTACTGTAACATTTAAAATTCTAACCAAATATTTGCATTTATGTGTTGCCACTGCATTATAAAAGTGGTTAATATGAAGATTTATGCACTTGGATATTACAGTATTCATCCTGTATAAAGTGCTTTCATTCTGCCTAAACACTCCAGATAAGACTGAGTCTAGCAGCACATCTGACAATTAAACAAATCTATCATTTTTGCAGTTATACCTATGTTCTTAGGCTATATTAAAACACAGTTCAACAGACTGTTATCATGAACATCACTGGTCTGAAGTACAGCCAGGTCAGTTCCCTGCTGTTGTACTTTTCTCCTTCATTGATTTTATTTTTCCCAAAGAAGAGAAAAATATGAAAATACAATACTTGAACATAGCTCTTAGTCTGAGTTGGCACAGGGAGGCACTGGATGGAGGGAAGAAAAAGAAGACCAGGATGAAAATTAGGGAAAAGGGACATGTAACAAGCACCAGGCAAGGCCAAAAATTATTTAGTTATATACTTATTTAAGTCACCCTAAACATGTACTTCCAGTTCTGAAGTTCACTTTGTATGAACAGCACCACTAGTAAATCAAATAATACAAGTGTTTGCACAAAAGAGACATGCAAAAGGACTGAAGGGATCAGCATTCACAAGTCCAGATATTCTAATGCCCAGACAAAGAATATCAGCCCCCCACCCACTGCACACTTCTTGCTCACACCAGACATGAATGCTACATCTGCTCCATGAAAAAGCTCTGCACCAGCCTCTGTATTTCAAGGCAAATGTTGTGCATCAGCCAGAGAGCAGTTAAAGTGCTGTAAATCCTCAAATGAATCCATAATAATTTATCTCCTCTCTTCACATAGAAGATGGTTCAGAAGTTACTAAAATTAAAGGCTGAGGTTTCAAAAGCTTTCTTTTTTTTTTTTTTTTTTTTTGTATATATAAAAGGGAAAAAACTCCACCCCACAAACAGAAGAGCTACATTGATACACTAAAAATTTAATCCCAGTTTTCAGTGGCTGAATACTCAGGACTTTTGGAAGATTCAGCCCACCTAGGAAAGCCAAGCTGGGTGTTTTGAAGCAACTAAAGTCACTAGTTATTTTGGAATTTTTCTGCTGAGAGGCTACAATCAGCATGGCTGTGCCACGGACTCCTGAGTCTGGTCAGGTCAAAGCATCAACTGAAGTCACAGCTGGTACTTGAACTGCCTGTTACAGCTTATTCTTAGGGCCCCCTACCCCAAACTACTGGTTTCAAGAAACCCTGCTACCCAAAAGCATCCTGCCTGGTACCCTGGCTCCCTCCTCACTCCTACAATGACTTTGTTGATCGTTGGTGGGGTCTCACAAGAGTGGAGTAGAGAGGGAGAATCACTTCCCCTGACCTGCTGGCCACACTTCTTCTGATGCAGCCCAGGATATAGTTGGCTTTCTGGGCTGCAAGTACAGATTGCTGGCTCATGACCAGCTTTTCATCCACCAGTAACCCCAAGTCCTCCTCAGGGATTCTCTCAATCTCTTCACCCCCCAGCCTGCGTTGATACTGGGGGTAGACTGGACCTAGGTGCAAGACCTTGCACTTGGCCTTGTTGAACTTAATGAAGTTCACACGGACCCAGATCTTGAGCTTGTCCAGCTCCCTCTGAATGGGATCCTGTCCCTCAGGTGTGTCAACTGCACGACTCAGCTTGGTGTGAACTGCAAACTTGCTGAGGGTGCACTTGATACCACTGTCTATATCATTGATGAAAATGTTTAACAGTACTAGTCCAAACACAGACCCTTGAGCGACACCAGTCATCACTGGTCTCTGTCTTGACACTGAGAAGTTGACCACTACTCTCTGGATGTAACCATCCTTCATCTACCAAATTATCCATCCATCAACCCATTAAGCTTCAGACCCAGCTGTCTGCACCTAGATTTTCCACCATTTTTTTTGCTGCTTGCTCCTAAATTGGAGGACTTTGAAAGGATTAGGCAGTCCTGGGAGCCAGTCTCATACTCATTAGAAAAATTTAGATGCTGCTTCTGTCTTGGAGATGATCTGTGAATATCTTTATAAATACAGCATGCTGAGGTAGAAACGAATGCCCTGGTGACTTAGAGTGGTAACACCAACCAGCTGCAGAAATATTACAGCACCACATTATTTAAGTGATATAAATCATAATTTGATTGAATAAAACATTCTGAGTAATTTAAAAAAAAAGAAAAAAAAAAGAAAAACAGAGATAGTTTCTATGTGTCACATATCAGACAACCAGCTTCTTCTCCAGTTCATACTCCCAAAAACCCAAGCAGAATAGGTTATCAGTTTCAGCTTTAGCTACCTCTGCCAGGTTGTAGTAGTTCACTGGGAATGTTCTACACTCAGCAGTTAGCTGGGAACTGAAGGGGATTTAATGTGGAGCAAGTCTAATGTACTCATGTATTGCAGGCAACAAATGTGCCTCTACCTGTCCCTCATTCATATGGAAATACCAGAGGATTTGGTAGAAGAACCACTAGTACAAAGATCATCCCAGACTTATCAGGCACATGCTAACAGCTCTTCCAAATAACAATACTAGGGGATCTTCCATCACATACCCAGACCAGCCACTGAAATGCAGTATCCCTCCATGTAACAGATGCAGTGTTAGTGTTTCGTATTCTCCTATTCTGAGAGAAGTGTTCTTTCTGCTTTCTCAACTCTACTTCAAGACAGGAGAACTACTGAAGTCTTAGTCCTCTTTACTTGCCCTTTTCCTCCTTTTCAAGGTCTTCCACATATACTTTTAGTTATAAAACAGGACATATTACTCATTAAAAACCTCCAGAGTACTATATTGCTGAGCAGAAAATATATGCCTGAAAGAAAGAGATGGCCAATTATGAAAAAAATAAGAAAAAGCCAAATGCACTGGAAGCACTTACCACAAACATGAAGGATCCCAAATGAATGGGTTTTGCCACTTTCTTCAAAAGCACTACTACTTATTGATACTCAGAGCAGGTCTACAGTACCTCTCAATCAGTCTTCTCAGTATCTACTGCATCAGTAATAATACAACATGGAAGCAGGTGAGTGGTTTCACTGTGATTATAAACCGCTGCCTTTAGCAGAGAGGTGCAGCAAAGTGCCAGCTTTCTGGAATTAAGGGAGCAATCATAACACTTCAGTGTATGGTTTGCATAGCTAAACACAGGTCTACCTGTTTTGGGGATAATGAGGAGATGAGTATGGTGTCCCTTTCATGTGCAAAAAACAAGGTTTGACTTAAACATAGTACATGTTACCTCTTCCATAGCATCAAGAGGCAAGACATGAAATTTGTGTTGTGCTTCTTGGGGATCTTACAGTGAACAGGAAGGACAACCCAAGTGTGACAACAAGGTTGAACAATAGCAGCATTATAGATCTGAAATTAGGTGTTTGAGCTACCAGGATAATACATTTCTGCCTTAGATCCTGATCTTGTGAAGACTTATGCAGGTACTTAGCTTTAAGCACAGACAAAGTGCCACTTTTTTCAATAGAGCCATTCATGTGTTTAAAGGCCTGGAGCTTTAGAGTCTTGATTCCTTGGGTCTGGGATTAGCTAAAATTTATAGCACCAGTAATTCTCAAGAAAGGCACAATCACTTGTCTGGTCTTATTTATACCAACATTTCCTCCAGGTGGAGGGAATTCCTTTAGAACAGAAATCACCTATAACGAAAAGCCAAATGATCTTTTTGTAATACTGTGATAGCCTGCAAACAAAATAAGACTCTTAAGCTGATAAAAGATCAAGACCACTGACATAAAATAAGATCAACATGAAAGAATATTGGCTTGGTTTCATTTCCCCATTTCTTCCCACAATGGCCCATTATAACTAATAATTTAAAAGGATGTTTAGCATTCCAAAATGGTAACAGAAAAAACACGCAACAAATAAAATACAGAAACATTTATTTCTAACACAGAAATGAGGACTCCAGTGACAAGATTACTTCAGTAGCTTTTGCTTTATTATGTTACCTACATCTGCATTGACAGTTGTTGCTGGGGACCTAGGAGGTCAAATCAATCTATTTTTTGCTTTTCTTTACTTTACTATATTGACTTCAAAAATCACAGGAAGTTCTTCCACCTACTAATTTTCTTGTAAATTAATTTTTTTTTTTTAATCAAACTCCTCTTATTTTTGGGGAACATTTGGGAGGCAGTTCCTATTAACCAGGTTTGCTGCCATTTTCCTTCTACATTCGGCGTGTAACTAATTTGTATGTGTGTGTGTGTATGAGAAGGGGTTGATTTTGCAACTGGCTGTACTTTTACTCCATCCCCATGGCTAAAACTGATGCCTTATTTCAGCCATCTCCAGGCTGGAACATGCAACTCCATGTGTCTGTAGTGGAAGCCAGACTGTGGAGACATATATGTTGATGGGTATCACACCATTTTTTATTCTTTCAGGACTGATTGCAAGAATTGCTGAATCCAGGAAAAATTTTGTCTGCATAAGGTCTACAGTATTCCTGTCTCAGACTCATGTGTGCCAATTCATGTGGAATATGAAAAAATGTGACAGCTTGTATTTTACTCCAGTTGCAGCGAAAAACCAAATTACATTAACAACTTCTATGGATAATTCATTTTCCATCTCTTGTTCTAGCAGAAATGTATCTGATAACTGGGAAGCAGACATCTCTTCTGCCCATTGGATTTTCCAATACCTTTAATATTTCTATTAAAAAGAAACCTGGGGTAAGAATTACTTTATAAGCAAATGCCAAGTCACAGGAACCTACAATACTGCACAATTTCTGCTGATAAACTCTGGCGTAGTTTATTGACTCCAGAAGGCTTCATCATGAAAATTAACATTTAATTCTCAGAGGATAAAATATTTCTCCTTTCTCAGAATAACTTTTTTTACACTTTAACTTGAAGAAACCAATTCCCAAACTCTGTTCTCAGCAACTTTTGTGTCAGAGACAGAGTGATAGCCATTGAAATCTCCGTTCCTTGCTTTAACAAGGTTAATCACTTTAACAACTTCCATGACATTTGCCAGTGCTAGTACATTCCCACATAAGGCTTTTTGGTACCTCATTCCTTGAAAAGGTAGGAAGTTCAGTCCATATTTCTTTTTAAATAAACCAGTAAAACTGTTGCCTCCCCCTGGCCCCACACAGCTGGAGAAACGTCAGTCACCACAGCTGTTATTTTGTCAAAGCCACCAAAGCAATTCACAGTGCCCTTCACAGGATTAAAAATAAAATCCTTTTTATGGTGCCATGCAGGGATAACAGCCTCAGCCATTTCTCATGAACCTTAAAATCCTTGTTAATCATATAAAAAATACCAACAGTTGATTTAAAGTACAGCAAGTTACCTCTGCACTTTTCACCAAGTGCCAAAGAATAAACTCAGTTATCCATTTCCAGTTTCAGATTTTCAGTCAAAATCACACACATAGATAACTCAGGTGACATTTGTCATGAAATGGACACAGATCCAATTTCTGTTGTTGTTGTTACTAGTATTTTCTCATCTTCGGGCACTGTGACAGATGCTACAGCATTGATTGCTGTATGGCAAATTCTGTGTCAGCTAAATCTATTCTTTGGCGATGTGATTGATACATTTTATGACATCAGATGCACTGGTTTTCTGACATGAAATCTTGGCTTCGTTGAAGTCAAAGGCAAAACTCCCATATACTTCAAATCTTGAAAAGAGCCAGGGTTACACCTCTGGTTTATGCCATCCGCATATTGTTGAAACCCCACTCTGAAGTGAGGGCATCTCTGTCACTGACAAACAAACTCCGATTCCTCCACATTAATTAGATTTCTCCAGTCTTAATTAAAATAACCTGGCACAGCATGCTGGAGACCTTCTGTCCATAACAGGTCCAGCAGAGCTGTGCTACAGCAGTTCAAGATGTATTTTTTTTTTCTTCTCTTGGTGCTACAGCTGTCTAAAAGCTCTTATTTTACTTTATGCTTTTGAAAGCTGTGACTCACTCCACTCTGTCTACTATAACTTTCCTGTCTCGTAAAGCAATGATGGCCATTCAGCTGCTAAATGACCTTGCCCACAGCTAGTCTCTATAGGGTTATTAGAAACCAATCTTAGGAGCAAACCCACATTTCCCTCCGATTTGACTGGGAAAGGGATGGCCAAATTATCAGACTGTCTAAAATCTTGCTGCAACCAGGAAAATGCCTTTTTAGCATATATCATAAGCATAGGTGTCTTAGTGTGTAAGGAAATGATCTCTAGAGTAAACACTCTTGCTGAAAATTGCCCACCCCTGTCAACATTTGTTTAAAAATATGTCGACATTTTGGACAAGGTTATAAAGATTTCCCCGATGAACAGAAAAAAAATGTGCTGGATGAAACTATGAGTGCCAATTCTGTTTCCATTTTCATCCTCCCCCATTTGTTTGGCCTGTGGCTCACTTCTGAGAAAGCTGGAGAAGAAAAGGTCAACAAAATGGCAATAGGTTATAGAAAGAGGGAAACAATGTGACGCACCGCATCCCAGCAGCCAGAAAAGGTTGTAAAAGGGAACAAGTACTTTATTTAAGCCTGGACCTGCACTGTGAATCTTTGAACATTGGCTGAGGAATGCTCAGGCAGGACAGTATAAAGAAAGAGTGGGGACAAAGCTCTCCTCCCCCTTCCAAATATTCAGTATTTTTTTGTAACATCAACACAAGACTTGGTGAAATGCAAATATCTCAGTGAAGATCTTTTTGTTATTATTTCATCGGTGATTAAAGTGAGTAAACAAATAGACTGCATCCTTGCCTGTAGCACTTAAAATTCCAGCTCTGCCAGGATATGAAACCTGGGGCTAGAAATGATAGAGGATAGTGTGTAGTAAACTCATCAACCTTGACTGGTCAGAATAAAGTAAATAAAAATAAGTAAACCTGAAACAACTGAAATTAATTTAAATTGTTTTTTATAATTATCTAAGCAATCTAAGGTTTTCACAGTAATACAAGTGAGAATATTCTATTTTTAATAATGTGATTATTTTAAAACCAAAGACTGTACTTCTCAGAACAGTACTTTGGAATAGCAAAAGATGAGAGGGACACCTTTCAGCATTAATAAACTGAGGAATATTTATGAGAATTAGCCTGGCATCTTCTTTGAAGCACCAGACCCCTGAGATGAATATGATGGGTACAAGGCATACCTATTACAGCGGTGAGAGATGCTTCAGAATTTGTGATGTGGTAACTCCAAGGTCACACAGGCACACAGGAATGCACCAACACTGCAGTTCAGGACATGCCTGACATTCATCTGCATGGCAAGACCAGCCCAAATGAGGATGCCAAAGTCAGGACAGGCTTTATGTCTGTGCAGGTACATTAGCTTTGAAAGACACATATTGTTATTTGATGGCTTTATAGTGCTCCAATATAGGAAGCAGAATGAAACTGAATCTCACCTTTTTTAGCAAGTGGGAGAGATAAAGAACGAGAATAAAGTATATAATTAAACCTGATTAAAAATTATTACATTTCCATTGCATTATCCATGATAACAAGAAAGAAAACAGAAAATAGAGGAAGTGCTATGAATACCGCCCGTGATTGAAAAGAAAAATGGACTGTCCTTGTCTGACTTCCATTTAGAATGAGAGATGAGCTCCTTGGTTTGTCATATATTGGGCTCTTTTTCTGTACCACACCATGGAATGCTGACAACACCAAGAAGAAATCTAAATAACCTGTTCAGAAGAAAAGAAAAAAAAACCACCACAAAACCTGATGACCTTTCAGTATTTGTTGGGAATGAACTGTAAGCAGTAGTTTGAAGATGAAAAGTAAATGGCATTGAGCCTTCTTAATTATTTTTCCAGTTTCAGGCCTTTAATACAGTTCTGGGTCTTGCTGACACACCCAAAATGAGGCTTACAAAACCCAGAGTGTGAATTTTGTGCTTATTAATACGGAAGCAGCAGGACAAAGGCTGCAGGTGTTTTTTAATTCTTTTACCTAGTTTAAATCCCTACACACTCATGATTCAGATTTTGTGCATGACAGTGAGCCACTAACATGGAAATCCTTTAATGCAGCTCCAGACAAATGTGGCACTGGCAGAATGAAGGAAGGCAAGACAACCCCTCTGAAACACCTCGATTAACTAATGTGTAAAAATCTGCAATCTCAATGTCCATCAGAGCATGCTAAAAGAAACAACAACACCAGAAGGAAACAAATTACTCAGTTTCCAGGGAAAAACATTAACAAAGCAGAAATCACAAAACCAGGCCATTCCTGAGCACTGTATTTACAGACCACCATCTTTGTGTGGAACAGAAAAAAAGATAACCTGGCTAAAAGAACCCACCCAACTATTGGAAAACAAAGTGGTTTATTTAAGGCAAGAACAGTAATGACAAACGGAGGAGCAGTGGAAGGTCTTGTGCTACTACTTACTATGTAAAGATGTTGGAGATCAATAATCACCTTCTGCATTTCTGATGTGCCAGTGGAGTCCTTAGCATGTCCAGTTGGCCTCCAAAGATGCTCCTGCTACTGGAAAAGGAGATACCTTCCTCTTCCAAAGTCCATCACCTCTGGGAGGTACTCGTACTGCCTCAATGTGGGAGAACTCCATGCATCTGCTGTGACGCCATCCTGATGGCTTTGCAATCTCTCTGCTCAGAAGCACCCTTCAAGAGAAACTTCTCCCTATGGACTACATAGGGGTCCCAGCTGAATTAGCCTCAACCGGTTGACTAAATTATCTCCATTACTTGAGCTGGGTGCCTAAAATTAGACTGTGAAAGCACTTGCCTCTCTTTGTGTAAGTAGTTACAGGTGCTATTGCAGCATGTGTGATCATGTTCAAATTACTGTCAGTTTAATCAGTTTCAATGCCCATGACAACGTACCTAGGGCAGAAGAGACCCGAGCACAGGCTATTGAGAGCAACAGTGAAAATCATTATATATAGTCCAGTGGCCACCTTGAGGCAGAGATTGTCCCGGTTTCACTCTACATGTGCTAGAGCCAGCTGGCCTACACCTTGCTCAGCTGTGCCGGAATATGAGGTCCTTCTGCCTTTAATTACAGTAAATATGGATCATCACTGCTTTCTATGAGTACTGTGGCTCAGCAGCGGGCTGCAAGCGGATCTGAGCCCACCCAGAAGAAGCAACAATCTGGTAGTGCTGGAAGTGCAGAGGATTGCAACAGGAACCAGTAGGATGTCTTGGTGTAGCAAGTGTGTGGGGATAACAGCTAGGAGTTGTTATCCAGCTTTTCCCACTTTTTCCACTTTTATCAAACTTTCCATCCCTTTCTGAGGAAGCAACAAATGAAGGCTTAGTGACATTCTCTCACTAGGGAGGTCAGGACAGACCATAACCTTCCTTGATGGAGTGCTCAGCTCTGGTCAGGAAAAGCAAGAAGAAAGCTGCATATAAACACAGAGGTATCCCATGGTAAAACCAAATAAGGCTTCAGTATGACTGGGCTACTGTAGTTAAAATATAAGTGCTTAAACTCAATTTTTTTAACAGTCCTCCAAATACTTGGATGACATATATTAAATGCCTGGAAACTAGTAACACATTGCTGTCATAACCTACAAAACAATTTTAGTAGATGAAATACTAGAAGAAATAATATAGCTGGGAGATTCAGAAAAAGAAAATAATGGTTTCATATCACCTGCCTTATCTGATGGGCAATATAGGTTTGATACCTTTCAATTTTTATGCCTATTCTGTTTGTTAAGGAAGAGGTGGGGGAAAGGAAGCAAGAGTACTGTATGCAGCAGGTAACCTCCAAAAGTTTCTTGCATTTTGAATAACTGCCAGTTTAGAAGATACTAGAAAAAAAACTCGTAAGAAATTTCATAATCAACTGAACTCTTTCATCACACTTGTGACAAAATATGGTGTATGTACCTTAAGGATATAATGTTGAATATACTCTACTTGGCTGAATGCTGCAGCATATTCTCATTCACTGAAAATTACTGGGAACAACTGGCATCTCCCTACATCTTGCCAAAAGCCTGAAGGGAGCTTCTGTAATGAACTCCCTGCCTTTAGTTTTCCTTAGCATTTGAAATGTCAGTGCTGAAAGTGCTACTATGAACAGCACATGGAGGAATAACAACATCCCAGACAATGGCAGACATTATTTGGAAGGAGATTATGTCATATGAAAAAATAAACCTAAACAAATAGACAGTCTGCTGTTTCCTGAACATTTCTGTGCTCTGAAACACGAACTCGTCATTGCCCAAATCTGTTTGAGCAGAATCAAGAACAATTCTATCTCTGAGACAAAGCACTTTTGAAGAGTGAGCTGGTGCAATAGAAATTTGTTGTTTTATCCACCTCCTTTATGTGTGGAAAACTAGGAAAGAGGGAAAGCAAAGGAAATGGAAATAAACAGAGGGGTTGTTTGCTTGTTATCATTACTTCTTTGGCTACATGACTGTAGCATGATCCATGGTTGTGAGAGGCCAGTATATCCAAGATGATTGTGTGGTTAGATGCCAGGAGCTGGCTGGTCACAGTCTGGTTTTGGGTAGATGTTGTTCCCAAGGTGGGTCGAATACAGGCAACATGGTATTCCTGCTGCACACACTGCAGAACACTGCATCCTTAAGGGCTATGGGGCTGAGGGGCAGTCTTTGGCCTTAAAACAGAATCAGCTAGTGGACCTGTGAAGAAAGAGCCTTCCAGTGTGACCCACAGAAAGAATGATCTGTGGCAGCTCAGTAGGAGAGGAGACTCAGAGAACAGGAAATACTCTTCTATTCAAGTAGGAGATGAGGGTGAACACTTATTCCAAAAATCTGAAACTACTTTAGCTGGACAAGGGCTTCTTTGGTTGCCTTAACCTGTACTATTTTTTTAACATTATTTCCAGGAGGAATTAAACTGAATTAACTAGATTGTTTTGGTATACATTGGTGTCAGCCCTGGAAGGAAAAAATCTTATACTGTGGCAAAGATCATACATTTATTTTTCTTGTATTTAATGTCTACTGTAGTGCTTCATCTTAAAAAGCATGCTGCTAACCTGTGCAGCCTGTAAAACAGGCATCAGGAGTTATGTGCACAGTGTGAAATATCCCACGATTTAATTTGAATTTGCACCATTATTGAGACACTTGTGGACTTATGTGCTGCATTACCGCTCTACCTGGAGTTAAGACATAAGAAGAATGGTGTTTCAGAAAAACCTATAGACCAATCACAGTCTTTAAAGATGGAGTAGTGACTGGAGATCCTTGACTTCAGAGCCTTGAAAAGGCTCTGCTCAAGAGAAGGCAGGGAAAGAGGGCAAAAAGAAAGATGTGTTCATCACCTTCTGAGAGCCAGCCTTTTAACTTATCTCCAGCTGGGAATCCTGATGTAACAGGCAGTTCTGAGAGTTTGGGTCCACAGAAAAATATGGTCCCGAGTCTGACTGCAGACCTTGAAACAATGCCTGATTGAGGGGCAGCTTGTGCCTGCACTGCTGCCAGGGCTGACCATAGAGCAGATACACACCCACCTTCAGCCCTGTCCAGCTCTCAGGGAGGGCAGGGGACACGGGGAACCCATGGCTGTCCTCCTCAGGCTGCTATCCAGGATTTCTGCAGGTGACACAGAGGAAGATCTAACACTTTGGTCTGTTGTACCCCCTTGCAAATGACACCACAGCGTGACCTGTACTTTGAGGTCATCTTTTTCATGTGCTTTCCTGTTTTTCCTCAGTAACTCATAATGGCAGGTATTTTTCTTGACTTTGTTTGTTTTTTTTTTTACTGTGAGAGTGACAGAGCACTGGAACAGGCTGTCCAGAGAGGTTGTGGAGTCTCCTTTGCTGGAGACATTCAAAACCCGCCTGGACAAGTTCCTGTGTGATGTGCTCTAGGTGACCCTGCTCTGGCAGGGGGGGTTGGACTAGATGATCTTTCGAGGTCCCTTCCAACCCCTATGATTCTATGATTCTATGATCACAGGGACCATATAATTTCTGTGGTGTGGAGAAAAGAAAGGTTTAGGTGCAAAAGAAAGACATTTAATAACTCTCATGACTTGGACAGCCTCTTCTATTATGGCATCATTTTCTTTGAACTGTGAGGCCAGGGTGCAGCAAAAAGACGTCTGCTACTTGACTGACAAACAGCTGGCATAAAAAACATCCAGTGAGATGTGAATGATCATTCTTTCTAAGGGCAATGTGGGCTCTTTTTCTGACTCAGTTTTATCTCTGAAGGTGAATGCCTACTCACCTGCAATATATTCTGCCTGCAAATTGGCAAATGCCATTGTAATGGTTGTCATTTTATCTTTTTCTATTAAGCCTGAGGGAAGAAGTTATGAGGAAGAGAGAGAGAGAGAAATTTTTGTTTTCTCTTCTGAATCTCCTACATAAGCAAAACTTATAAAAGAACATTGTTTGTCATTTGATTTGGAAATAATTTTGCCTTTCAACATTACTAGTGTATGTCAAGAGGAATAGAGGCTTGCAGGAAAAGGAGATGAAATATCCTCTTGTTATTTATTGATTTTGAACAGCTCAGCATGGAAGCTTCATACAACAAAAACAGCAGTTTAAGAAAGATGACCAAGCCATCATGAACCACTTAGGTACACAACTGCCAAAACAAAAAAATGCACAAAGTTATTGCTTGTGAGAGGAATATGCACATAAACACCCTCAAATGCAGGCGTGCACTTCTGTGGAAGGGGTGAGAAACCCCTAGGGAGGTGAAATTTACCCCTCTGATGTGACAGGCAGCTCAGCAGCCTGCGGGAGCTTTTCCCAGGCCTCAGCGGCGGCAGAAATTACAGATACCCATCCCCAGATGAGCAGTCAGTACCAGCCCCAGGTTCTCACCATGTTGTGCAGAGAATGGTGAACAATCTCTCTGGTCAGTGTGCACGTTCACACTGGCTGATCCCATGCTAAGCCTTAGCTTGTACTGTTTCTTTTTTTAATGTTAAAATCAGAACGTGACATAAACCCATGATTAGGTAAACCAAAAACAAAGCAAAAGTTCAGCCCAGCAATGTGTTGCTTTGCAGCCTGTATTCTTTAATGATGCCTATGAACACACAACATTCAAACACATTTCCATTCATTGTATTGACTACAAATATCTTTTCCTTGCAAGCTATTTTAAACACACAATGAGATTTAACAAAAACGCATAGACCTTTTAATTTAGTTTGGGTAGTTGGATAAAGGCACAGTCAAAGGCTTAAAAAATCCCACAAATCACAACATATAATTTAAAAATCCCCACCCCAAGCACAGAAAAATGGCAATAGTACCATCATGCTGTTTTACTCAGCAATAATATAGTCCCCTCATCAAGACAAACTACTCAGCTTTCAGCCTTGTAGTTTATCTGCTCAGGAACTGGATTACTGCCTCATAAAACAGTGCAATGGTGCAATTATCACTTCAGTATTAGTTAGGTACTGCAAGGTGCTCTTGTTCTCTGTTAGGTGGGACACTTTATGGTGGCCATAAAGCCAATGTGGTTTCAAGTATTCGCTACAATGAAAGGCTGTGTTTTTAACAAAGTGCAATAGCTTATTTTCTTGTGACAGGCACTGGTGGTATGTGAGGTTGTACGTAGGTGGTATGGATGTCAAACTGGAAGGGGAGGGTTGAGATGAAGATGTATGAAGCTGGGACAAGCATATGTTTGGGACTTCACTAATGTGCATTTCTATCAAAATCTGCATCTCAAAATATGTTCACTATGTTTACCCTACCCCTTCATTTGGGAATGATCAGGTGATAACTTTTGTACACCGCCATGTGGGACTCTTTGGACAAGGTAGAGCTTACCAGTTTCTTTCATTAGATGCTCACGGACAGTCGGAGCAGATCTGTGAGGAGCGCAAGAGAGTGTCCAGCATCCTGAGATGTATCTGAGTTGAAAACAAACACTAACACATTCCAGTTTCTATGGTAGGATTGCTTGTGAGGAAAAAGGAGTGGTACTCACTGCAAAAAGCCCCTGTGTCATTCCTTGCACACTGATGGGGATACACAGGGAAAATGTCATGCAATATGCAGTATTTTCCAAGTCTGGAAAGAATGGTGGTAGAGACCTTTTCTGTACATGACTTGGCTAGTTTTTGCAGTGGAAAAACTATCAGTACTGTGGATGAAAGTGGGTTTGGGTTGAAAAGTAGCAACAACATCACAAGGAAGAGGTAAAATATATCTGCAGCAAGTAAACAGAGAACAGACCAAGGTAAGCTAGAAACCTCCCCACTATGTTTGATTATAAAGGATATCAGTACTTTCATGGACATGCAGAGAGTGATTATTGGGGTTCTCCTTCACATTTTCCTCTTTTCTAACAAATGTTCTGGAAGCAATTTTGTTTCTTCAAAACGAAATTTCAGATTAAAATATTGTCACAATCATCCATTTAGAAAGTTTCCTTAAGATTAGCTTTTGCTTTCACACAATCTGAATGGTATTGAAATGCCATTTATCAAAACCTGAAGTTTGTTTCAGGGTAAATAGAAAACAAAATCAAATACAATGGGAAAACTTTAAGAATATTGCTGATCAAAAAAAATTGAGAGAAAGTGATCAAAAAGACCCTTCAGTCTTTTAAGCAAACATAAAAGTGTCATTTTTAATAGCTCAAAACAAAAAAAAAAAAATCAATATGCCTTATGCTTTCAATGAATTTCTCTTTTCTATTTTAATAAATCAAAATAAGTCAGAGAGTAAAAGGAAGGGTGTTTCAGATGAACAAATAATGAAACCATCTTTGAGATCTAGCCTTCACAACCACAGTTTAAAATGAATACTTGTCAACTTTATATACTCACTGAACTTGAGACTTATTCAAATTCTGCCAATCTCTTCACTACCCCGTGCATAAAGATGTTAATGGCATTTATTGATCCTGGGTACATTACACCTGGAGATGTCACTACTCATAAGGAATGTAACAAGATATTGTAAATATGCAAAACACATTTATATCAGATACAGCTGGTTCAAAGCTCCTCAGAAATGGAAGCAAAAAGTGCAGCTTAGTTGCCAAAAAGCTGAAGAGGAGATGGGACTAGATTGAAAACAGGCTTCCCCTGCTGAATGGAAGGGAGAGAAGAGGGCAAAGGGCTGTGTCTGGGATGTCAAGCCACCCAAAAAGCTGGATCTGTCATGCCAGTCACTGCCCAAGGAGTGGTGTGAAGGCAGCGCCTGACTGGGGCCTACAAGAAAGCTGGAGAGGGACTTTTTACAAGGATATGTAATAATAGGATGAGGCACAATGGCCATGATCTAGAGCAGGGTAGATTTAGATTAGATATTAGGAAGAAGCTCTTTACTATGAGGGTGGTGGGACACTGGAATAGGTGGTGGAGGTGCCATCTCTGGAGACATTCAAGGTCAGGCTTGATGGGGCTCTGAGCAACCTGATCTAGATAAAGAGGTCTCTGCTCACTGCAGGAGGCTTGGACTAGATGACCTTTAAAGGTCCCTTCCAAGACAGCGCATTCTGTGATTCTATGATTTTGGGAGGATTGCTCTTCTCCCACACTTGTATGTGCCCCTCCATGGCCGCCCTGCTGAGGTGGGAACCCCAGTGACACAGGCCCTGGCTGCCTTTGAGTCCAGCCTGCCCAGGAGGTGGCAGGGCAAGGGCAACGCAACCTAGCTTGGGGCCTTTGGCTGGTCCCAGTGTGAAACACCAACAAAACGCATAGAATTTCGAGCAACGGATGGACTGAGGTAGTGTTTTGAAAGATGGGAGAATCCTGTGTGAGGACAAACAAATGACAGTTTCACAATCTTCTTTCCTTTTTTTTGTTTTGTAGGACACAGCTAAGTGATCTCTCAAGCTGTCTTAATACCCTATTACCCATCAGCTGAACTGTACTCAGCATTTAGATAGACCTCCCATTAGTTTAAACACCATATAAGCCTCTCTTTTCTCCATTGTTTGTAAGTGACAGTCTGAGAGGAAACACACTGCTCAGGTATTTTAAAAACTGCAATTAACTTGACCCCGTGATCTGACTGGTGTGATACCCACTACATCCAAGTACTTGCAGGACTTAGGCTCAAATTTTAAATCTCCTAAAAAACTTCCTAAAATCAAGCAATACAAGGCAGTCAGCAATTGCATTCAGCTACAAGCTTCCACCTGGACATGGGTTTCTGTTCATGCATGGTGCCTCATTCTCAAGTGGTCTGAAGGAGCCAGTGCAGAGGCAGGATGCCTGGTCAATGTCTTTGTCTCAGAAAACAACAGAACCAGAAAGCCCTAACACAAATTAAAAAATAATCTTTTGAGATGAGCTAAATTCGGTAAATGCTGAAAAAGCAGAAGTAGACAAGCCTATATTTTCACTGCTATATATATATGTTTGATTGCTATCATAGTGTTCAAGGCCAGGTTGAACGGGGCTTTGAGCAGCCTGGTCTACTTGGAGGTGTCCCTGCCCATGCTGGGGGATTGGAACTAGAAGATCTTCAAGGTCCCTTCCAACCCAAACCATTCTGTGATTCCATGAAAAGAAACATACACAACATAGAGATGAAAATGACCATGGGCATGAACCTTCACGTGCTTTCTTCTCTGTTTCTTTCTTTTTGCTGCCAAGCTCACAGCTGAGGAAGAGGTGCTAACGTAACTCACCTCACTCCTCTGTTCTGACCTTTGGGTAGTTACTATCCATGCATGCAAATTGGGAACGGGATATTAATCAGCTGAAGGCATTGAGGTTTACTCTTTGCAGTAAAATCAATGCTTAGACACTAGAGGTAAGTCTGATGAGAATTATAATATGATGTAACTTTTCATTTATTTCAGGTCAATTCCTGATATTGCCAATGAGAAAACACTATTTCAAATTAAAGGAGACCCCCTTCAGAAATTCATTTTTTCTGTTGATTAGAATGGAGCCACAAAAAATTACTAGCTCTGCCATAGAGTATTTATCATTAGAAACAAACAAAAGGTTTGGATAAGAAATAGACTGTTTAAAGTTCACACTCACTCATGTCCATACCAAAGCCGAAACATGCTATGAAAACTGCCAAGCCAGATGGGATTTACTCACCATTAAGGGGGGAAAAAAAAAAAGAAAAAGAAAAAGGAAAAAAAAAAGAACAAGCAAAACCACAAAGTGAGAGTGTGAAGCAAAGCATTTGAAAGTAATGGGCCAGATTCACAAGTTTGTTCTAGTTGCCGTAGGCTTTTCCAACACAGCCAAGCAGCTGGGTACATAGTCAAAACCACTGACATCAGTGCAGTTGTGCTTTCTTCCATCCAGCCCTAATTTGGACCATGGGCTGATATCAAATACTGGTGCTAGAAATTCCTTTACCATCTGCTGCTTTGTAATTCTGCTCCTTTTACAAATTTCCAAGTGCAGCCTTGTTACAACCTAGCAGTACCTGCAGCTACCATCAGCAAATCCAGCTCTAATTCATGCAAGTGCACTTAATGGCTAGTAAAGTCTTGACCTAGATGTAAATCCTTTGGTGGTAGAAGCAACCATTCATTTGTAAAGTGCTAAGCACAGCATGGATAATGGAAACGAAACATTCCTAGTCCCATCATACAGGCTAGAGATGAACACAACCTGAAAATCACCTTCCACACATGGTCTGCACAAGACCCTGCTACCATCCTTTGCAAAGTTGTGCATACTGTTCTTTCCTCTTTGTGCTTCTAACTAAAAAATCCTAGGGCCTCCTATGAAAGAAGATTTCAAATAATGTATATTTCATATTTTATTACATTGTATGCAGTGGAATTTTTGAAAGACTCCTTTGCAAGAGCTGTGAGTTGGCTGCAAATGTTTACACACAGCCCTCCCTCTTGCCTCTCATATCAGTGTGATTTATTTGCACAACATATAATAAATAATGCAGCAACAAGTAGGTTTTAATCAATAGAACAGCTTTAGAATCTGCACTTTCAGAATGAACTGTATGTTTTCTGTTTATTTTCAAATACATCTCAACCTATCTAATTCAATTTCTAATCTCATAAATGTTGTTATCAAGACATTATAATTGAGATTCTGAAAGCCTGTTTCCAACTTATTCAGAGCAGTCAATCTGCCTTAAAATATTTCTGTTTGGAAACAGACAGTACTTTAAAGCAACCAGCAAAAATCTTTCAAGAGGTGCCATTCTTTTTCATTGCCTACTTTTTGTGGAAACATGGTCCATTTGGGCTCCAAGAAAAATGACAGACAAAAGGGAGAGTATATGTATAATTATACATACACTTCCTATCAAATGAAACCAAAGCAAAGCAAATAAGTGGAGTTTGTTTCCAGCGTGTGAAGAAAACTACTATCATATTCATACATTTTAAGAACAGCAATAAAAATGTCTTCAAAGATATCATATGTTATTTGATCTAGACTCAAAGCTTGAAAAATAGAATCGTTACATAATGCCACTTTATTACTGAAGAGTGTGCACCACAAGGAGATAGGATGTGCCAAAGTAAATGGCACAATTACTTTGTTAATTAGGAACATAAATGCAAAACCTTAATAAAATGGATAGCAGAGGAGATGTGAGTGAGAAGCAAGAAGGCAACCTTTATGTTGTCTTACAGAAGTTTGGAGAAACTTTCATGGGCAGGACAATCCCCTGCACTCTGCAGCAGCTATGTACAGCCCACCGCCATCTCTCATGAGTGGTATTTCATGAAACCAGCATGCAAAAGGCATCTCTATTTGGGTTATGATAGTTATGGCTCAGCCCTATTTCTCCATCAACAGGAAAAAATGCAAATTACTTAATTAGCATAATCCAGTGAATTAATACAATTTTCAGAAAAGGCTCAACTAATAATCATACTGCTTGAGAGCTAATTGAATGCAGAAATCTTGAGTATGAGCTCAACATTAACTCTGTTCAGTGTGACAAATTTTGGTGTGCCCCACCAGAGTCTCTTCCCCACTCAGCGAGGAAATGCAGACAACCCAGAAGGAGGAGGAGCACCAGACCCCATGAGAGATGGAATATCTTTCAGTTGGTGTGGACCACATGGGCTTAAAGTCAGGCTTACAGTTCAAACGCTTGTGCTTCTTGTCTCATGCTGAGTAGGCCTCTAGGCACAGTGTGGGGCACCTGGAAAAACATCAGGACGACTCAGAACACTTGATCAGCCTTGTCCCTGACCACATCTGACTGAAAAGGAGGTCTCGCATGGGTGAGAAGGGTATGGCAGATAAACCTTTGGGAGCCAGCACAAAGTCATCTCAGATGAATTTTTGCATGCAGGTAGGACAGAGGCTGTTATCCTCTATATCCTCTCTCCTCCCTTCTCTTTAACCCTACACTCTCCTCTACTACAGATCTGTGAAGCCAGACCTTTGGGGTGGCACTATCATGGTGCTGTTTTGTTTTCTTGCAGAGAATTTCTGGCTTGTCTGCAGAATACATGCAGGTAGACACAGTGCACGAAGGAAGGGCTTTTCAAGAAGGATGGATAGTACTTTAAAAAAAAAAAAAAAAAAAGAGAAAAAGAGGCTGGCTGTATCCGTGTGCTGGTCTGAGTTTGTCTCTTGAGTGGCTGGCGCCAGTCTAAGAAACTGCATCTTCAGTAGCAATACCATAAAAGCCAGCACTTATTCTTTAACTTCCTCACTGCCTCCTGCTGCCCAGTTCAGAACACATTAATGAGGACCCCAGGAGCTGGATGATATCCTTCACGCTTGCTGATAGAAAGGGGAACCAGGAAACAGGAGCCTGTGGACAGCACAGCATGCCAGCTCTTTTCTTCACCCTCACATACTGAAATACCAGCCCTCACAGTGTTTGCTCATTTGTAATCTGTGTGTGTGAAGTGAGACATATTCTGGATAGAGGCAGGTGTAAGGACACATTTTGGCAGAATCATGTCTGATCATGTTTCCTCCAATGGAAATTGAGATAAATGTATCCAGAAACATGGCAATCAGCAATATGCTTGCTTCTCCTCTACCCACAGGCAATCTGGAAGTCAGGGTTTCCTGGCTGTTCCTGGTTAACAGAGATGTTTAAAATGTTGATGACTGCCTCTGTGATTAAATAAGCATGGAGACCAACAACTATTGCTCTGGATCAAGAGCCAAGCTCATTAGAAAGAGTTAGTTTACTTAAAGCTTCTGAACAGTGCATCTGTAGATGCTTGCAGGCAGCTTTGGTGCAGATGGTGTGATGTCCCACCCTGAGAGTCTTCCTGTCAGGAGAACAAAAACCTTTCACTGCTACACTCCATGGCAGCTCATCTTTGTGTTCCCTGGAAGAGAAGCTCATCTTGTAGATGCAGAGCCTCTGGCACAGTCCCAAACTAAGTCAGCACACCAGCCTTTTCAAAAATGGAACCATTTTCAGTTTTCAAACATCAAGCATGTATCCAAGGTCAAGTGTTGTCCACTTCTAACGTGCTATGGGAAACCCCTGGGTGCCATAGCTGCAGACCCTAGGGCTGATGAAAGAAAGAGTTCCCTGAAACTGACTGTATGAAACAGCCAGATGCTCATATGCTTTGTCTCAATGTTTGTCTGCAACAGACTGAGTGTTTCTCTCTCCTCAAAGTGGTGGTGTTGTGCTGCACTGCCAGAAAAACACATTGTGAATTCTCTTCAAATTTGAAAATAGAGAGAGTCTGAAGGAAGTGAAGTAACTTTTCTCCATTACTTCTTTAAGGGTTGTTTAATGCAAATATTCTCCTTTTCTCTAACCTTTGAAATAACATCACTGGTGAAAAGCGAGAAACATGAAAAGCTTTCCTACACCTGGAAATAAAGCCTTTAGGCATCAAGGATGTGAAGGCAGAAGGACTACCAAGCAATGAGGCAGTGAGAAGACAGACTTGCTTTTTCCTCTCTTTCCTAAGGTAAACCTTAGCTAGAGAAGGCTACTCAATCACTAATCTGAAAGTATTCTCCTTGTTTAAAAATGAGACATCACACAGGCTCAAAATGTGATGGCTGAAACTGCTCAGAGAAAGGTGTTCCTTGTAATTTATCTGTGCTCATGACATCCTGAGATCCCTTTATCTTGTCCTTGGCATTTGCTTTAATGAAAAACTGTAGGAATACCAAGCATAATTGTATCAAGCTACTTAATACAATTAATGACATTAGCTGTGGAGATATGGACGCAAGGATGTATTTCTTTCACCCCGTTGGAATTTATTTCAATCTGGGTCCACCACAAGTACTCAAAAAATTTAAAAACCACAGACAAAGAAATGTTCATAAACACAAGCGACTGAGGTAATTAAATCCTGTAGTCAGCTAAATTCAAAGTGATAATTCAAAGTGATTCACACATGATAGTTACTTGACTTCTCTCTGGATATGCTCTGAATGACACATCTCTGACTTGAAAAAATTTTTGTTCCAAGCTGTTATGAAACCATTTACACTAAATGAGGGCAGCACTTAGAAGGGTGGCTGAGAGTGAGTTCCTATTACAAACAGTGCTCTCATTAAGCAAAATCATGGCTTGTGGGTGTGTATGTGGCAGGTTTTATTTTTTTTTATTTTTTTATTTTTTTTTACTAGCTAGAGAGAAAATAGCTTAGCATAGGTACCTCTGTGTAAAGCTTGCAGTTCCCCTAGAAGGTCTCTGGCATGTCATTATTTGACCTCAAATCTACTTCCTCTGAAAGGACATTTTTAAAACTCCCACCTGCAAGCAGCAGCAATTAATTACTTGACAGACACCCAAATGGCCTGAAAACGACCTCTAACAACTAATGCACCTCTGGGACATGCTGCACACATGCCTAAATCTCTCATATACACATCTTAAGACCCCATCGTTTTGCCTATCTCCTCCCAGCCTCCACCCTCATGCAGATAAAGCCATCCAGCTGTATTCCCCATCCTCCCAGCTTCTTCAGCATTTAGCCTTCTCCCTCTACAGCTATGAGGGGCTTCCTACATAAGTCAGAGCTCAGCTGCCCCTATCCTGCTACAGCAGCACCCTGCACAGGGCGTGCACCGCCTGCCTGGCCAGTGCTCTCAGCACTTCACACAAACTGAACAACAAATGATGCTGAGGAGCCTTACAGCACCTGAGGTGCCTTACAGCACCTGAGGCTTGTTCTTGGATGAAAGTAAAAATCAGAATCCATTCCCAACTTCTTCGTGCATCTAGAGTGGGGTAAGAATCCTGCAGAATGATTTTGAGTAGAGAAATACTTGATTAATTCTCATTATGGCTTCCCTTTTTTTCCAAAATAAACTCAAAGAAAATGGGTAAACTGAATATTCATCAACCACCAACACTTGTAACTCTTCAAGGGCATCAAGACCTGTTCACAGTGTTGAAATAGAGCTGGCTTGCCCCATAGGACATTAATTTATCAGATGATACTCATATGATAATAATTTCCTTTAATTTCTAAATTAAAAAAACAAAACCCAGACAACAGTTGGGATGAAGCACAATGCAACACTAAAGACATTTGTTGCGACTCTCTCCCTCCTCCTTCAAGAGTGTGATGTTTCTGGCATATTTAAAGTTGTTGTTGGGATTGTCTTTAAAGATTGAAAGATTCCATACATTTTCATGAGTTGTGAGCTATATGCATGCATTGTGTGTGTGTGTGTGTGTGTGTGTGTGTGTGTGTGTGAGGTATCTGGATGCAACAAACAGAAAACAAACTCTCTATGTAAAATGTTTCTTACTCTTACCCCAATCTTGTCATCAGTAGGATATTGAGGACTGTAATTAAAAACAAACAATCAATCAATCAAACAAACAAAAGTTAGAAGGAAAGGAGACAAAAGGAAGAGTTAAAGACAAATTTAGCTGGAATTCTTCTGAAGCTGGCATCAGCTGCTAAGGGTGGCTGCCTGGCTCTGCTCCTTTGAGATTGATGGCCACCCTCTGCTCTCTGCTTTTCAAAGTAATGGTGAGCAGCTTGGCACAAATCCAGCTGAGTGCAGCTAGAGGGTAAGAGCACTCCTTAAAGCTTCTTTTCCTTGCTCCTGAGAAACAACACTAGGACTCTGCCTAAGCCCGCTCTTGCTGGAAAGCCCCCGGTTAGCATGGGAGCTCAAGTCCAGTCTGTGAGTCAGTACTAAAACCTGCAATTGTGAGATGAAGGACAGTCAGAGGGCACAAGAGAGTTTTCAGCCCCAGCAGGATCAGTCGGAACCACCTACCGATACTGTGGAGACTATTTTAAGGGAAGATCCATGAATTACTGAACACACATTTAACACTGATTTTAAAGTTTATGTGAGAAAATCACAACACACAATCATTTTATCCTGCATTTACCTTGACTGTTACTTATGGGTTTTTTTTAAGTGGTCCTTGGGCCATGACAACAATTAAACAATGGACTGATAATTATATATTGATTGTATATTGTCACAATCCGATATTCAGATATGTGGCAATTTTTTATTATCTCACCAGGACAAAACAAAGGTGCACAAACAGACACTGGGGCTGGTGTGCGGTCTTACGAAGATGGGGCAGAGCCCCCTTGCTTTCTAACACTCCTCACCACAGTGGGAGGCTGGGGTGGCTGGACTCTGCCTTCCCTCTCCTGGTATGAGCCACACAGCAGCTGCACTCGTTTGTCCGACAGGACCTGTGAAAAGGTTTAAAGGTGATCCCAAATGGTGAAATTGAGACACAAATGAGGTCAGATGTCATGTGCACACTGAACTTTATTGGAGTTACACAGCAAAGTCCCTAGAGCGGATAGGACAGGGAGGAAAAGGAAAACAGAAACAGAAAAGAAAGAAGAAAGCAGAATTACGGAGATTAGCAAGATAATAGTTACCACTACAGTCCAGCGATGTTGTTGGTGGGGAAGCATTTTGGTGGGGAAGTGCTGCGGTGAGGAAGAGCTTCCATGCACCCAAAGTGTCCCAAATTTTTATACAGCTCCCCCCCCCCCCCCTTTTTTTCTGCCAGTACAGGGGAGGAAATTCCTCTGTCTTCTCCATGCTTCTCCAAGACGGGAGGGAGAGTGAGGGGGGGTATGGTGCCGGGCTGTACCTTACAAATGGTCTTTGTCAGGCTAATTAACAAGATAAGCCATTGATTGGGCCAGCAACAGGGTCCCTGAACGGGATGAGACAACTTGCCACCTCAGGATGGTTTATCAGGTGCAGGTCAGACTTTTCTGGCCAAGTCAGTGATTTACATGAAGTCTCAAGGCCTAGTTATCACTGGATATCCTGCTCCTAGCGCCAGCTGAAGAGCTCCTTTGTCCCACATCAAAAACCCCCAGTCTGCAGGCATGAATAGGGGAGTAAAACAGCTTGGTGGGATCCTGAGTCATAGTCCAGCAACAAATACTTGTTGGCACACTTGTGGCCAAAGTGTAGGACAGTGTCCGTCTCTCACACAGACACTATATATCTGGAATGTCACATATATATATATATGACTGGGTGACCCACCTAGTGGATGAGGGGAAGGCTGTGGATGTGGTCTACCTTGACTTCAGCAAGGCCTTTGACACAGTCTCCCACAGCATCCTCCTGGAAAAGCTGGCAGCCCATGGCTTTGACAGGTGAACCTTTGCTGGTTGGATGACCGGGCCCAGAGAGTGATGGTGAATGGAGCTGCATCCAGCTGGCGTCCGGTGACCAGCGGTGTCCCCCAGGGATCAGTACTGGGCCCAGTCCTATTTAACATCTTTATTGACGACCTGGATGTGGGGATTGAGTCCACCTTTAGTAAGTTCGCAGATGACACCAAGTTGGAGGGAGTGTCGATCTGCCGGAGGGTAGGAAGAAGCTGCAGGAGGACCTGGACAGACTGGATCAATGGGCTGAGGTCAATGGCATGAAATTCAACAAGACCAAGTGCAGGGTCCTGCACTTTGGCCACAATAACCCCAGGCAGCGCTACAGGCTGGGGGGAAGAGTGGCTGGAGAGCAGCCCAGCAGAGAGGGACCTGGGAGTACTGGTTGACAACTGGTTGAATATGAGCCAGCAGTGTGCCCAGGTGGCCCAGAAGGCCAATGGCATCCTGGCTTGTATCAGGAATAGTGTGGCCAGCAGGAGTAGGATGTGATTCTCCCCCTGTACTCAGCACTGGTGAGGCCTCCCCTCGAGTCCTGTGTCCAGTTCTGGGCCCCTTGCTTCAAGAAGCATATTGAGGTGCTGGAGTGGGTCCAGAGGAGAGCAACGAGGCTGGTGAAGGGACTAGAGGGAAAGTCTTATAGGGAGAGGTTGAGGGAGCTGGGGAATTAGCCTGGAGAAGAGGAGACTCAGGGGGGACCTTATCACTCTCTTCAACTACCTGGAGGGAGGTTGTAGTCAGGTGGGGGCTGGACTCTTCTCCCAGGCAACTAGTGAAAAGACAGGAGGGCACAGCCTGAAGCTGCAGCAGAGGAGGTTTAGGTTGGATATTAGGAAGTGCTTCTTCACGGAGAGGGTGATTAGACATTGGAATGGACTTCCCAGGGAAGTGGTGGAGGCACCATCCCTGGATGTGTTCAGGGAAAGACTGGATGTGCCACTTAGTACCATGGTCTAGCTGATGTGGTGGTGTTAGGTCTTAGGCTGGACTTGATGATCTTAAAGGTCTTTTCCAGCCTTGGTGATTCTGTGATTCTGTGATATATATATATGATATGTTTAGTGTATATATATATATATATTGAGTTCACCCTCAGCAAGTTTGTTGATGACACCAAGCTCTGTAGTGTGGTCGACATGCTGGAGGAAGGGGAGACCATCCAGAGGGACCTTGACAAGCTTTAGAGTAGGGCCCATGCCAATCCCATGAAGTTCAACAAGGCCAAGAGCAAGGTCCTGCACCTGGGTCAGGACAAACTCAAACACAAATACAGGCTGGGGGAAGAATGGATTGAGAACAACCCTGAGAAGGACTTGATGAGAAGCTCAACATGAGCTGGCAAAGTAGACTTGCAGCCCAGAAAGCCAAATGTGTCTTAGGCTGCAACAAAAGAAGTGTGGCCAGCAGGTCAAGGGAGGTGGTTCTTCCTCTCTACTTCACTCTCAACACAAGGACATGGAGCTGATGGAGCAAGTCCAGAGAATGATTTGAAGGCTGGAGCATCTGTCCTATCAAGACAGGCTGAAGGAGGTGGGGCTTCTCAGCCTGAAGAAGAGAAGGCTCCAAGGGAGATCTTCAGTGGCCTTCCAGTACCTGAAGGGGCTACAGAAAAGCTGGGGAGGGGCTTTTTACAAGGGCATGTAGTGACAGGACAAGGAGGAAAGGCTTTTAACTGGAAGAGGGTAGATTCAAGTTAGACATTAGGAAGAAATTCTTCAGTGTGAAGGTGGGGAGACACTGGAACAGGTTGCCCAGAGAAGCTGTGGATGCCTCCTCCCTGAAAGTGTTCAAGGCCAGGTTGGATAGGGGTTTGAGTAACCTGGTCTAGTGGGAGGTGTCCCTGCCCATGGCAGGGGGATTGGAACTAGGTGATCTTCTAGGTCCCTTCAAACCCAAACCATTCTATGATTCTTTGATGATTTATTCACTTTTGCTAAGGTGTACATTCACTTCACCTGCAGTGGAAAGTTTTTATTATGGTGTTAAAGGTGTTCCTGTGATGGCTTCACACAGTAAATGTTCAGTGGATTATTTTTTACTTGTGGGTTTTGGTTTTTTTATGTTTGGTTGTTTTTTCTTTTTTTTCTCTTTTTCTTTTGTTTTTTAAGATGAGACTTGTAACTCCTTCTCCCTTAGGGACACAGTGGCTAGGTAGCGTCCTCTGTTTTCTTTCAGCATTAAAGGAGTGTTGGTATGGGGAATGTGAGGTGATCACATACATATTTAGTCTCCCTCTGCCTGTGGATTCTAACACATCCTTAACATTAAGGATTCAAACTGTGCCACTGAAGTCAATGATTTCTTTGCGTGCTTAAAAGTACAGGAAGTTTCTTGATTCAAATTAAGGTGACCTGGTTTTGTATTAGGATATTTCACTATTGAGAGTGACGGAATTCTAACACTGCTTTCTATGCATATTCACAGTTCTTTGCTTCAAGATCTTGAACTATCTCCTAAGAACAATAATAGAATGACAGAATCCTAAATTATGTCCACTATTGGCCTTGTGCTTTCTTAAAAGAATGCCCCAAAACTCTGACCAAAGAATGCAAAGGACTTTGACAGTTACACTTGGATACTTGGTTACTTGGTTACTTATTTACTCTGTCTGACCTTCTCTTCAGGGCTACCTTTGGAAAGCTGCTGTCCTTTACAAAGTTCAGCACAAAATCAGGCAGTACCTCCATTACAGTGGCTGGCAGCTACATAAAGAAGACAAAGTGGGGCTGCAATCTCACCGTGAGCTTCATCTTTCTCAGCAATGGCTTCCCCTCCTTCTCTTGGAAAGGCTGGCTTTAGCAAAGGCTGAATTGCAACGAGAGAGGGTTCATCTCCTTGCCCCTGAGAGAGGCTGGATACAACTAGGCTGCCTGAATACAGGCAGCACCCAAACTCCTACCCCCAGTGGGAAAATGCTAATTCCCTTTAAAGTGGCCAAAGGGATTTCATCAAGTTTGACAGACAGAAATATAAATAATCAACCCATCTAAGACTAGAACATTTTTGCCAGAAAGGATTTTTCCCTTCCTTCAATAAAAAGTAAATCTATTAGCAGGATGATAGAATCTCCAAAAGTATTCTCAACTTTCAGGGGCTTACTGGAACACCACCATCGACCATCAAAAGTGGTATTTGCTGTGGGCCTAGTGGGACTAGTTTATTCTACCTAGAGCCAACATCAAGACATAAAAGCATTGCTTTCAACTATTCCTAGATGCATATTTCTCTCCTTTTATGTGGCTATGCAGATTTTAGGCCAATAAAGGATTTTTAAGAACACAGTCAACATTTATAGAAAACTGCACTAGTTAAAGTATTCTTCCCTACCTAGTTTGTCCTAGTCCACGGGCTCCAAAACCACCACATCTTCTGCTCTATCTTTATCTTTGCCTTGTAAGCACAAGGAGGCTGACAGCCTTTTCAGAGCTCCTAGTTAATAAAAGCCACCCAAACCACACAAATTAGGAGTGCATACCTCACTGGACTGATGTCACTTTAACTAATGTTTAGAAAGCTTTTTGATATCCACAGATGAAAGGTGCTGTAACAGTGCAAGACATTACTGTTATTACCCACAGATGGTAAGAAGTTCTCCCACTGATACCGTGTGTATATCATGAAGATCTGAAAGCTGGCAAAGTTCCTGTAACATCACAAAAGGAGCTGCAATGGTCTTCTATTTAGTCCACCTCTTACAGTGAGAGTTTTAAAGTTTTAAACTGCAATAAACAGCCTTTCCCCAGCAGATCCAGAAAAAATCTACATACTCTATCTTGCATTGTCAATTGCATTAATGTCAGACCTTCAGCCAGTGGTTTCAAAACCTCTGTTCTGCTGAGTCTCCTCATTTATTTGCCCACAACTACTGCGAAAGACTCTGACCTTTCTGTTTGCCATTCCATCACCACCCCAAATCTCTCTGCATGGGATGGCCCCCAAACCTCATCCCTTGGATGTCAGAGCAAGGGAAGCCTGGGCTTGGAATGGGATGGGTGCACAGCCCCAGCAGGGCACAAGGCAGAGTGGCATCAGTATTCCTGCTGACATAGGGCTCTGGGGGGTTGTGTGTTGCCAGCTGCAGCACAGCTGCAAATCCCCTCTTTTACAGCTGGCATCTCACACACCAGGCAGTCAGACAATGAACCCTGGAGAAGACTGACAAGCTATATGTAACATGTCCTGCCCCAGAACATAGGAGAAGCTGGCTAAGTGGGGAAGGAAGAGGAAGGAGCCAAATTCTGGAGCTGGCTGGAATTTCCCTGGAGGGAATCAGATTTCCACTGCTCTTTAAGGAGCATGATATAGCCAGGAACACAGGCACGAGTTGGTTTGAGCAGGCCTTGAGAAAAGGAGAAAAGATAGAATATTGTATCTGGATAAGTTTAGTGTCCAGGGATGCCTGAAATTATAATGAAGACACAATGCTAAAGCTTTAATTGAGTTCCCAGCCTTTTATCCTGAGGTTGTTCATATTTCTTGCTACTGTGAATGTGACTCTTATCACTTCTGGAGTTGGCCAAATGGCAAAAGGCAATCCTGTTCAAACGTAAAGATGAAGTGATGGGTACACACAGTGGACCAGCAGCCGCAGCATTTTAAGTGCCTCAGGCTCTGATTGGTTTTTTTGTTATTTTTTTCTTTGTTGGTTTGCCTTTTTTTTTTGTAAAGTGTATGTTACAGGTATGATTTAATGCCATGACACAAAACAAGGGGAAAAAAAATGGAAAAAAAAAAAGGTTATGCCCTACATTGGTACAGAAAACTACTATTTTGGTTTCTCAGGAAGTTAGGATACACATGTTTTTAAAGATCAACCCCATGTAGAAACTGATCAGACTGATCTGGCCTTGAGAGCTCTGATGACAGCATGAGAGGCAGCTTGGTCTAGTGGACTGAAAGGCAACAATTCCTGAGGTCTAATCCTGGCTGACACAGAGCCACTGTGTGGCCTTGGGCAAGCTCCTTAAAAAGACATGTCAGGTCAACTTAGAGCTAAAATTAAAGTTTCACCAATATAAGGATTTGCAAATACTTACATCAGTAGAAATGAATGTCATCTTTGACTTTTATTTTTATTTTTAATTTCTATGGGGAAGGATGAAGGAAGGGAAACAAATGTTTCCAGCAGAAGTCTTGGAGATCTTGCTTTCTGCGCTGTTTTTCGCCTCAGTTCCCTGCTAGAGACCGAGTGTGAAAACAAAACTGGTAACAAGTTGCTTCTACAAAGAAGAATCCTCCAGCTGTAAGACAGCACAACCTTGATCCAGAGAGCTCCTGAGCAGTGGGAGCTTGTAAGTGTTAAAAACTCATTATCATTCAAGGAACGCTAAGTATTAATTAAGTATGTGCTAAGTAATAACTACGGTTCAAGAACCAGACTCTGCTCTCTGGTGAGTGCTTTCCATCATCCTTGCCAGCCTGAATTAGAAGTAAACTTTAAGACCCATGCAGCTACACCAAGGGCAGGCACAGGCAGTGGTTTAGAGCTGATAGAAGTTTGTAAGATGATTTATGCCCTGTGTGTTACTAACTTGTTAATATTTATCAGGTTGCTACAGCTTCCTATGATTCTGGTTTTCCCCAAACTGCTTCTTCATAATGACCACTACTGTTAGACTAGCTAGCAATGAATTATGAATGGACCTTATTTAGAAACAGTGTGGATCTGTGAGACATCTCTATTTGTGCAGTGATACTACTGCAATGTTACTGCACTCCCCTAAATGAGTCTGCCTCAGGTAACACCACTTTGTTCTGTGGATTTTGGAATGTTCTGGAGCAACACCTTCCTCCATTACCAGGAAGGGCAACTTCTTGTTATTGTTTTACATGACTCTGCAGCTCATGATCTTTCTAGAGGGACCTAGGAATTTGGGGGAAGGATTTGCCTTGGGAAATAGGCCATGCCTACTGCTTTTCAGGAGTCAGGAACCAGCAGTGCGTGTCCTGGTACTTATGGCTAATATGACAAGAGAAAACCAGGGACAGGGAGCAGTTAAAGGAATTAATACTTCTCTGTGGCTTACAGGTACAGTGGGAAACACAAAACCAGACCTGAAGTCCCATCGTTGGATAGAAACTGGCTGCAAGACAAAATTAAAGAGGAGGAATAACATTCAAATTAAAATGTGTCAAAAGTTGTCAGTGGCTGCCCTAGAGCCCCACAGTATAGTAGGTTTGTTCATATTGTCCATGTGAGATGAAAAAATTAGTCCCAAGGAGGCAAAAAACTGCAGATGCCACAGAGTTGTACCAGCTAATTAAGACTAGAGAGGCTGTATGGCACTCCAGCAGGAGGCAATAAAGCTGGGTGAGCTGAGAGCACCACAACACATAAAATGTAAGGTAACAGAAATTGTGACAAAGCATTTGAGCTACTTGTGTACATCATTGACTCCTAAACAAATGGTAGTGACTCTGGAAGATGATCCTGACGTCATGAATAGTGAAGAATAAACAGAAACCCCACTGTTCTGTGCAGAGTATTGACCTGCTATGTCAAGAAAATCATTGAGAAAAAGTACGTCAGAACTGGGGATATGGGAACCAAAGATTCAAAACAGCTTTTGTAGGAGGAGAAGAAAGATGGCATGTCTAAAAAGAACAATGGTAACGAAGTAATATGTGATGACCAATGGCTTACAGAAATGAAATGAGGTAAACCTTTTCTTCTTTGACAAAAGAACCTGTTAGTGAAACTGAAAACAATGCAGCAATTTGATATTTTAAGTGGAGAACTCATTGCTGAATAAAAAAAAAAAATCATTGAGGCAAAGAATGGTTGGGACTCTTTTTAAGTTGTACGTTTTTCTATGGATAATGAGATCCTTTTGCAATTGTTTTGGCATCCCTAAAGAGGAGATACAAGCATGTATACCACAGGACATAATAATATATATATTTTATATATATAATATACCACATTCCTGGAAAAATGATGGAGCGGCTCATTCTGGAGGCCGTCCTGAAGCACATGGAAGAGAATAAGGTTATCAGGAGTCATCAGCATGGATTTACCAAGGGGAAATCATGCTTGACTAATCTGATCGCCTTCTATGATGTTGTGACTAAATGGATAGATTCAGGGAGACCAGTGGATGTAGTCTACCTTGAACTTACCAAGGCTTTTGACACAGTCTCCCATAACATCCTCGTGAGCAAGCTCAGGATATGTGGGATAAAAAAATGGACAGTGAGATGGATTAAGAACTAGCTACACAATAGAGCCCAAAGAGTGGTGATCAATGGTGCAGAGTCCAGCTGGAGACCTGTAACTAGTGGAGTCCCTCAGGGATCAGTGCTGGGTCCAGTCCTGTTCAACATCTTTATCAATGACCTTGATGACGGGACAGAGTGTCTTCTCAGCAAGTTTGCTGATGACATGAAGCTGGGAGGATTGGCTGATGCACCTGAAGGCTGTGCAGCCATTCAGCAAGATTTGGACAGGCTGAAGAGCTGGACAAGGAGGAATAAAATGAGTTTAACAAGAGCAAATGCAGAGTCCTGCACCTGGAAAGGAACAAAAAAATGCACCAATACAGGTTAGGAGGTGATCTGCTAGAGACCAGCTCCGTGGAGAAGGACCTTGGAGTCCTGGTAGACAACAAGTTCTCCATGAGACAACAATGTGCCCTTGTGGCCAAGAAGGCCAAGGGTATCTTGGGGTGCATTAGGAGAAGTGTGTCCAGCAGATGGAGGGAGGTTCTCCTCCCCCTCTACTCAGCCCTGGTGAGACATCACTTGGAGTATTGTGTCCAGTTCTGGGCTCCCCAGTTCAAGAGGGACAGGGATCTACTTGAGAGAGTCCAACAGAGGGCTACAAGGATGATTAAGGGACTGGAAGACCTGCCTTATGAGGAAAGGCTGAGAGACCTGAGGCTTTTCAGTCTAGAGAGGAGAGACTGAGTGGGGATCCAATTAATATCTATAAATACATGAGGGATGGGTGTCAAGAAGGTGGGGACAACCTCTTTTCACTTGTGCCCTGTGAGAGGATGAGGGGCAATGGATTCAAACTCAAGCACGGGAAGTTCCACCTCAACATGAGGAAGAACTTCTTTACTGTGAGGGTTACAGAGCACTGGAACAGGCTCCCCAGAGAGGTTGTGGAGTCTCCTCCTCTGGAGACTTTCAAGATCTGTCTGGATGCCTTTCTGAGTGATCTACCCTAGTTTTTGGTCCTGCTCTGGCAGGGGGTTGGACTCAGTGATCTTCAGAGGTCCCTTCCAACCCCTAACATTCTGTGATTCAATCTGTGATTCAATAACCTAACCACTAAAATGTCAAATGTCAGGAGAGAATTTCCCGATGCACAAGCTGTTCCTAAATCATCAGTGACTCTTTTTCTTGCATTTCCCTTTGGAATAGAAAATGTCGATCACATTCTTGTTACATGGACAATAAGGTTTGCTATATTGGGTCAGAGCATGTCTTGTTGGTTCAGTGCCTGAAAGCAATTATTAAAAAAGCAAGCAGAACCAGACTGAAATGTACTGCTTTAAATCCACTAAATACCCTAAGGGCACCTCTATTAAGCCAATTATCATCTTCCACTAAAGAGCTGTTGTTTAATATCAATAGATTTCAATTAATTTCTTCAGAAAATGAGACAAGTGCTATTATGAGACTTGTACTGTTTTAAATGCAATGGGAGAGAGAGTGGACAGGTGTTCACCACAGGAAAAAAAAAAAGCAAAAAGTGTTGCTCTAGGCATAGTTTCATCTATCTGACTCAGCATAAATGCCCGAGAATGAAGGAGAAATGAACCAGAAGAATCACCTCTGCACTGCCTGGGGTCTGTTCACAAGGCTGTAAGTATTAGGTTGCCTCTTTTTTTAATTAATACTTTCCCTTTCTACATTACACTGGAGACTGTGACTGAACTTTATTCCTCAACAGCAGCCTATGGCAACTGACAAAGTCCTCTGGGTAAACAGCCTGCCCAGAAGTGTTGAGCAGAAACCAGGAGAAAAATGGATGGAGAAGAAAAGCTTCTACAGAAGAGCAAATTATTTACCGCAGAGCTTGAATTTAGTCCCTTCTCCTGACTGTGGATAGCCCATAGGAGCGTGATGTTATATGTATGAATTGATCTGCCATTCAAATGTTGCCTTACAGATGCTTGGTGAGAACACATTTCAGCCAGGCAGTTTCTTATTAGCTAATTCACCTGGGCATTTGGGGTTCCTTACTGAAGTGCCCTTGTCAGTCACTGAAACCATGTGGTCATGTTTTTGCTCTTTGACTGGCTCACCTATATAAATGAGATGAGAAGGGCTCCTGGAAAGCCAACAGACAAAAGAGGAGCTGCACTAGGGCTTTCCTTCTCTTTGGAAGGAGGGGGCTGAGGAGAGCAAAAAAGAAGCATGCCAGGAAAGAAAGGAAAACCAAAGGCTGGGCACAAGTCATTTGAAATCTTGTCTTGCACCCTTTGTAAGAGGATCCCACCCAACTGGAGTTCTGCCATACAGCATTAAGTGCCTCTCCATGATTTACATGCCATCGGGATGTTGCCTCCTCACTATGCCTGCGTGCTTCGATGAGTGGCAATTTGTTTCAGTTTTTCAGATGTGAAGTACATTCAGATTGGAGGGTGCGTCCACCAAGAGCAGTACAGGGAGTCACAGATGAGTGCTGTCTGTGCTCCAAACTGGCAGAGTACAAGCCAGTGCATATCTGGACGCCATTTAACTTAAAGTCAGAGTGGACACAACTAACAACTGCCTGCACTGAACCACAGAGGTGCATCCTGATGGATGGCATGAAGGAAACAGTTCACATCTCTAATTTATTGTTTGGGAAAAACCAGTCAGGTGCTCTTGTGACCAAAACAGCCTGAAACAACATTCAAAAGAAACATAAAGACAAAAGAAGGACTCCTAACAAGTTTTTTACCTTTTCCAGAAAAGATCAGCTCAGAATTAGGGTTTTTCTGCATTATATTCCTTTTTCTTTGGTTCATGGTCTTAGTGATGGAAGGGCTTAGGAATGCACCAGTCTTTGCAGTAGTCTTCATGATCTCTCATTGCTCTGAACTTTTATGTTAGAAATTTTCTATCGTGCAAGAGCTGAAAAATAAAATCTCCGGTTTGTGCTGGAGGTCTGGTTTTATGTTGTGCATCTCCCAGAAAGTGTCGTTTGGTCATGTAGAACACAGATGTTCCAATGAGTAGGTGTCACCTTTTTTTTAGTTTTGTCTTAACTCTTCCTTTGAACAACGAGCTCTGAACGGTTTTTAACACAAACACTGGACATTCGTTTCTCTGAATTCACACAATTGCACAACATGAAAGCAGGTTATTTGTTATTGTTAAAGATCAGGTAGCCCATTACATTGGCATTTAACACCAGAATCCCAAGAAGGAATTGTCTTTCACACACACTCTTCTGTCCCCCATGAGGCAAGCTACATTTATACTGCTATCTCCAACACAAAGCATCTCAAGACACTCGTCATTTGCCTTCTTGTTTACAGTGTGACTTAGGACTGCAAAGCATAACCGATTTTGAAATCAAATCCAAAAGTGTTGTTTTGGTGTGTCACTTTGGGCTGTGTATTCTATTTTAGAAGGACTGTTTGGTATCCATAGAACTTTTGAAGAAATAACGAAGTAAAGTTTCACACAAAACAATTATCAAACAATTCTAATTCTAAATTAGGTATAAAAGAGATTTTCATCTCTCTTATCTCCACTGCTCATCCTTCATAGGTTCAAAGTCATTAAATTATTAACAGTCATAGCAAAATTAAATAGGTTAATGTAACCTATGGTCTAAGGAAGATTATGATTATCTACCAAATGTTTTTTCCAAGTTCAGCTTCAAACTTCCTTAAAGGATAAGATTTTCTTACCCCTTGCCTCTGAGAATCATATCTTTAAGAATTATCATTAAAATTCACATTCATACAACCTTCACAATCTTCACAAACATCATTTACATCAACTAAAAGAATTCCCCACTCCAAAAGAAAAATAACATCATCACAACACCAAATGAAAATGGACAATTCACACACAATCCACCTCTTGACTCTTCACTGCGCTGCAGTTACAACTGAAATTCCCAATGATCATTCCACTCTCTAACATTCTTCAGTCCTGTTTTGCCTGTTACCTCTCCCAATTACTACCCTTATCTCAAATGCCTCAAGTCCTTGTTTGGGCACCAAAAGGACTGTGGTGGGTTTACCCTGGCTGGACACTGGGTGCCCACCAAGTCACTATGCCTCTCCTCTCCTCAGCTGGACAGGGGAGAAAAAATATAATGAAAGGTTCATGGGTTGAGATAATGACAGGGAGAGATTACTCACCAGGTACCATCATGGGCAAACAGACTTGACTTGGGAAAATTTAATTTAACTTATGACCAATCAAACCAGACCAGGATAATGAGAAATAAACCCAAATCTTAAAACACCTTCCCTCACCCTTCACTTCTTCCTGGGCTTAGCTTCACACCTGATTTCCTTCCTCCCTCCCCCTGCACAGTGCAGGGGGATGGGGAATGGGGGTTGCGATCAGTTCACCACATGCTGTCTCTGCCACTCCTTCTTCCTCAGCAAGAGGACTCCTCACACTCTTCCCCTGCTCTGGTGTGAGGTCCCTCCCACAGAGGGTGCTCTGTGAACCTCTCCAACATGAGTCTTTCCCACAGGCCGCAGTTCTTCATTAACTGCTCCAGTGTGCGTCCTTTCTGTGGGATGAAGTTCTTCAGAAACAGACTGTTCCAGCATGGTTCCCCACAAGTTCTGCCATCAAACTTGCTCCAGTGTGGGCTCCTCTCTCCATGGGTCCATAGGTCCTGGCAGGAGCCTGCTTCACCAAGGTCACAGCCTTCTTTTGGTGCATCTACCTGCTTTGCCATGGGGTCCTCTGGGGACTGGAAGTGGATATCTGCTGCACTGTGGACCTCCATATACTGCAGGAAGACAGTCTGTCTCACCATGGTCTTCACCAGGGGCTGCAGGGGAATCTCTGCTGTGATGTCTGGAGCATCTTCTCCCTCACCTTCTTCACTGACCTTGGTGTCTGCAGAGTTGTTTCTCTCACATATTCTCACTCCTCTCTTTGGCTGCAGTTGCAGTTGGACAAGTTATTTTTCTTGTTAACCCGCATTTTCCCTTTTTAACTATTTTATCCCAGAGATGCTACCACCATCACTGATGGGCTTGGCCTCAAGCTGTGGCAGGTCCATCTTTGAGCCATCTGGCATTAGCTTTGTTGGACACAGGGAAAGTTTCTGGCAGCTTCTCACAGAAGCCGTCCCTTTAGCCCCCCCACTACCAAAACCTTGCTGTGCAAACCCAATACATTAATATTTTACATCTTTGATGGATTTGTAAGTATAAATAATATAATGTGTGATTCACAGTACTGTGCTTCCCTGCCCTTCTCTCCCTCCACCCCATCAAACAGAGATGGATCATTTGGCTCCCAGTCAGTTCTGGGTGTTCATATATTAGGTGTTGGTTTTGACCCCATCCTTACTTTCTACACTAGTATCTACAGTTCACCCTCTCTTGCTAAGTCAGCTTTACAGTCCTTCTGTCCTTGCTCTCTTTCCTGTCCCCACCTGAGAGCAGCACATTTTTGTGCATGGGAAAAATGGCAGCTGAAGCCTTGACGTGGAACCTGAGAATTGTGTTGAAATAGTATTGCAAATTCCCCAAGTATGGTGCGTCTCTGCCCCCCAAGACTATATAAAATGCCTTTTGAGCCAGCAGGCGCTAGGGGCAAAATGGCTGCTGCCCCCGCCTTCTTGCTGACTGTTTAAGGACAAACACAAGGGCAAACCTGCCTGTTTGACTGACAGATCTAAAGGAGGGAAAATGGATACAATGTAGTCATTTGCACCTGGCAGTCCCCGCCCTGGCTCTGGAGCCATGGATACAGAATTCCGATTGGCTAAGGCCTATATGCAAACAAGAGAATGCAATGTGGCACCAACATGAACAGTGGACCTTGGACTCGAAAAAAGGTCGTGGCTCTTGCTGGTTCTTTGCCACTTCACAGAATCACAGAATCACAGAATCATGAAGGCTGGAAAAGACCTTTAAGATCATCAAGTCCAGCCTATGACCAACACCACCACACCATCACTTGCTGGGAGCTGCCTGCTGCTGCGAAGCCCCTGCTGTGAACCCTCTGCTGGAAGCCGCCTAGCTGGAGACTGCTGCAGGGAACTGCCTGCTGCAAGCCAGAGGGAAGATTTGCAGTTGCCAGAGAGAGTCACTGCTTGCCATCAGCTACCTGTCTCCTGGAGGTTTGCTTGCTGGTGGGAATTTCGCTGCCTGACTGAAGAAAAGGCTGGCTGAAACTTAGCCTTGGAGCTCGCTGGGAGACATGCTGCCGACAAATGCCAGACAAGCTACACGAGGACAATGAGGGGATCATTGCGGTGAGGGACCAAACTATTGCTGCAAAGCACCTAAGGTGCGGTGCAGCCCCCCACCTTGGCACGTGGGAGAGATTGCTGGTATAAATTCTCTCATGCTGGACTGTCTCAGGAACAGAGTAAGGCTGTGTACCCTGTGTACTCCCCTTGCTGCTCCCCTTATTGGCAGTCCCAGTCCCTCCAACTTCCACTCACACACATCACGACCTCTAAAAGAGGATTTTTCGTCAGGCTTGTCCTCCTCCCTTTTACTCCCTTGATCTTTGCACCCCTCCTCACGAGTGTGCATTGTTATTTAATAAGGGCGTATTACTTGTCAATTATTTCCCTGATGTATCCCTCAGCTTACCTTTCCTGAACCCTTGTCCCTTAATTCAGCTTTTCCCCTAATAAACCGTTTAAATTTGTAACTTCAAATATTGGTGTCAGTAATAGATCATGAGCGTGGTGAGTGCCGTATCTTAGTTTCCACTCTAAGATGCAGTCCAGCAGTGGCCGTTCCTCTGTGTGAGGCCATCGCCACACGTGACCCTCGGTCCCTTTTAAATCAAACCTCTCAATAAGAGAGGAAGTCGTGGAAACATCCTGACTTCTGGCACCCTGCTACTGACATCGGACCGCGACACAAGGCAAAGCAGATAGAAATGCACCAAAAACTGGGCCTGAGCCTGCTTCTGTTGAAATCAAAGGAAAAATTCTTAAAGGAGGAAGAGGACAAAGAGAAGGAAAGTGTCCACTACAAAGAAATCACAGATTAAATGACTGTAGGTTCTATGAGTTCATTTACATACGTGCATTAAGACTGGACCTATTACACCCAGACCTAGCTAAAGGATACTGACATTTTTTGAGGAGACAAGCACCAAGGTAATGAACTGAGTAGCTGTTGAGTGAACATCTACAGTTTGGACATAGGATTGCAAATTTCACCCCCAAGTGTTCTCTCAGTGAATCAAGGTTACATGTGAGCTGTAGCTAAATGCATCCGTGTTCATTTGGTTGAACAGTGGAAATTTTATTTTACTTGTTTATGGAATTATTTTTAATTTCCAGCAGTTTCATGGTTACATAGTTTATCACAACAAATAGCTCACTAAACCCACCAAAAGCCAAGAAATTACTGTCAGCTATTTTTTACTTCCATAACTAACAGCAGGGTTCTTTCTGTTTTTCAGATGAAGTTAATGGATGCAGCTTTTTCCACTGCCACATTTATAAATAATTTGGTTTAAGGGCTGCTAAAGAATGCTTGCAAAACATCATTTAGGGAGCAAAAGTATCATATTTATGCAATACAGTGTTTATATCTGTGGAGTGATAGACGTATTGTTCAAGGAGATGTTGCTTTTCTGTCAAAAATTAAGAACTTGGTTATACTCAACAGTTATTCGCTTACTTGGTGGTAGTTGTTACTTAAGTAACCCCTGTCTAATCTCTGTATACAGAGTTGTAGGCTTGGGAACCAGAAGAGATGGCTGGTATCATTTGCTGAGAAGTAATACACAGGAATGGCATGGAGCTGTTGGAGACTGTCCAGAGAAGGACCATGAAGATGATCAAAGGGCTGGAGCACCTGTGCTATGAAGACAGGCTGAGGGAGTTGGGGCTATTCAGCCTGGAGAAGAGAAGGCTCCAGGGAGACCTTATAGCACCTTCCAGTACCTGAAGGGGCTACAGGAAAGCTGGGGAGGGGCTTTTCACCAGAGAGAGCAGTGATAGGACATGGGGTAATGGTTTTAAACTGAAAGAGGGGAGATGTAGGTTAGACATCAGGAAGAAATTCTTCACCAGGAGAGTGGTAAGGCACTGGAATAGGTTGTCCAGGGAGGTTGTGGAAGCCCCCTCCGTGGACATGTTTAAGGCCAGGTTGGATGAGGCTTTGTGCAGTCTGGTCCAGTGTGAGGTGTCCCTGCTTATAGCAGGGAGGTTGGAACCTGATGATCTTTAAGGTCCCTTCCAACCTTAACCATTCTATGATCTATGATTCTATGAATAGTATCTCCTTGCTCAATCCACTGCCAGGGCAACCCAAATATCATATTGATGTGATTTTTTTATGAATAGATAATCAGCCCTTTTCCTTTTGGTTATTCTTTCCCTAATGAATCATTCTGTCAGTTTTGTTTTATGTTTTGTTCATTTTGTTTTACATCTTGTTCATTTCGTTTTACAATCACATGTATACGTGTATCCACCCCTACCAACACATAAACACCTATAATTAATGGTAGGGGAATAATAAATGTCCATCGTGCTTTTACAAATTATCTGTAAAGTTGCACTTGCCAAAGTCTATCTCATTATACTAAAAAAAGCATCAGTCCAGTGTAAATAAAGAGGAGTTTTATTGCCCTCATTGCTGATTAAACCACTAGTAGCTTGGGTGGAAGAGTTGTTTGTGAAAAGACTTCTGTTTAAAAAGAAAACTGTTAATACTTCTCATAAATTGCACCTCTTCCAAAATACTCAAGTCCTCAATTAACCACATCAACGGTTGTAGAAAAAGAGAGATGGGGATAGAAGAACAAATAAGGTAGAAGGGCAAATGGGGAGAAGGTCGGGGTGACTGGGCAATCAGGTTACAAATGAGAAAACAGTGGTGAGGAAGAGGGGCAAAATATGGGTAGGTCACCTGGGCATGGGTCTCTGCAAAGCTCCTGAGATACAATTTGTTTTATTTTGTTTTTAATAGTTAATTCAAAGGGTAACCCCATGAAAATACAAAACTTTCTTCTGAAGCATGATCTTCTTTTACTAAGAAAACAGATCAAACCCCTGAGTTTTGAATAATTTAACAAAACATCATGATTTCCATGGGTTGTTTTGAGGATAGTGCAACATTTTGGCCATTTGAAATCAGATCAAGTTGCATCTTAGTTTACAAGCTGTCAGTCCAGTTCCATATTCTTTTTAATAACTATAAAAAACATGTTCAGTTTATCTGGCTTTTACTTTTTATTTTTGTTGTACCATAAAGACTCAATTTGTACTAGGTTTTGGATGCTTTCTTTCCCCTCAAGCGCTTCTGCTGAAAAAAATGGTTTAGATTTAACAACCACAACATGTTAATATACACAATTTGCCTGCTGTCCATACAACAGCTTTAATGCATAGCTGCAGAAGCTCTCCAAGACACAAGTTCAAAAGTCAGAAACTATATGGCACCCAGGATCCTCATCTTGTGTAAAATAGCACACAAAGTGTATATGGTGATTCATATAAATTTTCTCTTCCTCGTCTTGCACGTTAGATGCAGGAAGAGCATTCATAATAAAGGATCTGAAATTCTGCTCCTCCCTCATTTACCTGCTACTTGCTTAAGTATTGATTATGTGTGCACAGAGATAGATTGAAAAGTGGTAGTAGTCTGTAATATATGGGGGTATTGGAACAGAAAGCAAAGCCGATAAAATTCTAATGATCACCAGTACTGGAGGTTATCACTTGTCATTGTACCTAATGAATTTGCTGATGTAGGACACAAAGGGGAAGGCATGAAGTAGCATACTAGTTGGTGGCCTGGAGAGGATAAAAGCAATAACAGAAAAGAGAAAAGCTCCTTTCTGGAGGAACATTGTGGAAATAGGAAATGTGAAACCTTTGTTCAGCATTTATAACTCTAGGAAAAAGTATAGTCTAAATAAAAGTAAAAGCAGAGGTTATCTTTTTTTTTTTTTTTTTCCCCCAAGAAGCTCCTCTGTGCTCAGGATAAACCAACTGGGAAATGGGATTTCACTGTAAACAGCTGCTCTCAGTGTCTGCATTTCAATCACTCTCCTGTTGGGACTTCCATACATTCATAAACCAGCTGCAAAAGTTAACTGGTATTACAGTGTGCTTCGGCGTATCTGCAAAATGGAAACAACTACTGCAAAATACATGTTTTAAGGTCCCTGCAGAAACCCAAATACCAGAGCACATGTACCAGAGAAGAATAGCAAGATAACAGAATCTTGCAATGATGACTAGTATTAGAAAAGCAAAGAGGTTTGTGGCAAAACAGAAAACTGACATTTCTCAATAATGTCTCCAAAACCCAGCTAAAGCTGTATAAGGGTGAGAGAAAATTCCTGATGTTCCATCTCTCCACCCCCGTCCCTGTCATTTATACTTGCTAAAAGAAAGTTTGTAGAAAGTTATAGTGTTCATTAAAAAATATTACTCTCAAACATCCAGGAAACAGCTAGCCCCAAGTATGCACAAATATGCTGACTGCATACTTGTCTGTTTTAATGTTGTAGAAGATCAAATTTTCTAGGAAAAAGCAAACAACTTTAGCAGCAGGTGGCTGAAGCATAGCCTTCAGAAAGCTGTTAAGAACCATTTTTGTCTGGGAAATAAAACATGGTTGCAAGCTATGTTATTTGCACTTATTGATTCAGTGAAAAGAGCCACCTTATGTTTAATTCAAATTGTAGTCCTGGCTTGGACAGGCTTAGAACAATCAAATTTTACAAATCCATTTTTTTAAGTGACTCTCATGGTGGTTGTTCACACTGTCCCTGTGTTGTTTTTAGATTAGCTCTCTTCTCACTGACAGAGGCAAGTGCTGAAACAGAGCAGGGACAGGGAGGGAGGGAGGGAAGAGGGAGAGAAAGGTACTGGTATCCACAGGAGAGGGCCTCGTACGGTGGCAGGGTGTGGGGCTATGGATCAGTGTCCAATCAGGCAACCAGTATCTCAGAAGGCTCAAGAGGCAGCACCATCCTTTTCAACAACCCAACTCCACTTCATGGTACATTCAGAATCATATGTGTCAGGCTGTATTACTTCTTTAGGTTACTTTAGGTTACTGTTATTAGTTTTAGGCTGTATTATTTCTTTTTGCCTTATTGGTGAAACAGTTAAAAAAAAGTACTTATATTCTCAGGCTTCTTTCTCCACACCACCTCCACCCTGCCCCTCCTTTTTTTTTTTTTTTTTTTTTTTAAGGAAAATACCACAGCTCCTAGGCTGCCAGAATAAATTACATCCCTCAAACAGAAAGTTGGTTCTTTTACAGGTTGGTGAGTGCACTCATAAAGTGATCAGCTTTCTATCATCAGAGCAGTGGCATTATTGCCAGTTACTGATATATGTCAAACATGGGCACTAATGATTCATAAGAATGGGTTAATTTCACAGGAAAAGGTCACTCTGAGAATGCTACAACGATTTGCTAATCTGGTTGGGTAATTTGCTAATCTGGTTTGGTCAAGTGCCCTTGGAAACAAGGGGCTTCCTTTGTCATTATTGGAGAAACAAAATTCTGTGTCAAAGTTTCAGGTGTATTTTTGTTCCAAGGAAGAAATACTTTGGGAATAAACTAAAAACACCCTACATACCCATTACAGGTATTTGCATTTAAAAATGAATGCAAAATGAGCTTCCTGCAGAAATTTGCATCAAAAAATACATTATCCCCAGGCACCTTTCCTTTGCTAAAATCAGCTCTACCTTTTCAAACTTACCACAAGACTTTGTACAGAGAGGGATTTCTATGGTTGTGGTCATGTTTTAGTGTACTTTGGTTTATTTTCTCACAGCAATTACTTTGATCATGGAGGAAAGGGACAAGGTGGGTTATGAACAGGAAGGATGTTTGCTCCTGCTCAGCTCCTCAGTAGCACACAAGCACTGAGCTGGACAGAGGATCTGTGCTCTGTCCGTGCGCTAGGGCAGCAGATGCTCTCTTTTTCAGGATCCTCACAAAAACTCAAGACAAACTTCCAACTTCCTCATTCTAATACCTCCCTCACTAACATTTTAGTGCTGTAAGTGACTAACAGTATACTTTCAAGACAATGTCAGCTAAAATAAACACAGTGCTGTCACTTGATGTTTCACCAGGCTCCCCTGAGAATGTGATGTTGGCGGTTACACAGTAAAAAGGCAGGCTCAGCTGTTGACACAAAAACACAAAACACTTCAAAACCAAACCCAGAACAGTGTTCCGGGGCTTTAATTCTGACAAAAGAATGTGGAGTCAAAGTATGGAGACTGAGAAGAAAACCATGTTGAGATTTCACTTCACAATACAAAGATATTTGTGGTACTCTGAAAAAAGCACTAGATAATGGCAACAATGCAGCTATGGAGCAACCACAAATTACGGCAAACACTTCTGCTCAGCCTTTCACCCTCCACACAGGTTGGGACTGAAATGACAGTGCAAAGAAAGATTATGCATTTAAACTCAAATGTGGAATGAGATAACTTTCATCTGTTCATTTAGCTAGATGCACACACACATGTGAGGCAGCTCACAAACATTCCCCTTCTCCCCTGCTCCTGACCTCATGTCATCACTCACGTGCTGAAAACACGTCCTGCCCTGGCTGGCAGCAAAGGATGCAGAGCTCCAGATATTAACAGACAATTTTTTTAAGAAGCAGCCTTGGACTCAGCAGCAGGGTTGGTACTTAGTTGTCTCTACAAGAGCTGTAAAGATGTTTAATATCCTCCAGGGAAGGTAAAGCTGTTATCAGTTACATAATTCACTCCAAGCATGGCATTTCTAACTAGAGACTGATGTGGTGCAAAGTCAGCTGTGGGTGGGTAAAGCCTAAAACAGAGTGAAGATGTCACCATGATAAAGCATCGGGTTTTGTCATATTGCCTTTTATGAAGAAAGGGTCAGACTATCACCATGAAGCAGTAAAGAAAGTTATACATGTTACTGCCAAACAGACACACCAAACCACACCATCACAAATGTACTGCTGGGCAGGGAAGAGTGACTGGGATTGCAGGCTTCCTTTGCTTTTTTAAGGCCTTTTGTAGCCTTCCTGGAAAACCATGGAGACTTGGCTCTCACAAGACACTGTGAGTTTCAAACCGTGCTCTGATGTGGCTCCTGCACGCTGGGCTCAGCTCCTGTACCTGAAAACTCTGTGCACTACAGGCAAATGGTCAAGGTTTTCTGAGACAGGCTGTGAAATACTCCAGGCTTGATCACTGACCAACAGATCAATAACTTGGGACAAGGCATGGAAGAGTCACATAGAGTGTGGGCTGAAATGTTTGTAAAAATCATCTTGTTGGAGGTAGTCCACTGTTAAAAAATGAGTGGGCATCTGATCAATTCAAAATTATGAAGTGGGTAATACTAACAATGTTTTAATTAGAGCATTTTCACTCCTTATGCAGCTATTCTGTAAAGGTACATGTTCTTTGTTATTAGCCATGACCTGTTTTGAGGTATGCTACCCAGCTGATCCATACATCTTGGTACACTTGCAAATGTAGAGCTTTTGTGCCTCTTATGCTGGCAAACTGACAGAATCAACCAACAAGGACGGAAATGCCAAGGCTACATGGCGACGATTTTCAAAAGTAATTTCTGGATGGCCCTGATAAAGCCTTGTGAAGAATAACTTAGTTGAATTTTGAAAAAGCTACCTAGGCACTCTGTGTCCCAATATATTCTAAGTCTGATTTCCATCAGATAGATCAAAAACAGTGAGAATGTAACAGACTAAACTGGTACAAAAGTTGAAAATCCTGGAACATTGCAAGAAAAAGATCATGGGAATTTTAATTCTAACCACATACCGGTGGATGTTACACTTAAACTATGCTGCAATGCATAAATAGTGTCTACAAGAATACACTGTTCAGAGATAGGAACAAGATAGGAAAAAAATCTTTCTAACTATGTACTTTACATCATGTTATTATCCTCTGAAATCCTTCTTTCTTGAGTTGGAGGCAAAATGCATGCTGGATTAAGATTGTTTCAAGAAAGGCGATGAAGTGAAAGTACAATAGGAATATCTTGGCAAAACAGGTTCCAAGTTGGACTGATTTTGTTCTACGGTTGTTTGAAGGGTCTACTAAACCTCGTTTGGGTGATAGCTGATAGACCACTAGCACCAGAAAGCCTGAAGGTAAAATAATCTCCCAATTTAAATAAACCCAGAGAATCTCAGATAACTTAGAAAAAAAACCAGGTACTATTATAGTTTTATTTCTTCAAGAAGTCTAGCAATGCTGCTAAAAAAATTTTTGAAAAAAGTTCTGTTATAGATAGCACGGGTCTGTACATATTCAAGAGTAACTCAATTTGACTAGACTTCTCTGATGGATGATCAGAGTATCATGGTGTAAACTCAATGTCCTCCCCACCACATCCCATCCAGGTGGATGCTGTACTATGACAAGGCACTGTAATGTGTCCAGAAGGGCTGTAAAACAGATGAATAACAGATCAACCTGATCAGAATCCAACTAAGATTATGATCAAAAGTAAAGTTCTTAACAACTGATAAGAGTTTACTTCACTGTAGCACAAGCCATAAAATCGGACAGCCACTAATCAGGTGCCATGACTAGAAGGAAGAAAATTGCAGCAAGTCTTCATTTGTCAAATAGGGTAAAAAACCAGGCAGATTCCATTTGGGCTTGGAAGCAGGATGAAAATTGAGGTCATGCTGGAAGTACAGTTCAAAATTTAGCTCTAACCAAAATTTTTCTAAAATAATAACAGAAATGATACAAAATTTAAGGGGCTGTAATAAGTCCTGAAGACCACACAGTGGAGCACTGAAATTAGGAGAGGAGACTACCCAAAGCCTTTTTTCCGCTTGTACACCACTTGGAATAGGAGTGGGCTTGGAATGACATCTGTACCCAAGGGAACTTCTCACAGGTTTTTCAATTACAATCTCTTCACATAGTCTTAAGGACCATATTTGGACGTTCTTGAAGCAATGCAACATCCCATGGTTAACAATGTCAGTGTTTGTCATATAACTGAAAGAGACAGAAGTTTTTTTGCAAGTTATTTTTTTTTTTTAATTGAAATCCTATGTGTTCTGTACAATACACATACAAAAAGAGAAAATGCAGCGAGAGCTCAAAAGGCTAGTCTTAGAAGATGCAAAAGACAGGACTTGATTAAGTTAAAATTCTAACAGCACTTTTTGTTGTACTTGGGTGCAAGTATTGAGATACCATCTTCTCTGAGATATCACATATATTTCTATATGTAATAAATAAAATGTTCTCATAGATCATACAACAGAAGATGTGCACAGCTGCTCATGCTTTGCCATGAAGAAAAACAACCTCTTATTAGCTGTGCATGAGTTCTCAAAGCAAACTAGTTTCTTCCAGTTTCTCCAAAGACAAAGGAACCCTTTTTTCAGTAGTGGCCTCCCTACTTTTGGTTTTTTAGTAGCCAAATTAAAACTTGTGGTACTGACACGTGCTTGTAGGTCAACTTTTTTGGTTTGTTCGCTTTGTGAGTGAATGGGAGAGAGAAGAAGGATCTATTGTATATTATAAAGAATAAATTTTTAACTGCTAAAATTGGCCAAACTAAAACAAATCTCCTTCCTGATCCCTCCAGCAAGGGTAATCTCTGTAAGAAATGTTAGCTTTCAAAATACAGTAATTTCTCTCATTTAAAATACTCTCTTTTTGTTACAGAGCATATTTTCCTTTTCGGTTTCCCCTGACTTAGAAATGACTCGTCTGCTCAAATACTAGAAGCAAAGTATTTATATTCAAGCTGAGTTGAAGAATGAAGGTTCAGTCAAGAAGGTGTAAATTTCAGAAAAGTTGCAAGTGATTGAAAACCAGAGGCTAGGAAATTGTTGCTCAGAGTTAATGGTAGCAGTCACTATCACATTCCTTTGGCTAGTCTTGCCTCAAAGATAACTTGTATTTCCTTATCAAGAATTTCTATGTTTGCACACTCTTCCTAGAACAGGCCAGTGCCATTGAGCCAAGTCTCACATCTTTTATAAGACAGGGTTTTCCTTTCCCTTCTCTTGGTCCTGCTGCTCTGTGTGACTTCAGGCCTAAAGACAATTTCTATCATTTGCAAGCAGATTAATCCAGTTGCAAATAAGCTGTGCCCTGGGTGCAGAAGGGTCATGTGAGGTGGCTCAGCATGGAGCTGTCTTCAGTCCACCAGGACATTTCAAATCACATGCAATCCAGTTCAAGCAAAGTTATACTGTTTCCACAGTACGTGGCTTTTAAGTTATATAGGGTATGCCAGTTACCCCACCAATCTTCTATTATTCCAACTTGTAGAAAATTTGCTGTAAAAACTGTATATTTTAAAAATAAATAGGCTATAAGCAATTTTAATTCACCACTCCATTATGGTAGATAATGAGATTTTATATTTTCCTGATCATAGAATCAGGGATTTAAGTGCCCTTGTCAGAGCACACGATGAAACTTTGTGAAAATAGGTACAACTTTATTACTAAAAACATAAATCAGAATATTTTTTTCTCAAAAACTTCTGCCACAAATATATGGCAACATGCCAGGCAAGACAATCCTTTTCCTTGTTCCTTAGTTTGCACTCATCTTCAGAAAAAAATTCATGGCATGTTACTGCCTGATAGCTACCACAGAATTTCTCTCCCACACAGGAAGTAATAGAAATAGATAATCCTTAACACTGGAGCTTACAGAAACATCACAAAAGAGTTCTAGTGCTCTGCCTCTTGCTCACACACTTGGTAGGAAGTGCAGAAACCAGGACGTGTTTTCAAATAAACCTCTCATTTCCTAAACTATTTTGTCAGTGATCCTGGATAGTTCAGTCATCCAGCAGATAAAGGAAATAGAGAGTTTTGATGTTCTGCTCTTGAGTAAAGCGAGTATCTACCTCTCTTAATGACCCTAATCTTAATGAAGAGGTAAATGAGACTTCTAGAATTGGATACTTTTAAATATCTTGAATAGCTTTTCATGGCCCATTTTGGGAACATTTCCTTGTCCTAAGAAGGCACCAGTCTGCACAAGTAGTGCTGCTCGCAAACAGCTAACAAAGTTTGACTTAATTTGATTTTCTGATCTTCTTACATTTCACAGTGAGCAGGACACCACTTTCAGTTACACACATAACCATGGTGGTTTTTCTTAAAGTGTACACTAAAGACTACTCTCTTCAGGGGAACTAAAGTCATTTTACAGTGGAGACAACTGGGCCTTCACCAATGGTAGGAGGACAGTCTATTGTACACCTCAAGAATTCAAAACTCTAATAAATAAAAATACTTCTTTCTGTGGAACAAGACTTGCTTCTAAATTTTAGCTTTTAATCCCAGCAATAGAACTATTCAACAGAAAAGGGAAGGTGGGAGTATTTAAAAAAAATATATAATTTATTCCTTTTACTCAAGAACTTTTTTTTTTTTTAATTTAAACTAAAAAATAAGGCAAACATCTTTGGACAGAGAGGGACAAAAAGCATTCATTGGAGGTGATGAAAATTTTCAGTTTGAAAAACCTAAGATTCTAGATAAGAGGAAACAACATAAAACATGCATTTATGATTGACACAATAATGAAACTGTACCTACAACTTTTTTGTGTCCAGCACTCTCTTGATGAATGTAGTGTTTAAATGTATATCTGCAGAGCTGCACAACATGTTATGTGTCTTTATTCCTTTATCTTCCATTCTGTTCCCTCTACCATTTAAATTTAATTTTGGTTTTAAACCAACATACAGTATATACAGGACTTAGTATTGGAAGGAATCCTCTGCACAGAAATGCCTGTGCATTCAATCATCGATGAAAAACACCCCTTTAGTTGTGGCTAAAACTTGTCACTTTTTGTCTCATTTTCCAATTACTTCACTATCAAACTCAACAGTCCATCTAAGAGTGTTATAAAGCCTGCTGAAACTGGAGAAATGTACCAGGTGGGAGAAGGTGGAATTGCTTTCTAAAGTATAAGTACTTTCTTTGCTATTCTGTCTTTCTGATGTTACCATTCTTAAATTGATTGGTTAATTAAAACCCCCAACTGCTGGAAAAGTGATTGGCCTTCCAACATGAAAATACGTGGCAGTGCCACGGGAGGCTCTCTTCCAAACTAGGTATGTTAGTCCACATTTCTATGCACTCAGTCTTACGTCCTGGCTCAGTAGTAAAGTTCCAGATACTTTTATTTTTAAATTAAAGAGTCAAAACCTAAATTTGAAATCTCCTCCAGAATCAAATGCATTCCATTGCTTTTAAATAAAACACGTCTAAACTGACAAAACGTCTTTTCCCCTGTTAGTTACAGACCTGTTTTTAGTTATTGCGCTGTAGAACTAATGCTTGCAATCAATTCTCACTCAGAAATTTTCTAATACTACTTCAGGTTTGTTTGTTTTTTGGGTTTTTTTTTAGTAAAAATTCTGGCATTTTCATATTCAGACAGTAGACCATTAGAGGTATTTTTTTCTCTAATATTTGGAAAGTTAATCCCCAATGACCAGAAAGGTTTATAGCAATCTCTCTGATTAATATGAGAAGAATCTTTGTCCACATCTATTTGATGTAAGAGATAAATAATCAAGGTGAATTTAGTGCTAAAGACAAAAAAGAAGATATGATAATTCAGCAAACACTCACATAATTGCTAGAGTAATTTAAAATAAAAAACAAACCCCAAAAGTATTCAAAACATTTTTAATGCTGAACTGATACAGTTGTTGCAAACAGAAGCATTAAATTTTCATGGTCTCTTTACTTCAATAGAACATCATGGAGAAGTCACTATATGGAAGTCACATATGGGATTGCATCTCACTGGTGCACTCTAAGGGGAAAGACTATTAAACGAGACAAATTCAGCTGCCAACACTGAGAATATAGAAGTATTTAAATGATAGCAGAGCTGGAGTTTAAAAAGCTGAGACACGAGTGTTTAAGAGATGACCTTCTCTTGGATGGTGACATGATTTACCAATTATCCATCAAGCTCTGTGTGAGTATTCAATACATTTATCACATATAAATCCATTAATTTTAATATAGTGTAGCACAAGGTTTTATTCATTGTGAGCTAGTGTCATTATCCCGTTGTGCATTATTACAGAGGCAGCATAGCCACCTTTTAATGTTTCACATCTAATGGCCTTTAAGAGTGAAAGATGCTCACCTGTCCTAGCTAACACTTTCATAACAAAAAAATGCCTGTTTATAGCAGAGGATTACTGCATACAAAAAATGAACATATTATTACTCAGTATGACCATGACACTCATCCCAATTACATTTTCACTTCTGGACATAGCATGCACCTCTAGCTTAGCACCGAGGGACATTGCTTCTCCACAACAGGTTCTCTGGGCAATCAGTAGCCTCTGAGATATGTTTCTATCTTCAGACTGCTTTAATTTTTTTTGCTTTAAGTGAATAGACGTAGTGCACTGTGGTAAATACATTGTAAAAGTGGCTGTAAGGATCTGGCATACACACAGGAAACAAACTACAAGTGACTGCCATCATGGAGACAGACTGATCTGCTCTACGTGGATGAAGCAAAAAGAGTAGAAAAGAAATGATAGGCAAGACAGTCAGGGACTACTTCTGGGAAGAGGATGTGCGTTTTAGCTCCAAAATGAGTGAGCGCCCTTAGAAAAATTAAAGATACATTTGCTTCTTAAATTTATCTGAAGAATAACTATTCGTATATGGCTGATAAGGAAAAAGAGGTAATTCAGACTAGCAGAACTGTTGAACACTGACTAGATAACCACTGTCTTATGCAAACTCAGTCTGACTATAATCAATACAAACACTGAAGGGCTCTTTTGAAGGTGATGGAGCTGAGGGGAGGGAGGAGGATTCATGTTGAAAGAAGAGACAATGCAAGAAGCATTGTTAAGATGTGAGAAGGATACCAGATGTCAGGAGGACGTGGGGGGTCCCTGGGGCTTATGAGGAGAACAAGGATGAGTGTACACAGGTTAAATGAGATTGTGTTATGGTAAGAAACCAAATGAACAGTTGTATTCCCACCACATTATACTCAATGTTACACAGGTGCATTCTGTGATCACAGGCAAACCATGTCCAAGGAGCTATTGTCTCTACAGAAAAGTAAGAAATGAAGAAGCAATTAGAAGAAAGACCAAAAATCTCCATCAAGTGATTGAAAAATAACAACAAAACCAACAGAAAACTCAGTTTGCATAATTTTTACTTCTTTGCCTCTTAACAAACTCAGCTAAAATGTTAGTATCCTGAGGTTTTCAGGTTATCTTAGGAAAAGTAAGGTATTCCAAGGACAAATGAGATGGAAAAAGAGAAGGCTTAAAGGGCTCAAAATACAGAGTTTGTGCCTCCAGAAGAGCAGATACTACAAAAATGTAGTAAAAGGATAAGGTATGTCTCACATTGTAAATTTAAACAGTGGCATAGAAAACAGTGAAGGGAAAACTGAAATCAAGTAAAATACTGTATCATAGTGTGGAAATACGAAGTTATGTCAAGGACTTGAAGAGAAAACAAGCATCTCCTTTACCCTAAATACACTAGACAGTTTTCCCCATTCACTTTCAAATCTTTAACTAGGGAAAATCCAGCAAGACCAACTCTTCCAAAACAATGTCTCAAGGTTTGAAAGACCTGAAATGCCACATGATTTTCAAGGCTGATATACTCATAAAAGTAGATTTTGCTTTTAAACTGTACCAGAGTCATCAGGAACTCACAGGAGGAAAAGATAAAATGGACAGTAATTACAAGAGAAGAATCCATTCCACCTCCCTTGATCAACCGCAGCCACCTAAGATGAAACGTGAAAATACTTAAGAGACTAACAGGCACCTCCCAAAACTTCTGGAAACTCTGCAAGCCTCTACCTTCCTTAGACAGACTTCCTGAAAGCTTGGAAGCATCATGTGCTCCCTCTGTCTTTGGCTCTCTGGCTGTGCATCTGAAAGATATCTCTCTTGCCGGACCTTACAAGGACCTCAAAAGTATCTCGTTCTGAATTGCATTTCACAGAATCATGGAATCACAGAATCACAGAATGTTAGGGGTTGGAAGGGACCTCCAAAGATCATAATTTAAAGAAAATCTCTTACATTCCAGACCTTTCCATAATATAACCCGTTGATTTGATGTTGTTACTTCTGTGTTTTTTTACATTTTGACATTTTAACTTCATTTCATACATATAAGATGCAGAGAACATTGTTAATCAATTGCAGCCCAGAATTACAGCACTGTTATTTGAGGTGTTGAGTCAAAATTAAGATTCTGTCAGATTTTGAAAGTGTCTGGCTCAGAAATTTTACTTCAAAATCCTCTCCACTTGACAATTTTATCACATTGTAGACCATACAGACACTGATCAAATTCTTACCTTGCTTGGCGTAAGTTGGTCCATTGATACGTATTTTCCTGACTTCATTGCTACTTATGTTCCTAGTAGTCAAGTTCAGCAGCTTGGAAGCAGCTTTGTTCCATTCGGTAACTTCACTGAAAGTAAAAATTTTTTTAAAAAATTAAAAGGATTAAAATATGTGTAGTGACATACCACATGGGAATTCCTGAGTTGCAGCCTAAAGTATGAAAGCCTGACAAAAATGGAATGCTTAACAAGAGTAAAGGAAAGCAAGCAAAAGAGGCAAGAATAATAATGAGCATTATGAAAAGGATGAAATGCAGAGTGCCTCTTTTTTCTCCTCACAGAACTGTAGTCACAACTATTGAAGACAATTAAAAGCTTCAGTTCAGATAAAAATCCCCAAACACTAAATGCTATACACACACTCAGAGCGGATGAGAAATGATTGCTGCCTCAAGCACTTGCACTCTAAGAGGACAGGACAAAGGACAGAAGATGAAATAGGGGCACAGAGGATTTCCTCTTGAAAGATGCTGTATTCTTTAGCTGCTGAATCAACAAAGCTCTTAAATATGCAGTGTGTCTTTCTGCATACTTCAACATAACTGTTTCAAGCTAAGTATGTGCTTAAGTGTTTTGGTGGACCAAAGCCAGGTTGCTTGGCAGCTGACAGGACTGAGCCCAGAAGATGTCTCATCTGTGGTTGTGTTGAGGACAGACAAAGGAACAATTGCAGCCCATTGATCTTATTGATGCGAGCCCTCATGTCACTGCTACACTGTCTCTTGTCACAGCTGCTCATAAGCGCATGCAGAGTGTCAGGTCCATGCTTATTTTCACTCCTTTTAATAAACTTAAAAAATGGCTAAGAAATATGGAAGGACATTTTAAAATATAGAAAACCTCACCTTCTAGCAACACTTCTATGCTGTGCATGTGGCAAAGCACAGAAAGATAGCCCAAATATATATAATTTCCCCAAGAGACATTTGAACACTTGAAACACTGAATTGTTAACTTCCACTATCCAGTCGTGCAAACATAGTTGTGTGGGGCAACAGGTAAGATGGCAGAGTGTCAAACTGCCCACTGGGTGGCATAAATTAGCAAAGAAACCTTTCAAAGAGACATAAATATAGAAAACATTCCACAGTTTTCTTACTTAACTCAAAACTGTCACAAATACTGTTATATACTTGCATGTTTTTCAGCTGCACCAGCTGAGCAGTTTGAAGAATTCAAGCTACATCCAGAATGCTGAATATATTTGGATAAAACAGAACACACACTACCCAGGAGACACAGGGTACCTGTGACACAAGAGTCAGGGTACCTTTGTTGAGCAAAGACTTCCTTAATGAAGACACAAACTGTACTGAATACTGTGCACTGACAAAACCTGCCCTGCAACATGCTTATCCCAACAGTGGGGAGGACCAACATGGGAGGGGGGACTGGGAGGGAAATCTGTTGCTTGCAAATGAGTTCATTATCATAGAGAAAAGACTGAATTTTCCTCTGCTGAGGGCAGATAAAAGTCAGCAACCATTAATGGCTGGATATGCAACTTACCGTGTGAATTCAGCATGTACTCAGGTCGGGGAGAAACAGTTTTCTTCTTAAATAAATTGCAAGATTAATGCAAAATGAAATTAGTTCTGGGTTGCTTGGCTATATTGAACCATATATATTTTCTCCTCAGGTATTTCGCCCTTCAAAAATGTGTATTTCACAAGTCCCTAAGTACAATATGTCTTCATTAAATGATTACTATGAGCTGTTAATGAGACTTATAAAATCGTTTCTGCTATATCATAACAAATAAAGGTTAGGTCGTTTACCTCTGTGTAACTCTGCCATACTGCTTGTTCTCTCTTAGGGTACCTGTAGCCACAGAAGTCTTTCAGAGGAGAGAAGGTATAAATAGTTGATTGCTGATAGGAGCTTCGAGAAACTCTTTACTCAAACAGTAGGCAACACCTCTGAAAAGCTGGTCAGCAGCATTTCTTACTCTGGAAAGCACCTCTCCATGAAGAGTTTCATTTATTTCTTTGGTGGCTACCTGGTGAACATAATACCTGTCCAAGCTTAGCAGATTTCAGTAGTGGTGCCAGCCACTTTCTCTATAAATAGGAGATATTTAGAAAGAGCTGTGTAAGGAGTTGAAGGACTTGCAGTGGTTCCTTATTACTTGAGAGCATTCCATGATTACATTAAATAATTAAAAAAAAAAGAAAAAAGGCACAAAGTAAATAGCTGATGGGAAACTTATCTTTCAAGAGGAAACAAAGTCTTAGCATTAAGTTTGCCTGAACACTATTGCCCATGCAATTTCTGGACTTGATCTTTTTCTCTTCTGTCTTCTGAATAACAATGATGCTACAGACCAGTAATGATGGACCCAGAGGACTGAGATTCCTTCCTTTATAGTTGTTCCCTGGGACATTACATGATCTGCATTCCTTCTAGTTATTAAGAGTGGCTTTATATAACTATCACTTTGTAAGAAGCACACTTCACCTCCCCACACACTTCACATTGGGACACGAAAAGAAAAGAATGAAAAGCATTGCGAGACCCGCTAAAAAAGAAGAGGTGAAAGGAATAAGATATATGTGTCCCTGAAGGAAGGAACATTGTTAAAAATAAAGATGAAAAACCAGAATAAGTTTCAAAACTACTCAAACATACAAAGCTGCTTGTATTAAAAATGAGAAGGAACACATCCCTAGGTTTTCATAGTTTTACTTTCTCTTTCAACTTTGTAAAAAGTTCTCTGCTGGTAGAAATACACGTTTCTAATAAAAAAAAAAAAATTACATTAACATTTTGCCTTTCACCTGTGGCTCCCAATTTGCTTTACAAGATGTAGTTCTTGCAGTTGTTCATGGTCAGATGAATAGCATAGTTTAATTAGATCCATCTCACACTAATAAAAAGAGGAAGGGAAGTTGAACAATCCATATTCCAAACACTTGTGTTGAGACTTTGAATCACATAATCATTTAGGTTGGAAAAGGCCCTTAAGATCATCAAGTCCAACCGTAAACCTAACACTGCCAGGTCCACCAAGTCCCTAAGTGCCATGACTTGACTTTGACCTCATTACTACACAGGCATGAAGTGGTGCAGTTCAAATTCCTGGCACAAGCAGTTTAACCTCAGTGAAGTAACTACTGATTTTAGTATAAACATCAGACTTGGGAAATCCAAATTCAGTTTGTTACTTTGCTGTAGGTGTTCCAGTATCTCAGGCAAGATACTCTCTGGTTTATGGCTGCCATAAGTCTGGTAGCATTATGAGCATAATTACATTAAATATTATAAGTTTCTTAGATACTTCCACAATTCTAGGCTCAAATAAAGGGACTTTGACCATAGGGACCCTCTAACAATTCTCACCAATGATGTAGTGACAAAGAGGCTAACATGCAAGGCTCTTGACCCTTGGTCCTTCATTCTACATGAGGTAAACTTTCAACAATTGCTTGCTCTAGACATCTAACCTCCATTTATGTCAAAGGAACAATCAAACTGGGATAATTTATCTCACCGGGCTCACACTTTCAATGCTACCTATAATTCCTGAAGACTACAGCCCTCATGCTGCCATCTGTCTGTTGGTGTTGCCTGTAGGTGATACAGTGGATTTTCAAGATCACCGTGTTACAATTTTGGCCTTCTCTTCTGACTTGTTAGTACAGCTTCCCATTCTGAAGCAATGCTCCTGCTTCACTGTGCACTACTTGGTCACTGAAGAGTAAGCAGCCAAAAAGTCTTGGATACAACTTCCTTTCTTTCTGGCAATGCTACTCTGACCACTGAAGCTGTTTGAGCAGGGGAATGCCATGGTGAGATCACAAAGAATAACTCTCTCTTCCTCATCCATTATTTTAGCCAAGCAAATTTAAGATGAACACAAATGTCAAACCTACCTCTCTGCCAAATCACCAAAGACTTCAGAAAAAGCTGCAGAGACTCTCTGAAAACTGATGAAGTGATGCAAATTAAAACAAAATCACAAAAGAAAGAAAATCCAAACTCCACAGCACGTTTCTTCCATCACACATTACTATTGATTTTTTTCTTTTTAATAATTTCTGTCAAAAAAGATGTCTAGAAAGAATATCCCAAGAAACACCACCAAAATTTAGATGAGTTATATTTAAGTTAGGACAAGTTTATTTACAAAAATAAGAAAAATAAAATTGCTCACATTTGTCCCATTGAATCTGACTAGTAATTTTTCACAATCCTCATACAAGTACTGAAGAAGGTGAGAGATTTGATCTTCACATTTCTCCCATCCTCTAACACAAGAGATTTGGATTTTTATTGCCAGTAATAATTACCTAGGCAGAGGAAGAACAGGCAGAGTGAGAATTTCAATGTACAAATATTCATATTCAGAAGCAAAAAAAACCCCAAAACATAGCTGTCTATTACACAAGGCATTAGTTTGCACTGTATTTCATTGCCTAAACAGCTAGAAATGGAGATCAGTCTTCCCATAGGATTAAAAGTATGCATTGAATTTGTCCATATTTAAAATACCAGAAAAGCAGATAAAAGTTTGCAATGCCATGAGATTGTAATGGGAAAAGCAAATCTGAGAAAGGTCATTGGAGGCCAGCAAGCAAGAGACTAAAGACAGCTTGCAGAACAAGAAGTTCATTTAAACACAGTAATTTGAAAACAGGCACAACAGGAGACGATCTATATTATCTTTTATTTGCTGAATCTTTTTGCTTTTACTACTGCCAATTCTACCCCTGCAGTTCAAACCTGGCAGCTAAATCTCTGTTGCTTTCCAGCAGCTTTCAGAAAACAGATAAGGAACCAAGCTAGCAAAGAAATAGGCTAAAGTACTCTCACTTTCTTTCTCACTCTGTTTTCAAGTACAGTGAGTGAATCTTTCTTTACAGCATCATCTAGAGTCTTGGGAACTCCTGACAGCAGAAATCTTACACTGGCCTAGAAACGTCTATGACTACCATAAACTTCTTGTTAATGGTTTCCGAAGTTATTATATATTCCTCAACAATATTGTGTATCTTGGCAAAATAATGAGACTTAGTTCATGCTCAGGCCCCACAAAGGTGATACTGTCTTGATATGTGAGACTCCAGGGTGGTTTGGCTCCTGCAGAGAGAAAAAGGAGCAAAGACTGCTGGCTATTACCTAGATGGCACTATCACTCTACAGAGAAAGACCCATCATATTTTACAGGAGATATTATACACAAAAGATGGTTTGACAAAAAAGCCAAACAAAACAACAAACCCCCAACATACAAACTATTCTGTTGCTGTACATTCGTTGACAGGCTTTTATTGTCATAGAAATAAATGTCTACTGAGCTCAAATGATCTCAACCTATTTAGAAGTATTTTCCTCGCATCCTTTTTACAAGCAGCCGCAGCATTCTATGTGGACTACAAAACCACTCTTTTTAAGCTATAATCAGTGTCTGTGCTTGAATGCAGTTATTTTTGTACTTTGTTGACTCTGCTTTAAGGTCTTAAAAATAAATCAGCCATCATTCTGTACATCTTTACACCTCAGAAAATAGTTGAAATGCTATAACAAGGAGACAGAATGGGAGAAAGTGTACTGTGTTACCTGTCCTGTGTGATCACTGACTTCAATGGGAATGCTATGCATTGTCCTTGCTTTATCCAAACCTAAACTTTGAGCTTGCATCCCATTGCCTCTCACGGTGCAACACTGCAAAGCAAAATCTTGCTTAGAGCTCTGGACACTTTGGCTCTTCTTTTCTCCCCAGGTGGTAAGTTACACTCTGTTACTAAAACTAATGAACTTTACAGTCCTCCCAATGCAAAGTCCAGAATGAGACCCAGCTTTGATCCTCTCACCAGTGTTTCCTAAAGGTGTCTCACAGTTAAAGTTCTTGAATTTCAAGAACTCTGGTCTCAGACTCTGGTTGATGAGTTGGTACGAGCCCTGCTTGCTTCTTTTCCTTCAATACTTTCCTCCAGTACTGTTAACTTCCTTACCAGTCTTAATATGCCTATGACTTTCTATTCAAATGCTACCCTTACTTGTTGATGTAGTTCTACCCAACCATCAAAATAAAGTTTACAGGAACTTTTTCAGCTCCTGTGATCAGAGAGTCCTAGACTTCCATCTTTCTCCTTAGTTTCTCAACACAAAGGAAAAAAAATTGTTTCTAGAGTGCCTTTGCAATCATTACTGACAATTTCACCATCCTTGAAAAGGGTGTCTCAGAATTCCTCATTCTGAAGCAGAGTTCTGTGTGCATTTATTCTGAAACAGAACCTGTTTCCTATTTTGCTAAGTATCTTTATATAGTCCATCCCACTAAATTCTGATTATTTTCACAAAACAGTAGGATAGGACTCCTATTGTCTGACCTACAGATCTGATCCTTTATTTGTGTCAGAGAAGAGCTGGAACTGGAGATGATCAATCATTTCTAAAGAAGAGTTTATTTCAGTGAGACAGAAAATTGCTCTGGAACACAAAGCTCAAGTTGTTCTCTCAAACAGGAAAGGCTAGAAAAGAAATACCTGCTATTTGGCACACTTAAAAAAAAAATTATAAACTTTAAAAGGCTCTCTGCCTGACCCAAAAGGCACAAACATTACAGCTCCTTTAATCAAAGCATGCAAAAATTTCTTCATATTCAGGGTGTCAAATCATTATCCCATTAATGTTAAAACTACCAGAAGCTGTAATGAGAGACTGAGCTTTGTTTTTTTTTCAGCATTGCTGGAATGGGCATGCAATCAACTTCAAAACAAATTAAATTCAAAGACTAATTCTGAAAGCATATTGATACAAAGGGACCAATGCAAACACCTACTGAAGCCTGTAGGAGCCTTTCAATCACATAATTTTCAAAGACCATGACGTGATGGAAATTCATTATAGGCTCTGGTTTTAACTTAGGACAAATTTATGAAATTATGGAAAAATAACCCAATGTCATAATCATAGAGACATGAAACCTGAATCACCCAAATATTTCAATATAATTGTTTTCCAAATAAAACCGATCATGATACTGGTATCAGCCTAGAGGAAAAATGACATAAGATTATATAAATACAATAAAAGCATAAAAAATAATTTCATTATGTAACATTAAAATTTGTAATGCTGTTTTCACTTGATTCATTGGAATTTAAGAGAAGACTCAAAACATTTTATAAGTTTGCTATGACAGAAAGTGGAAACTGAAACAGTATTGCTTGCAGAATGTCTCCTAAGTTCATACTGTAAAAGTGAACTGGTCAGATACACATTGATCTGTTACTTCACTTCAGTGTCAAGAAGGAGTAAGTAAAGATAGCAGTAACAGGCATCTGTTGAACCATTTCACATTTTCTTGTGCTATACATTTCTTAAATAAATCAGCAAAATTTTGCTGCATCGTGATGACTTATAAATCTCTGAAGAGCAGTTTGTGAATGGGTCAATGCATTAGCTCTGCAAGCTCAATTAGCTATGCTACCACCAGGCTGTGAAAATCTACGATAAAAGTAAAACAGCTCTAACCCGTTAGATCAAAAGTGACTATAAATATTAAGTGTTGTTGTAAATGGATCCAACTTTTGGATATATCATCTAATTTTTGAAGCCTCACTTAAGATTTAATTCTTAAAGGACCGTAGCACATTTTCTTGCTGCAGAGTGCTAATACCTCATGAGAAAGCATTTAAAACATTAATTGAGAAAGCCTCTATTGGTAACAAAACACAGCTTTGTTCACACTCTATTTGAATTTTTTTTAATTTCATTTTTCATTATGTTTCTCAAAAAGTTATTTGTTTTGACAAACAAAGAAGTCAGACTTGGAAACTAACAGATACGATTTCAGTAACCAAATGTAGCACTGTAAATGGGAGGCTTATAAAGCAAACTTACTCCCAAGTAAGTTTTAATAAGACAATTTTGATTAATAACCTATTTCAAACTCATGCTTCACATTTGAATACAGAGCACTACTGCAAAATAAGTAAAAATAAAAGATGAAAACAAAATGTTTTCTTCCCCATTCCCATGCCCCCAGTGATTCCACAGCCCTGAGACCTGTTGCCTTCATGGAAACCTTCTTAGAATCACAGAATGGTTTGGGTTGGAAGGGACCTTAAAGATCATCTAGTTCCAACCCCCCTGCATGGGCAGGGACACCTCCTACTAGACCAGGTTGATTAAGGCCTCATCCAATCTGGCCTTGAACACCTCCAGGGAGGGGGCATCCACAACCTCCCTGGGCCACCTGTTCCAGCATCTCACCCCCCTCACAGGAAAGAACTTCTTCCTAATGTCTAGCCTAAACCTCCCTCTTTAAGTTTCAAACCATTGCCCCTTGTCTTGTCACTACACACCTGTGTAAAAAGCCCTACCCCAGCTTTCTTGTAGGCCCCCTTCAGATACTGGAAATCTGCTATAAGGTCACCCCAGAGCCTCCTCTTTTCTAGGCTAAGCAAACCCAACTTCCTCAGCCTATCTTCATAGGGGAGGTGCTCCAGCCCTCTGATTATCTTTGTGGCTCTCCTCTGGACATGCTTGAGGAGTTCTATGTCCTTCTTATGCTGGGGACTCCAGAACTCGACACAGTACTCCAGGTGGGGTCTCACCAGAGCAGAGTAGAGGGGGAGAATCACCTCTTTCGACTGGCTGGCCATGCTTCTGTTGATGCAGCACAGGATACGGTTGGCTCTTTGGGCTGCAAGTGCACATTGCAGGCTCATGTTGAGCTTCTCATCAACCAACACCTCCAAGTCTTTCTTCTCAGGGATGTCCTCAATCCTTTCTTCTCCCAACCTGTATTCATGAATGGGATTGCCTCGACCCAGGTGCAGAACCTTGCACTTGGCCTTGTTGAACTTCATGCAGTTTGCACGAGCCCACTTCTCGAGCCTGTCAAGGTCCCTCTGGATGGCCTCCCTTCCCTCCAGCGTGTTGACTTCACCACACAGTTTGGTGTCATCAGCAAACTTGCTGAGGGTGCACTCAATTCCACTGTCCATGTCGCTGACAAGGATGTTAAATAACACTGGCCCAAGTACTGACCCTTAAGGAACAAGTACTGACCCTTGAGGAACAGCGACAGGAACTGTTTCTTAGGAAAATGGTATTTCTTAAGGAATCAAAACCAGCTTCTCACAGTAGTTCTGGGTGGGCTTAAATAAGGGCAAATCATTTACACTCATAGACACTCAACTGAATTCCCACTGCTGCAATCTCAGTTACAAAGTTATGAACTTCCATCCCTGAAGTTTACTGAAAACCAGGAAAGCCAAGCTGTTATGTTTGCTGGATTTCCTCATGAACACAAAGCATATGTATATTTATCCATACATAATTTGGGGGACCCTCCTGAAGAAATGGGTATACTTTGTGTGAAGTCCAAACCTGTTTAAAGGGCTCATTAAGGGAATCTGCCATGTGTAGTACTAGTGTTCACCTGTGGGCAGAGGCACAAGAAGACGCCCAGATAAATCTGAAAGCACTGCTTCATGGTCCATGACAGTGCAATGCAAACCAGCTTCTGACCAGCTCCGACATAACCTTGTTAGCTAAAAAGAAACATTTTATCATGGACTCTTACAACAATGTATTTTCCAGACATTGACTAGCTCCCATCCAGCCAATTCATATGGGAGCTCTGTGGCTGCTTTGAAACCACAAAAACCATGAAACCTTTTGCTGGTTTCATGGACTTGTCAAGACGCTTACCTATTTGTCTAAATTCTTGTACTATGACCATCACTGAGGTGGCCAAACATGTTCCCCTGCTATGGACAGCTATTCTGTGGCACTTGTGGTTCTAATTTATCTATTTTGTACAAGCTACATGATACTTGAATAACTCTGTCTCAGAGCTTCAAAATTTACATGCATGTCTGTTTAAGTCATGTTACTGAGAAGAAACTGGTAAAGATTTGTTTCCCTTTCTGTTCTTCTTTCATGATTAACAGTGACAGATGAAAACAAGTGGCAGAAGGCCAAACAACCAAAGGGCATAGCAATAACAGTTCTGTTTCCCTGCAATTCACAAATTATTTCATTATCTTCCGACATTGCAATCAGGGTGCAACTCCAATACTATACCAGCTGCCTGGATTACAGACTTTCAGGTAGGTTTGATCTGATTGAGTAATGCCCACTCTGCAAAAAACTTTTTCTAGTTCTAAGAGTAGACAGATCACTGGAAAATTTAAAATTTTGTCTTCAAAGACCATGTCAATGTACTTGACTGCAAAGAAATCCTTTCTGTATAAGCATTGCAGTCTGCTCAGTTTGAAAGATCTGAATACTTATGTTTTGCATGCGTTAAAAAATCGAATGCATTTTTCTACCTACTTTATAAGCTGATTGTTAATGTACTTCAAAAAAGACAAGTGGAAAAATATATTTCATGATGTTTTAAAATCATCTTCATGTGGGCTTTCTGAGATTGACAGCTCTGCATAAAAACAAAGATTCTTCATTTGAAATTAAGTAGAATAACTTGGAATATCTGAAATTGTCAGGAGGCTTTTTGAAAAGATGTCCTTATGCACGTAACTGCAAGTCCATCTGTTTTTTTAATTTGTCTCTCTAATAACTCCCTGGAGTTTCACTTGGTTTGAATATTGGAATAAATAGAAAGGAATCAAAGCATAAATTCTTTAAACAAAATTTATCCAAAAACACAGTTCTGTGCATTAACTCTTGCCTGTGCCAGCCTAATTTCAAGTTTCACTGTTTTCATTAACATTTACTGAACACCTATTTAAAGTAAATATATTCATTCCTACAGTTGCTCTGCATTAAACAGAAATTTATACAGTTTGAAACTTAAAAATAATTGAAGTATGCAGCTTAGTTAAAACAGAGAGCTGTATTAACCAAGTCATCCACTTGTACTTCTGGATGTTCTTAAATTGTCAAATTTGGACTAAACATGTATTTTATGTTTCTGAAGGGTTGGCAACAAGAATGATATATTTTAGTTCTGAAAAAAAATTAAAACCAATTTATTTACCTGATTTGGAGTAATTCTTTTTATTTGGATTAACAAAGAATAACACACAATATTAACAATTTTGCTAGCAATTTTGCATGATTAGTCTTGCTGTGTACAAACGACTGAAATGTGAAACTTGCTACATTTTTTTCAGTCTTAGAAAATATTACTAACTACTTCAGTGCTAGAAACCTTCAGGATCAAGGCCACTTCTGGACTGATTTATGGGAAAATCACGTGATTTTCAATTACGTTTAAACATCAATTAAAAGGAAGGTCTAAATTAGGACCTGGTACCTCTCTCCTCTTCTCATGGGTGCGAGGACTGAATCACCATGAATGGTAAGTAGTTGTCACTGGATTAAAGACCATTATAGAGTCCGTCTCTCACAAATTATTTACATTACATAAACTAATCATTCACCTTATTCTGCAGCTAGAGAAAAATATCATAGAATCATGGGGTGGTTTGGGTTGGAAGTGACCTTAAAGATCATCTAGTTCTAAACCCCTGCCATGGGCAGGGATACCTCCCACTAGACCAGGTTGCTCAAAGCCCCACCCAGCCTGGCCTTGAACCCTTCCAGGGAGGAGGCATCACAGTTTTCCTGGGCAACTTGTTCCAGTGTCTTACCACCCTCACATTAAAGAATTTCTCCCTAATGTCTAATCTAAGTCTCCCCTCTTCCAATTAAAAGCCATTACACCCCTTGTCCTGTCACTGCAAGCCCTTGTAAAAAGTCCCTCCTCAGCTTTCCTATAGGCCCCTTCAGGTACTGAAAGGTGGCTATAAGATCTCTCTGGAGCCTCCTCTTCCCCAGGCTGAACAACTCCCCAGCCCTCTGATCATCTTTGTGGCCCTCCTCTGGAATTGCTTCAACAGCTCCGTGTCTGTCTTGTATTGGGTTCTCCAGAACTGGACACAGTACTCCAGGTGGTGTCTCACGAGAGCAAAGCAGAGGGGGAGAATCACCTACCTTGACCTGCTGGCTACGCTTCTTTTGATGCAGCCTAGGACACAGTTGGCTTTCTGGGCTGCAAGAGAACATTGCCAGTTCATGTTGAGCTTCTCATCAACCAACACCTGAAAGTCCTCCTCAGGGCTGTTCTCAATCTGCTCTCTGCCCAACCTGTATTTGTGCTTGGGATTACCCCACCCCAGGTGTGGGACTTGGCCTCATCGAACTTCATGAGGTTGGCATGGGCCCACCTCTCAAGCCCATCAAGGTCCCTCTGGATGGCCTCCCTTCCCTCTAGCATGTTGACCACACCACATAGCTTGGTGTTGTCAGATAACTTGCTAAGGATGCACTCAATTCCACTGTCCATATCTCTGACAAAGATGTTAAACAGCACCAGTCCCAGTAATGACCCCTGAGGAATGCCACTCATCACTGGTCTCCATTTGGACACTGAGCTGCTAACCACAACTCTCTGAGTGCGACGATCCAGCCAATTCCTTATCTACCATGTGGTCCATCCATTGAATACATGTCTTTCCAATGTAGGGACCTGGATGTCGTGTGGGACAGCGTCAAACACTTTTCATAAGTTGAGGTAGATTATTTTAGTTGCTCTCTCCTTGTCCACCATCACTCCTGTGACACCATCACAAAAAGCCACTAAATTTGTCAGGCAGCAAATATAAAATAATTGCTTATAAACTACCTACAGCATAAGAGTCTAAAGAGACATTGCTAAATTCTCAACATTTTCCTTAAGCCTAAATCCTACTATTTGCGTAAATTAATTGGATGTTTCAAGCCGAAGCCAAATTCTGATTTTTCAAATTGATAGAAATGCATTGGAACCACTATGACCAAGGTCATTATACATGCAAATAATATCTTGCATTGAGTATCATCTCATTCTGTTAAAATTGACATTTGGAGTGAATATATTGGAGTTGGTCCCTAAAATTGTGTACTAAAATGTAACTTGCCAATTTTTTCATTCGTTAAATTAAATTGTTTCTGAAACTGACTAGAAATATCCTACAAGATTCAATGAAGGGGGAGACTTTGTTCTCACACAAGCACCACATGATATTTATTATCACTTGCGGATCTGCCATTGAAATATTAAAATGGCTAAAAAAGTTTAAAATGTAGTGACTAGACACCCTTATGTATATTTATTTTTAAAACCTAGGTTAATTTCTGAGAATTTGTTCTGGATTTTAGCTGCGCACTTCCACAAGAGATGTTGCTGACTTGCATGTGCCCTCATTGCTTTTATTTGGTGTCCACATGAGTTAACAGTGAATCTCCCATTACATTCAGATGAATTTCTATTGCCCCTACCCCCGCGGTCTCTGCATGTGCCTTTTCAGTTTCACCTGCATATGGACAGCAGAGAAAGGGGGTATTCTTTCGGAAACTCAGAACACGTAACAGACTCTCAAGAGTGCCTGTGCTGTGATTGTTTCCATGATCTAATTCAGAGTCAAACCTTTACCTGGTGCAAACTGGCACAATTTTGACATAAAATGCAGATTAAAAGATTGTAGGACATAGAAGGGAAGAGGGAAAAAAATAAGCCTCTGACTTGAGGTTCCATTAAATCTCCTCAGTCACATAAACCACACAGAGATGGGGTGGTTATGTGTTTTACTCTATATATGGGGAAGGGAAGAAATGCATTTACTGTACACGAGAGAGCCCTTCCTCCTCCAGGTTCTGCTTCTGGGTTCAGGAGCTCCATGGGCTCAGGAATTGCTTTCCTCTTACTTCTGTGGAGGCCATAGACAAACTGATTCTCCAGTCTTCATCTGTGCATACTAAAGAGCTCCCCCATCTGTCTCCCCTTCCCTTGCAACACTTATGGCAGGCTGCCAAGTCCCACCAATAACTCTGTTCAGTAGGCAAAAGTATGACCTGAAACTGTTTTTATTAGCTCAGAAATTTTTAACTCAAAGGGGAGAGTGAGACAGCTCAATTGGCACATGAGCGGTGCTGCTAATGTCTCACAGGACTAAGGCAAAGAAGGAACATAGAAGCTGGACATGACCCCATGGATAATATCATCTTTTGATGGTGCAGCTATATGGCAAAGAAATCCTAGGGAGTATCTTAGTATAAAATGCAATCCAGGAAGAGATCATTATTTTTGCTTTACCCATTTTTCCAAAACTCATCCAGCAATGCATACAGTCATGTCTGATTTTTTGCTCCTTTCTACTGAAGCCTTCCTTATTCAGCGCCATTATGACTAAACCGCATCATTTCATATTGTTTTTACAGTACATTGACAGCCTAAGCAACTTGCTCTCCAAAGGCATCACTCCTAACGGCATTAGTTTTTCCATCCGGTATCACCTTATTCCACTGACTCTGCTTAAATCAGCAGCTTATAAATGGATAATGTCTCTCTCCCAACCTCCATGAGATTTGAAAACATTATAAAAATGTGAACAATGAAGTATGTCAAAACAGCAGGCAGTCCAGCATGGTATGCTTACTCCAGCGGAGGTGCCAGAGTTAAGTCAAGATAGATTTCTGCTTTGAAAAGCACTGACATTCCAACCTCTGCCACATGACACCAAAAATTGCATATTGATGTAGAAAGACAAGATTTCTTCCCTTCCTTCCCTACCAGCCCTTGGTCACCTGTGGTCCTGCTCCCTTTGCAGCTATCAAAGGAATAAGGCTTTTAAATACCAGAAGAACCATACTATACACCACTGAGTGCACAAACATATACGCAAGAATTAACACTCAGCTGCCCAAGAGATATAATCATGATTCCTGAAGGCAAAAGGACACTAGCTGGGACTGTCACAACATGGCTGCTTTAGGTTGCCAGAGAAAATAAAAGAGGCTTCAGTCCTTCCTGACGCTAATATAGATGTGGGAAAGGAACATCCAAAGCTGAACTAGTGAGGTGAAAAAAAAAAAAGAAAAGCATAGTGCTTTTCCATCATAAAGGTCCACTCAACCTGTATGACCTTTAACTGAATGAGATCACCTCCTTAAAAACCACAGGCTGCTCCTTGCCAGGGACAAATAATCAGGGAGCCCAAGAGGGGAAGGTTGAATTTAAGTTCTATGTTTTCCCTTATTCCTTTTGAAGTTGCATGCTTATTTGGTGCCTCTTATGGGCTACTGTGACTAATGCCATAGGTTTCTTTTAAGACCTAAACCCAGCATGGATCCTGCTAAAAACACATACATCTCTCCCTCTCTGGTAGGGTCTCTGGGAGTATGCTACATTCTGCACATCCCTAAGGCAAATGAATACTCAGAGATTAACAGCGGCAACACATTAATTTTAAAAAGCACTGTAGAGCCCCTGGCTGGAGAGAGCCCAGCCTAATTATTAACACTCGTTGCCTCAGGGAGGTCTGAAAACTCCAGTTGCCCAATATTTCTGTATTAAGCCCTTTAAAAAATGTAAGCCCTAACTAAAAGCAAAACAAATCTCTAAGTCACTTGAATATTCTCCCAGAGATGCAAAATCCCTGCAGCAAGAAGCATCCTTTAGTTGTTAGTTATGCTGCTATTAACTATGAAAATACCCTCTGAATAAGCAGTAGGTGGCAGACAGTTCTGACAGAAGAGACAAAAGCTTGCTATACATAGGCGCTACCAAGTAAAAATCTTCAGCATGGTGCATGGACATTAAGCTCCACCTAATTCCCCCATTAAAAATGTTTCTTTTTTGTTTTCTGGGTTTCATTCACAAGACACTTTTTGCCAGGCTTTCATGTTCTTTTGGGACAAATTCCAGGACTCTGTCAGCTGCTGTGCTGATGGGGACCCAGAGGACCAGCAAGTTATGCTGCATCATGCACAGAGAGTACTTAAAGGGAGTTTAAGACCAAATAAGCTTTGCAAATATCATCGTTGGGTTTAACTTACATGCTTTGTGAATTCAGCTCTTTTTGTTAGATCTAATCTAAAGAGGATTTTTTTTCCTTCCTTCCTGAAGGATTCATTTGCCCCTGCTGCTTATTACTCATCAAAAGTCATCATCTTCTATCTGTGACATCCTGATAGGCTGTTGCCGTGGAAAAGATTATGAAGCTGAAAACAAGCAAGCTGATTTGCATTAAGAGTTGAGTTTCAAAGTGTGCAACTTTTGTTCACAGAGGGACTTAAGACACATCTGATCAGGCAAAGATAAAGTCAAAGGAGAAAAAGAAAAGATTTACTTGCAAGAGACCTTTTCCTTTTTAAAATAGTGTGACGATTGGTATCACAAATTATAAAATACTATTATTAATTTTTTTCTTTTTTTTTTTTTTTTTCCAAAAACTCCTTTCTCCTGGATGTTCTCCAGTTAATCTTTCTTTTCTACTGAGCTCTGGAATAACAAATTTCCTACTGGCCAAATATCCTACTGATGTGGCCCAGCATAGCTCCACTAACTTCAGTGTAGCTGTACCACTTTTTTATGGCACAACAAGAAAAGGAAACTGTTTGCAAAAAGGATCATTTGAGGAAAATCAGCCATTGGTGTACTAACAACTGAGTGTAGCTAACAATTGCATTGCTTCATGACATTTACAGCATACCAAAACCGAACTGTTAATTGATTGGAGCAGGAGATGTAAGTCTGTTTATAAATAGAGCTAATAACAGGCATACACCTTGATTTGGGATAAAAGCATCCTCTTCCCAGCTCTCTTTCACATGATATCCAGCACTCCAGATGTCAGGCTTAGCAATAGAAAATTCTGTTGGGGTGAGGAAGGGAACAATTTATTACCCCTTAACATCAGAATTGCAGGGGGGTGCTCTGTTGCTTTCCTTTTTGTGCTTTTCTTAGGTGAGGAAATAAAGAAAACCTAGTTACCTTTGCAGCCTACCTGGACAGCTGGATTTCTAGTCTTTGATCTACCTCAGGTTTTTCTTCCTGATATTGAGTGCATCATTCAGGCCCAGAATAGCCAAAGATGCCTCCAGAAATCAAAGGGACAAACCCTGTGATGAGTCCTTCTGCCTCTAAGGTTAACAGTGTGTCTGCAAGACGATGCTGGATGACTGCCTGTATATTAGAAGTGGTACCCATATAGACGAGTGGCTGCAGCCTGCTATATATTTGATTGATAACAACTTACAGTATCCTACTTTTGTGGCGAAGGCTGGTCTCCAGCAGCATGGGATGCTGTCTTAGTGGAGATCTTCCCCCTGGGCAAATATCACCTACTGGTTAGTGCAGCGAGGATGATGTCCAGGGAGATGCAGGTAGCTCTGTTAATCTGATTTTTCTGGCAGCTGCCTCTCTGAGGCTTCAGGAGATGTTTGCAGATTTTCTTCATTCAGCCTCAGGTTTTTTTGTGACTTTAGCTCATACAACAGTGCAGTCATCAACACTACCACTTATTTATTCATTCACAGAACACAAAAAAATTATTAATTTTAAAACTCTGGCTTAATTATTGTATTTTTTCCTGCTTTCTCCCCTTTTCTTTATCTTTATCTTTGTTCATTAAAACTAATATTCCTTGATGATACCTTCAAGCACGACACATTAATTTTACAGCAGTTTCTCTCTGAATATAATAAATTAGATCATAATGGACCCAGACCATTTTCATTTTAAATAGAACGTTACAACACATCATACTGTATTCATCATTATATTATTGTTAATCAGTTAACATAAAGTAGTGTTAAGCTTAAATAATAACCTTTATCTGTACTGTTGACCTTATGATGTCCTATAACCTTGCATTTCTTCTAGCATTTTGGGAAATCTTCCTAGAACGCTTGTGTTGCCAGGTCAGCGGCTATATTTCTTTAGGAGGTTTTAATCTATGCTATGAAATACTTTATTGAGTATGGAGGAGAAAGACAATATTTCCCAGGGATTTTAGAACTGTTTCAATAAACTGAGTATTTTTGTGTATTAATTAAATAGTAGAAAGCTGTAAATTCTGGCCTTGTAGCTTTTGCCACTGGATTCAGAGGCACTACAAGTAACTCGAATGTTACACCCAAGATCAAAGGGATTGAAATTCAAGTGAGGAAAATCCCCATTACCCTCCAGCCTTGAACCAGTACAAAATGAGTGTCTGTTGACTGATCCTCATTACCTGTGAGACCTGCATGGCTTCTCAACTCTGCTGATTGCACTCACAGAATCACAGAATATCCCTGGCCAAAAGAGACCTCCAAGATCATCCAGTCCAGCCTTAGACCTAACACTGCAAGCTCACCACTGAACCATGTCTCTAAGCACCAAGTCCACATGCCATTTGAATACCTCCAGAGATGGTGACTCCACCACCACCCTGGGCAATCTATTCCAATACCTGACAACCCTTTCAGTGAAAAAATGCTTCCTAATATCTAACCTAAACCTCCCCTGGCACAGCTTGCATCCATTCCCTCTGGTCCTATCACATGTCTGCAGGGAGAAGAGGCTGTCCCCCTCATTGCTCCAGCCTCCTTTCAGGTAGTCATAAAGACCAATGAGGTCTCCCTCAATGAGCCTCCTCTCCTCCAGACTAAACAACCCCAGCTCCCTCTTCAGAGCTAGAAAGCAGAGGATCAGCTGTCTCCTGTGCATTTTGTTGCAGACTGTCACACAGATGCACACCACAATGTGTCTACTGGCAAATAAAAACTGCAGTAGAAAAGAGGACTCTTAAGACATTTAAAACAGTGGCTGTTTTTCACCTGCTTTGCATTGGTCCAGAGGAGCATGGTCTTCAGTGCTATCACCTGGCAGTGAAAATGCTTTTCAAAGGATGGCCTCAGTTTTGAAGCCATTAATAAAGAGAGCAGCTGGTTCACATGTGTAAGAATTTGCAATTGGGAAAAAGGCATATGCAGCACAAAGTAAATATTTTTTAACACCAAAACTATTTTACCCTCTCTGCAAGCTTCTCCTAGCCCTGAAAGCTAACCACCATTCAATGTGACACACAGTGAAAAGGAAAAAAATCACTTCAAGCTGAAATGAGGTGTTAAGGAGAGTAGAAAGAGAAGTCAAGACTTTGAAGGTGTCTTTTTCTTTCTTCATCTTGCCTACAATTTTCTGCTACAAGTATCACAGGAACAGCAGATGAAGATCTATAATAAAATCCAAAGTGCTTATTTGATCTGCTAATCACCTGCTTAAGGCTTGTACCAATCTTGGCAAAGCAAAGAAATTCAACCTCCATGATTCAAGTTCTTAAATCCTCCCCCACCTGAAATGACACTGCTGTTATTGCATGCTGTACCCCTAGGAGTGTGATTATAAAGTCTAATCTGCTCCTACTAAAGTCAATGCAAGCAGGGATATGATCTGCTGGTTTTTAGCCTCTCATCACCATGAGAAAGCAGAATAGATAACCACAAATGTAAAAGTTGGATTGCTTCTTGAATAATTGTTGCTGTGCTTTATTTAAAAGTGTTTTGAGAGTGTTTTGTCTGTTTAGTCCTTGCAACAAGTTGGAATACTTGCCTTAATATTATACTTTAACCACATTTCACTTATAAGTGCTCCGACGATAATCTGGTGCTATCTTTCTATTTAGTCCTTTTATTAAGATTGTGAATGGTTCTAACATGGTGCAAAGTTACTCTACTCCAACTTGCTCCAATACTGTAGATATCTGTGTACAGCTGAGTTTCAGATTATATCTACTTCTCCTCTACTTAATTTAGGCTGGAACGGCTACAAATCATTTTGGTCTAGCACTGGTGTTGGCCACAAACTGTGTGTATCATTAAAAGAGTAAAACTGTTGAAACATTTAAAAAAAAATCCTTTCTTCACATATTTTAAAACTCAGCACAGTTTTCTAAAGAGAAATCAAAACATTTTTTTTTGTTAAAATAATGCTCAAAATGAATTGTGTAGTCATAAACATTTTACTTCTTGTTTGATTGAATATATTTGCTAAATTTGATGGGAGCTCATGGAGCTTTTATCACCTTGAAATAGTATTTTGCATAAGCAAAAAACTGTCATTGTAATTGTATAAAACTGTAGAAATGAATTCCAAATTGTTGATCTTTTAGAAAACAAAGGGGTAGTGACTATAACCCAGAAAATAAGTTTACCTCTGTGTATTACGTTTGTGAAACCTACACAAATATGCTTCAAATGGCTCTGGCATTCTCATTTCTTAAAAGTTGTTGACAAATTGATGCACTTGCGAAAAGAAGCCAGACAAATTAGTTTAGTTTTGGAGAAACTGCCTTACATTTAGAAACTGAAAGATCTCAGCCTGTTTAGTGTATCAGAAAGACTGAAAAGACAGTTTGATTACAACATACAGGTATCTTTAATAGGGGAAAAAATGGGTTGCATTAAAGCTGTTTAATCTAACAGCAAAAGGCAAAACCAAAGTAAAGAGCTGGAACTTAAAAACCAAATTAAAGATGAGTATAATAAAAAGTAGCAAAAGAAGACTCGGATTCTCCATCTCTTTTTAACTCTGTATCAAATCTGGATGGTCTTTCAGAAAACAAGCTTTAGCTAAGACAAATTGTTTAAATCCCAATGAGTTACTAGGGTCAATATTGGGGTTACTGGTTGGAAGTTAAAAGCCAGCAGTATTCAGGAAATTGGACTTGGAGAAAGTATTCTGGTTCTCAACGAACGAAGCATGTCTTACTAGCAGAGCAGGAAGCAAGACTAGACTGAAAAGCCCACAAAGGGCATTAGCCTGGGCTTTGTGCCAGCATGACAGATGTAGTAATAGGGATGGGGAAGGCATAGGGCTTACATAGTATTGGGCTGAAGGTTGCTGCAAGATCATAGAATCACAGAATCATCAAGATTGGAAAAGACCTTCAAGATCATGAGTCCAACTGTCGGCCCTACAAAACCTAATCCACTAAACCATCTTATGAAACACCATGTCTACACTTTTTTGAACATCTCCAGGGATGGTGCCTCTGCAACCTCCCTGGGCAGCCTGTTCCAATACCTCACCACTCTTTCTGTGAAGAAATTTTTTTCTAATATCCAGCCTGAACCTCCCCTGGCACAGCTTGACCCCATTTTCTCTTGTCCTATCACTGGTCACCAGGGAGAAGAGGCCAATACACACCTCACTACAACCTCATCTCAGGTAGTTGTAGAGGGTGATGAGGTCCCCACTCAGCCTCCTCTTCTCCAGGCTGAACAGCCCCAGATCCCTCAGCCTCTCCTCATAAGGCTGGTTCTCAAGACCCCTAATCAGCCTAGTTGCCCTTCTCTACACCCTCTCCAGCACCTCAATGTCCTTGAGCACACAGTGCTCAAGGTGTGGCCTCACCACGGCCGAGCGGAGGGGCAGGATCCCTCCCTAGTCCTGCTGGTCACACTATTCCTGATGCAGGCCAGGATGCTGTTGGCCTTCTTGGCCACCTGGGCACACTGCTGGCTCATGTTCAGCTGGCTGTCAATCAACACCCCCAGGTCCCTCTCTGCTGGGCAGCTTTCCAGCCACTGCTCCCCAAGCCTGTAGCACTGCTGGGGGTTGTTGTGGCCAAAGTGCAGGACCCGACATTTGGCCTTATTGAAACTCATGCCATTGGCCTTGGCCCATTGATCAAGCCTCTGCAGACCCTCCCTGCCCTCAAGCAGATCAACACTTCCACCCAGCTTAGTGTCATCTGCAAACTTTTTGAGGATGCACTCTGTCCCCTCATCCAAGTCATCAATAAAGGTGTTAAACAGCGGTGGCCCCAGCACTGAGCACTGCAGAAACTCTCAGATCCTTGGTCTGAGAGTCTCTAGGCCTCAACCTCTACAGAAGACAGGCCAAAACACTGATAACTTGTGAAGTCAGTGCATAATATTTTGACTGTAATGAAAATATTTAATGAAACAACATTCAGCACTTGCAAAGAATTTAATCAGTATCCCTGTGAGCAACTCAAGGTCAAGTGCATCAAGAAATGGCACTTAGATTACTAAGTCATCGAAAAATCTTCTGTTGACTTCAGTTCCTCCAGGAATATCAGCTAACCCAAGTGAAGGTCTCTCCAACTGATTGCAGGTACACAAATATATATATAAATATATATATAAAAAACAGGGGATAAATATATACATATAAAATAGGCATTTTAAACACTTTTCTCCTCATGTATCTTTTTCACTTGTTTGCCTCCAATCCTGTGAACCAAAAAGACACCAACAACAGCCATGTGTTATGCTGTGTGCAAGGTTTTGTGCAGATTGCTTCCAGAGAAGAACATTAGGGTTGGCAGATTAGAGATCCCAGATATTTTAAAGGGCTGGAAGCAGGCCTTAAATAAAAATACCAAAACAAAAAGGACCATGTTGCAAAGTACTCTAAGAGTGTAAAGTCTTTCAAAGATACCAGCTACGTCTAGCTGCGTAGCATTGAATCATAGAATGTTTTGGGTTGGAAAGGACCTTAAAGATCATCTAGTTCCAACACCTCTACATGGGCAGGGACACCTCCCACTAGACCAGGTTGCTCAAAACCCTGTCCTACCTGGCCTTGAACAGTTCCAGGGAGGGAGCATCCACAATGGGCCAGAGGAAGGGGAAAAATCGAAGGTAAGGTAACCAATCTCTTCAAAGAAATCTCTGTAATAGAATTTGGTAGAAAAAAGTTGTAAAACTAGGCTCACAGGGAATCAGTTTAGATTTTATACACAAACATTTACACACACTTACAAAACACATGCCCATTTATAGGAAAAAAATCAGCATCTAGCAAGAATGAATCACTTCTAGAGAGAGATTTTTTTCAGACAACTTTGATTAGCATGAAAAGAAAATAAGATGTAAATAACATTGCAATAACATTAAAATAAGTTAACTGTCATTCATTTTATACTGGAATATAGTGGCCAGTTGATGAACTGCAGAAATGACTAAACTTGTAGTGAGAAGCCATTTAGTGTTTAAAAGAAACATCAAGGTATTTAAATTATTTTTTTTTAGCCAAACAGCTCTGAGTCACAGAAGGAAAGTAAGGAAAGCATAGGCAACATCCCTCCATTGCTTTCCTCTTTCCTGCTCACAAGGTTTTCACAGGATCTTTTTGGCCTTCCAGTGGTGAAAGCTATCAAGACAGGAGAGAATGCAAGATCATGATTCCCAGCTCTTCAAGAAATAGACACCCAGAGTAAGGTTATAATTTATTAGATCAATGGCATCTATTAAAGTGCCTCACTGGCCCAAATATATAGATAAGACAGAAAAACAAATAAACAAACCAAGGATGAACCTGAACTGTATGTACAAAACTTTTTTGTTCTTGAACATATTTAGCTACTAGCTCTAGAGATCAGAATTTGCTGTAGCCATTTCTCAGACTTGAAAAATGAAAGTGAACTGCAAAAATTATTTAAAGGGCTTCTCTCTCCCAGCAAAGCTCGTGAGAGGTGCCACACAAAACTTTTAACTAAATATGTTGAAAAATATAAAAATAAATAAAATGTCTACATATAAAGATACTCATTTTATGCACATAATATGTGCACTACATATATTAGTGAAGAAGAAAACTTTCATTCATATTTTGTTCTATTTGCAGGCCCTTCAGTGTGATAAGTGGCTGTTGAGGCCAAATTCAGAGAGAGACAGACTACCTTTTCATTAAGGACTTCAATACTGTTGCTTTTGCTTCTAGAAATCAAGAATTGGTTATGAAAAAGTAGATTGACTGAAGATAAAATCACTTGAATTCGCACAATCTTGATACCATGCCCTTAATATGCCCATTTCTTTTCTTTCTTGCACTGTTGCACAGTGCAAACAGAATCAGCTCAGATATATGAGCTAAAGGAGCTACAGAAATGCCATCATATATGAGCTACAGATTTGCTCACACCTGTTGAACCATTTCTCTGCCCACAAGTTTTCTGAGGTCTGGACCTTGTGTAATGAATGCTAAAATGACCTTATTGAAATGTTAAAATGGTTTAATTCCTATAATAGTTATAAATAATTTACCTATTAAGTCAGCTCTTAAGACTCAAAGCTTTCCTGGGAAGGCATCAGTATTTTTCAGAATTTTCATGTCACGTATTTGTTTTATTTTTTCAGCATGACTTTTTACAAATCATCTACAGTACATACACGTATTAGTGGATCTTAAAAACAAGAGAAAACTAACAAGTCTTGATAAACTTTATGCATGAGTTACTATTGACACTGACTATCTAAAGGAAAACAAATATCGTAATAAGTTCTCCTTAGGAAAGCATCTCTAACTTAGTGTTGCATGAAATAAGACTTGCTCATATTGTAATAGATAGAGCTGTGAAAAATACTCCCTTTAATTCAAAACCAGGCCAGTTTCAGCATCTCGTGTTTTAAAAAAATTGTAGACTTTCAGCACTAAACTTTGCTCACCCAAAAAATTCAAATTTATAATCTAATTCTTTAGTTGCTTTCTGTTAGATGATGTGGGGAAGCTGGGATGCAGGCAGAGCAATGATTACTCTTGGGTTGGTATTTTAGTTCTGTTTGAATACAAAAAATCGTCGTGTAGAAATGAGACAAACCTCTGAGGACATGAATTCAATTTCACCTCTTGTGTTGAGCATCATTTTGATTACTCAAATGATTAAAGTTATACATGGCTGTAAGCACTTCACTGAATCAGGGCTTTAATATTTTAACATACCAGGATTGAATCAGGCAGCACCAGTATCATCATGACCAAGGGAGGAAGGTATTTTTCTGGACTCCTGTTTTCTTCCCACATAATTGGGTAACATCACAATCAGGTGGTTCTGCCTGGTGAATTTAGAAACATAGCATAGGAACATAAATTAAGTTTATCAGAATTTGTAGAGCCTTTGTGAAAAATGAAATTAATAACAAATCAGCTTAAATAAAAATATCTCAGATGTCTTTGGATCAATCTCCTGTCTAAAAGAAGTTAAGACAGAGAAAAACTGTCACAGAAAAAATAACCAGTCTTCTGAAATTATGAAAAAGTTCTTAATAAATCCAGGCTCACCTTTCATAATAGAATAGTTTACAAAAACTCATGACATTATATTAAACTCATTTCTCATGCTTCTGGTAGTTCAAGTAGCACTTGCTATAGGTATTGTTGACAAAATCAAATGGGAAAATACATGGCTTTCCATATTTGAGGGTGTTATTTGTATTTTTCACTTTAAACATGTTTTTCAGTGAAAGCCAAGGAAAAAAAAAAAGTCAACTTACAAGCCTGAGCCATAGAAAGGCAGAGAAACTCCATCCATAAAAGTCCTCTTAGCAGGAAAAACACTCTAAATAAGCAAATAACTCAGCATTGGCAGACAGCATAACAAGGGACAACATCCATAAATTGCGACTTGGAACATTCAGATTGGACAACAACAAAAACTATGCCACCATGAGAGCAGTAAGTACTGCAACAGGTTGTCCTAGGAGACAAGTATTTTTTGTGTTTGTCATGTAAGTGAAAGATGACCTGTGGACTATATTGTTCCTTCCTGGGGGGGTGGGTGAGGTACAGGAAGATGAGATGAGGAGAAGTACAGTTAATACCCTTAAAAAGCAAAAATGAAAAAAGAGTGAGTGAAACTTGGTTTCAATTTCCATTCAAATACTCAGACAAACACATTATTTAAAAACACCTGCAAGAAAAACAATAGGGACATGGATGATATCCTGTGGATAAGCAAATTAGACCAAACAAATTCAGTTTTCTTCCCTGACAGAGAAACAGATTTTGAGAATAGATGAAGCAGCCTGTTATACTACTTAGCTTTAGTAAGGATTTACCTGAAATACCATTTTTGTTCCCCTACTCAGGAATTATTGAAAGATCTAGAGAAATACACCAAAGCTTCAGTTAGCTAAAATATTATTCTCAAAGTAGTTACCAACAACTTAATGTTAAAATTGAGGGCATCATTACAGTACTTCTCCTTAGCTATAGGATCAATCTATACTTTAAATAATAGCTTGGTGACTGAATATAACATATGCTTATTAAACACTATTCATGACACGGCACTGGGAGGGACACAGCTTACAGTGGGGTGGAGAATTCAAAAGGATCCTGGCAAATTAGATATGCAATTTTGAGGCTAAAGAGAGATTACAATTCAACAGGAGCAAGTGAAAATCAATTGTAACAGAATTATAAAATCACAAACTGCTTACCCATCAACAGTGTCATGCTATTACAACATTATGTAAAGACCTCTCATACTGAGAGGGATTAATAGCCATACAGCCTGCAAAATACAGAGTATAGCCCTCCAGTTTTATCCACCTTTGGAATGGCCTCAAAGTATTGTGCCTACAAATACACTTCAATAAAAGGTATAACTAATTGGAGAGGTCAGGAGATGAGTAAGACAACTCAGAATAAGAATTTAATGACACGTTACAGAAACTAGTGCAGGTTTTAGTCTAATGGGGAAAAAAATTGCTGTGTTGAACAAGTGGTTAAATAGTGCTGTTAAAATATTTAAAAAGCTATTGTTGTCTTCATCTTCTTTACAATACATTTCTGATGTTCATGACTACTAGAAGCAGAAATAACAGACTTGAAGTGATCCATGGGAGTTTTGGATTTGGTTGCAGAGAAGACTTCGTAAAGGTAAGGATAGCAAAGTACAATACTCTGCCTGCAGAAGCTATGGAGTCTCCATCGTTAGGAAACATTTGAGGGCAAAACAGAGAAACATACATCAGGACTGACATAGATATAACTGATTCTGCCTTAGAGAAAGAGGATAAACCCCTCCAGATCCTTTCCAGTCATCTCATGACACAAGCAATCAAACACAGTTCAGAATAGACCCAAGGAATAGACATCAAAACTGGAGTTCTCAAGAAATTGCTTTAGAAAACATGCTGTGGCAGAGACAAGGTTGCTTTCAATGTCATAGTAACTAGGTTATATTCAGATGTTCATAGGGATGAATGGTCAGGCAGAGGGGTTTACATATAGGGAGAAATACACTGAACAAAAAATGAAGGAGAAAATAACATACTGAGGTAGGAAATGCCCAATACAGGTTTAAAATAACTCCTGTCTATTGTTTCATGTGAAGTACAAACTCAACAGAAGGACACAGGACTGAAAAAATTAGAAACATCTAAAGATGTTTAAGAGAAATGAGAACTCTGATACCTACCAAATAATTGAGCTCCATTCTGTGATTCCCATATGGGTCTTCTTGAGAGAAACTGGCTAGATTAATTACTTCCTGTTTGAGTAATTAAGGTTTACTCTTTTTTCACTGGATAAAAACTCATGTATGCATTGAAAGTAAACAGGGAAGGGCATAGGATATTTTCTTTTTCCTACCGAGATGGGAAAGGTTAGGAGAAATGGCTGACAAACTGCTGTCCAGCACTTGATGAGGCTACAAAGACACAGTATATAATTTTGGAAAAAAAAACCCCAAAATAACTCAAAACCCAAAAAGCACTCCCAGCTGGTTGGGAGACTTCACTTCTTTGTACTGCAGCTTATCACAGTGTAACAATTTTATTAGAAAACAAGACATGATATTACCTGGATGAGATTCTAATTTGGGGGAGTGATAGAAAAATACAATCAAATATTTTAGGTATCTCAAACAGAGGAGCAAGAGAGGGGAAAACAGAAGAGAAAAAAATGTAAGTAATAAAGAACACTGATGGGCAGAAGACAAACAAACAGAAAACAAACAAATGAATTTCCTGTCATGGAAACAATATAACAGAGAGAAGATAACAAAAAAAAATGCACGGTATTTAGAAGTAAGTGCTGGGTATGTGTTTCCCAGTAATAGCAGTTATAAGGAGGCAATGAAGAGATTCCTTTGAGTGTAAATTCAGTTTGGTAACTTAGCATCTCATTTAGCCATCTAAACCATTATTAAGGGTATGATAACCCTCACGTTCAATGAACAAGACAATCCTGAGTTAAGATCTCATTCAGTTTCTCAGATTCTGGGAGTTTCCCAGACAGCCCAAAGGTACAACAAACAGAGAGGTAAATTTTGCATGGACACATCTGCAGAAAAATTAGTGTCAGAGTATAGGCTTTTAGCAGCACAGCCAGAACTGGAGACAAATATCTTCTTTTTCTTTTAGTGTCTGAAATGCCTAAGTGTTGATGTGTGCAAAAAGAAAAAGCCTCTTTGGCCTTAGCCTACGAGTGTAAAAGGTTTCACATCTTTATTTATGGGAGGCCAGTGTTAGATGAAATTGACCATAAACTACTTATTGCTGTTGCCAAAAAAGGTCTGACAAACACTCCCACTGAGAACAGAGAGTCCTTTTTTTTTCTGCTACAAATATAAGATTTGCAAATTGAACACAAACCTGGAAAGATTTGTGGCTGTAAGCTCACCCTCTAGAGCATTTCAGCAAAACAAAACAGCTGAACAAAGTCCAGAACTAAATTAAATACATGTCAGTCTGAGGAAAAGGAAACATGTACACATCAACCACCACCTGTCCAATCTTAGATAAAATACAAATGACAATTGTCAGAGCTATGGCTAAGAAAGCAAAGAATAATGAAGGCTATGATCACAGTACTATTGTCAATTTGAAGGACACCAGCTGGCAGTAAACGAGGTTTTATTTAAGGGCACAAGATGGCAATTCCTAGAGGGATAATGTATGAAGACCTACAGGAACAGAAGTATTTTCCTCACTGAGGTAGACCAAAAGCTCCATTAACCTATGTCTAAAAATGGTCACTAGTACATGTTTGGTACAGAGTAAGCACACACTGCCTCGATATTGTCAAATCTAGAATAGTTTAGGGACCTGTGGAGCCAGAGGCTGTAACTAGACCATCATGTGTGAATCTGGTGGGACGGTAAGTACTCAGACCTATAAAGTTCTTGTTATTTCAGGTAGGTTCATCCCTAAACAACATAATCTGCCAAAGTCTCTTAACGAAGTATGAACATACTTGTCCACAGAGTTATTAACTTAATCTTAAATTATTTAGCTGCTAAGGACCATGTATCTGAGTTGCATTTTTATGTTCTGTTTTCCTACCATATATTTAGAAGGTTTAATTTTCTGTCATGCTCGCATTTTGTTATTTCGTTTTGGTTTTTTTGTTTGTTTTTTTTCCTTCCCATCCAACGCTAATCCAAACTCTTTTCTATAGGCAGAAAAATAAAATGTGATCCACTTAGAATTCCATTCTTCATACTTAGGTGTAAAAAAAAAAAAAGATACAAGACTAATTTTCAGACACCAAAAATAGTCTCAAGTACTCGGAACTCTTACAGATTAAAGAAGGTTAAAATGAAACATAAACTGAAAACCTGTTTATCAGAAAAGACAATGCATTCAGATGCCAGCTGTAATGAATATTCAGATTTATAATTTCTGGAGTCTTTGCTAGGGCATGGGTAATTGAAACTCTCTGGTTTAATTCTGATGTTTATTATGAACTCTACCCCCTTAGCCCATCAGCTCTACTCTTACAGCAGATCTCATGTCAGTGTAAAACAGATGCTGGATCCTGTGAGCAATGCAAAGTTCTCTCTCCTTTGAATTTGTGACTTCACACAATCAGCAAGAGAAACAAAAGTGGCATGTTCTAATCTCCTCAAAGAATGTCACTTGCAAATTCAGCACATTAAGGGAACCTTCTAAGGCACACCTTTGGTGCATCAGCGGTGTGAAAATATAATTTCAGAGAAAGGTACAAAATAACTGAAGAGTTTAGAGACACATAATAGCCCTTTAAATTTTCAAAATGAATAGTAAATGTTTTTCTGTACCTCCCACACAGTATTTTGTAAATGGGTTGTTGAATGTTTTTGAATGCTAGATTTTGTACGTGTTAAATAGAATACTCCTATGGAAAAGACAGACAAAATTTAGGAGCTACAGAAAAAAAGTAATAACACTAAAAATGTGCACTAACAATCATATTGATAACTCTAAGAGAAACAGAAGGATCAGGTTAGATAATGCCTAGATTAGACATGTAATTTTCTTCCTGTTTTAAGTATTAAAATAAACAACTAAAGTGTTTCAGGTCAAATATATAAAGTAAACCGAACTTTTATTTAAATCCACATAGGTCTTAAATTCATATTTTAGGAACAAGTATTTTGGCCTATATACTAGTCCAAGTTATTTCCCTCTTTGAGTCTAATGTATTTAAGGCTATCAGATGCAGAAAAATTAGTATGGTTAAATTCTTTGTCTGCCACAGGTACCTCTAGGGGGAATTATCAAGAGTTTTATAAAAAATTTTTAATTTGCAGAAGATTACACATATAGTCAAGTAATAGACTGAGCTTAAACAGTAACTTCATCACTCAGCATACACAAACCTCATAATCTGTTGCAGGCTCTTGAGGTGGCCTTCACTAATTCTTTCCCAACTACCCCAATATGGAAAAAAGATGTGAAAAGGAGACATTTGTCAAAATTCACCACTGTTAGGGGAAATATTCAGACAGTGGTAAAATAGACTCCAAGCATTTGTACAAGCTAAACATTTACACCAAGCTAACTGCAGATCACAGCCTCATACACTATTGTGTTCTAACAGTTGGCAGGTGAATTATATCCTAATCTGATTTGATTTGTTTCACTGAGCATTCATCCCCTAAAGTTACCAAATTACTTCAGGCACTACTTATCAATATACAATTCCTAATCAAAGCAGTAACTCAACATTTGAGATATGCTTAGCTAGCACAGCAATGTTTTGAACACTTACAAATAAATAACCTTTTGAGAAGGTAATAACAGTGACCTTTAAGTACAACCTTCGATTAAAGATGCCCACTGAAATTACTTAAGCAATTTTGACAGCATAACATTTAAAATAGTCTTTCTCTAACCCACCCATAAAATTTCCAATACTTAAAAAAAATGTGTTTTTGGCTGCATTTTAATCAAATTAATCTTGAAAATTTATGTTACGCATTTCAATGTCATTTGAAGCTGAAGCTTGTAGTGGATTTTAAATTGTCTTTGGGTAGTTTTACATCCTTTTTATTGTCACAGTTATAAATATGGAAGTATAGTAAAGTATGCTATTTTCCTCTAAATGTTTACCTTAAAATTTTATAGGAAAAAAAATTTGCTAGATAATCTCTACAAAACACACTGGGAAGATGAAGACAGTACTGATTTTGTATACTACTGGTTGCATAAATACTACTCAAAATATAAGGGACTGAATGTCTTGTAGAGAAATGGGATGTGGGTGATTTTGAAGCTAGATTCCAAATTCAAGTCCTCTCTTTTTCAACCTTATTGACTGCTTGAGTGCCACCAAGGCCTGCTCAAATGAAGACCCATTGTGCTATTAAACATTAGAAAAAATGAAGGCCTCTGCTCCAGAAGCACAGGCCATACACCAAACTTTTTCTGTGATAACAAGAGCATTTTACTTCTTCTAACCCTTACAGGAGAACAAGTCTGAGGTAGATTAATTACAGAAGAAGCCACCACCACTTCCTGGTTTCATTCAAATGAAATCTGCTCTAAAAAAAACACTTATAACATGCTTTCCATTAAAAGAAATTACAAATATATTAATTTTAGGGGAAAAAAGCATAAGTGATGGTCGTGCTATTGAAAGAAAAACCTTCAGAAGACACTTAAAGCCACCACTGAAAGCCTGTCTAAGGATTTTAATTTGTATTAAAATGTAAGAAGCTAATTATGCTAGTTTCTCATCATGAAGGTGTTCAGTGAAGACAATAAGCACTCTGGTACATTGTATTTTACTTTTAAGCTCCACATTTATATAAAAATTTACTATTAATATTATCTCAAGTTTAACGTTTCATCAACATTTACTTGGCTACAATGAGGCTGTCAGTTTATGATGCATGTGGATGAGCCATTTGGAAGCATATATTAAAAATGTCAATAAGAAGAAATAAAAACCCTCCGCACAGAATATTTTAAATTTCAACCGACAGTAAAACAATATAGATGGAAGAATGAGACTGTAAATTGTATTCTACTTTTGGGCAAAATTATGATGGACAAAAATAAAGAAAAAAAAAGATTGTTTACCAATAGGTAGGTTAAGAGTAGCCTGTGTACAGTTTTCCTCATTATCTTGGCAGGCAAAAATGTAATAAACATGCAATTAGTAATATTAATGATATATATTTTTCTTCAAAAGACAGTCATATTATATTTGGTCACAAATAAGTTCAGTAATTTTCCAGTATGTTGCTGTACTTACTCAATGCAAAGTGTTAAGGATTCAATGCAAATAAGTAATTACTATTTAGAGAGAACATTTTTTTTTAAGGTAGTAGACTGTCATCTCTTTTTGAGGGCTGTAATAACACTGAAGAGGAAATTACAACTTGAAAAATTGCCACACAGTCACATTAATTGTGTGATTTCAAAATCACAATTAGCTCATATGAGCTGCCTATTTTGCTCTTTTGTGTGTGATGCTTTCGGTCCCTTAAGTCACTATCTGAAGCACTGCCCTTTATGTCCTGTTAATTAGCCCCTTAGACCACCGTAATGTGAATTCCGAGTATTTTCTTTAGGGACTCTGCACTGGCAGAAGAGACTGCACACATCGCCCAGCAGGACTTATTGACAAGGTACTTCACACTTGTAATTTCTGGTCATTTCATTGGAGCTGGGGGAGGTGCTCAGTAGTCCACTGAAAGCTTCCATGTACTTAAGAGATCGACCTTACTTTTTGGCTGGTCACAGTAGGCTGTACATTAAAACAACAGGATTCTCACAGCATTGGGCCAAAAAGTCTAGGATGATCAGTTTTCACAGTCTCAGTCTCAAATTCTCTTCTCTCAAAGCCTCCCAGGAACCATACAACTGCACCAATTTTTCTCCATATTTCATGACAGAATGGGAACCAAAATGTCACCCTGGACACCTCCTTCACTTTGAGGACACTGATATGCTTCCCAGCTTCCAGGACAGTAAGCAAGTAGTACAAAACGAAACATCTAAACACCATCAAATGGACTTTGGTGGCTGCAACAGCATACCCACAGCCTGTGGTTGAGATTCTAATCTTGGATACATGCAGAGTACAAGACTTTCCAAAAAAATTTCATCAGTGGAAAATTAATACCTTGGGAAATGAAAGGCAACCATTTTTTTTTTTCATTATGTGTTCATTTGTTAATTTGCAAGGGATGAGTTTTGTCTTCTTCGTAAAGCTTTGCTGAATATAACAGGATTTTCAGAGGTGTAAATGAGGACAATATCTGTCCAATTATTTTAGGTTTTGGCAACAAAAAAAAGGAATTACTACTAGATTGCTGTGACCCTTCATTTTGCATAACCAGTAGCTTATAATCTATTTTGTTTAAAAGAGGTTTTGTACTTTCATTTTAAGTACTCACAATTGATTTGCAGTCAGACAACTAGATAAGCATAATTTTAATTCTGGAGGGACATTCTGCTCTCTTTCAACATATGTACCACTTTGTAAAGACAAGGAGAGTTAAAGAGATGTACATTTAACACTTCCTTTTTTGTTTGGTTCAGGGTGAGAACAAAGCCTCAGAGGATACAGGTCAGCTGTGATCAGAACCCCCTGCTCCTTCCACACGCCTGGCCTTAGTTACAATCTCAGCTTTCATGGCACTGCCACTGTCTAATGGGGAAAAAATAATAAAAAGAAGAAAAAAAAAAAGTTAGGTTGAATGACTGCTAAAGGGGCAAACAGTGTGCAAAGATTACTTTAAAGAGCTGGTATATTTTAAGCAACTATCCCTACCTTGAAACTTTTCTAATCAAGTTCAGAAGCTTTCCAAAGCTACTTAGCTCTGATTAAAACAGAAATATTTTGGCAAGAATATTGAAATCCTGATGATTTATGGCAAGAGCCTTTTGTAGTATCTTAGATGCACAAATGTCACAAATTTGCCTAAAGTATTCAAAAAGGCACACAGTCCCATCCAAGATCATCTAATGAGGAAATGCAATACTAGTATGAATTTTGTTTTGAGATCCTCCCTCGAAGAACATGACAAAAATCTTGACCACAAAACATTATGCTATTGTTTATTTACCTTGTGGACTCTCGAAATCAGAGCATCTTACCTTTTCTTCTTTTTTTTCCTGTTACTGAGGGGTTTTAGACTTTCATCTTGGCCATCACCAGATTGATGTTCAGTTTCAGCTGATGTTGCTGTCCCTTACCTTATTTTCTATGCCTCAAGCCTCTCATGTCATTCTCCTAATCCTCCAGAGACTAGATGAAGTGGAAGAGCCTGTTTTATCCAGCACCCTTGAGATCAGGGATCTCATCAGGGATCAGCCCACATCTCATATTGTCCTGTCAGAGCCCTAAATTTCTCAGCAGGCTGTTCTGGAAGGGTTGTTCAACTCCTAGGTGTGCATTGTAAGGAAAGTGGAGAAGCCATAGAGAGAAGAGAGAGGGAGAAGAACCCAGGTGGGCCCCTGTACACCATACCACTCTCACTGTGATGCTGTGGCATCTGGATGTTTAAGGACTGCATACAAGGTGGGTGAATGAGAAAGCTGTTCCAGACCACTCTCTCGTCAGGTGGCTCACCTGCTCACTTACAAAATAGGTAATAAGGGTTCAAATCCCTTCAAGCAAAAGAAAAATCCAACCACATGGGTGGGATTCCTCCCACCCAGTGTCTGACTCTTGTTTTTTATGACCAGTATTATGATCAGCAGGGATCTCAGCCAGACTAGCAATGTTGTTACTAATCTGACCAAGTGCCCTTTGCCTTCCACTTCGTAATTACTTATCCACTGATTAGAAAAGGATTCCAGGGGAATTCGTCTGATACATTTGCCCACACTGTAGATATCCATAGCTACTTTGAGAAACCCATCTCACTCTCCCACTTTTTTACTGAGTTCCTTATTTGTGTAGCTGGTGGGGACAATACAACATTCCTCATCCCTGCATTTAGTGCAAACAATTATTCATTTTCTCTAACTTCTTTACAAAGATACCAAATATCATCTGTGTTGGTTCTTACAAAACTTATTAGCTAGGTAAGAAAATTATTTCAAATCTCAGAAAGGAAATAGTTATATCTAGACTGAAACAAGTGATCTTGATATCAGGAATCATAGAGTTTGACTCACAAACCAATATTGTTGAAGAAACAAATCACTGAACAGCAGCATGCCCCTGGGTTAGACTCCTTTCACACCTTTCTTTTACCACATACCATTGCAGAGAAATAAATGCCTTGAATGTTTTCATAAGACATGTAGAACTGAGAGAATTATTTTCACAGAGTAAATCATACTTACACAAAAATCTTTAGGAAAAAGCAATGATAATTATTTGGTTTGACTTGCATATTCAGGCTACTCTCCACCTTACCAATCTGACTCTCTCCATTTAATTCCTCCTAGAGTTTCTCTTCTGATTCTCATTTTGATATCATGTTTGGTTTCCATTATCCTTTTCTGCTGAAACCACACTTAATTATGAGTCATGTAACATATTGTCCTTTTCTCTGTCTCCTGTTTTATGTTTATTTACCTTCCACTATGCCAGCTATTGCTGTCCAACCTCCTCTAATTCTCTAGATTTCCCAGAAATGGGTGTGTATTCCCCTCAGTGAACACCTAGCTGTGCCCGTTCCAAAGGAACAGCAAACTGAGACATCCACTGAACTCCCGAGCTTCTCTGTCTGCTGCCTTTTGAATAACAGGTGTTAATAAGACAAAAAAGCACAGGTTAGTGAGGTATTCTGGAAGCTGGCATATCCAGATATGTTTGAGCTATTATTCCAGGTATCCCAAGAACAAAAACAGCTGCAAAAACTCAGAAATACAAGCATGTCCTTTCATCTCACCTTCTTCCTTTCCCTAACAGCCATTTACTTCTTCCATCACATCTTACCACTTCCCAATATAAACATTATTTGAATATCACTTGCCTTCATTCACCTTCTTAATACAGTGCAGCCAATTAAATGACAATCCCCAAGGAAAATAAAAGACGGGGCATCTGAAACTAACATCATGTCTATACCATTTGGATCTTCATCTTACATCAGCTGTAACTGAGGTACTTTCATATTTTTTATGCGCCTATTTCCTCAAGGTTATAGATTCCTTCAGTAATGCCGGCATCTTCATCTATGCCTTGAATTGGGTTGTACCTGGATTGTCCATACTGAAAAGCACTCAAACAACAGTAACGCCCATTTCAATTATTATTTGAAAGTCACAAGTAGTTATTGTAGTTTTGAATTAAGTTCAGCAGGCAATACAAAAAGCAAGTACTCGCAACTTTTTGTCAAAAGCAGGCAGATACAATCTATTGATGCCTTGAACCATTTTTAGAGAAAGGCAAGCCTGAGACATTCTAATGCTCAGGATAGTTTTCTGAAGAAAGCAAGCTCATTCTGAAACTGTATAAGAAGCATCAGGGAAGAAATTAGATGGCCAGATGGGGTGAAAATTCCTTCTCCATTATCTGTTTGTACTGTTTTGTTTGGTACTTTCCTGTAATTATATCTAGAGGAAGGATTAAAAAATGCATTAGGCATTTAAGCTGTGAAGGTAAGGTCATTGGAACCTCCAAACAGAACTCCCATGGGGATAAAAGAAATTCTTTAAGGAAGCCAAGAAATTCTACATTAAGGTTGTGAGCTCCCACTTGTCAAGATTCCCTCCCCATCGGCCCCACAGTGACGTAGCTCTGCAGGATTTACTTTTCCAGAGTTTCTACACTTTCAGGTTTTACCTTTGTCTGTCTCTCTCTACATACATCTCCCTGAAACTCTTTTTCTTCCTCCTACACATGTTAGAAACTACAGGGAGTAATTCAGCAACTGCCCAGAGACACTGTGAGGGCCATAATTTGCTGGACTTCTGTGGAATGTTACCTTCTGTCAATGCTGGTGGCTCTCCAGGCTGCTGATTCTCCTTGGCTTTTCCTACCCACCCTAGATATCTACACCCCTGCCCCAAGGACCAATGGCTTTTTGAACAGGTGCAGACGGAAAGAAACAATACCATCATGGTCAATAATCGATACCTTCTCTGTTTACTTTCCTCATTAGGTGAGAGTACTTCCTGTAGGTTTAGCTGAGGAAAATCTTACTGTTTAAAAACAAATAAAGGCAAGCTTTGATTTTTTATTTTCTGTTTAATAGATTCTGCACTATAAATTAATTTTGAAGAGTTGCATGGAAAAATATAGAATTTGTTACCTGCATCTGAATGGAAACATTCAGAAATATTCAGTCAGGAGGACACTTGTGATGAAGATGCTCACATTTTGCTTTCAAATTACTTGTTTCTTCTCCCTGAAAATAGAATAAAGAAAAGGAAAGCTGGGCAAATGTAGAGAAAAAAAGTAGCAGTTGTACCTCCCCTTAACCATTCAACCCAAAGGATTACATTCTATGCAGTTAGGGAAAATCAGGTAGAAGTGACAGAATTAGTACAAACAAATTTCTGATCTCTGCTACTGAAGCTCCAGCAGATGAACACCAGCATTTATATTGAATTACCTTTAATCCAGTCCTCTCTTTTCTTAGTGCACTATCCAGAAATTTGTAGGGACATTACTGGAGATATCAAAACGAAATTCAGAAATAACATGACAGGAGAAAAGGATTCTATTTGTTGTATGAATCTTTAACCAGATAAAGGACTGTTGAACCCCATGCTGTTGCACATGCCTCTATTTGATCTAACAGACTCTCTTGTACCTAATACAGCAAAGAGCTCAGATTTTCAGCAGGAGAATTTTATGCACACAGACAAAATACGTTGATTGTCATTACAGCTGCTAAAGAATGGTCTTTAATTGAGGTCTTGAAACAAAAAAAACATTTTAACTTTCTGGACAGCACTGCATCACCTTTTGAAATGCACACCCCGGGCTTGTTCTCCTCGCAATGATATGGAAGACCCAGGCCTGATTCTTATAATAATCAGCCTAGAAGATCCAGACTAGACAGCAGCTAGCCTGGTTCACCCTGAACAGGACTTTGAAGAAAGAACTTACTGGAAAAAGAAATCCTTCCCCAGGCAAGTCTTTCACCCTTAAATGCAGTAATTAGACAGAGTTTGTGTCAAATAAAATTGAGAATAAAAGCAAACATCCCAGATTTGGTAACTTCAATCATATGAGCTTCTCTTTCAGGAGGCTCAGCCTGGTCCCTGGTTTCCAGACCAATTATTGATTTTTGCTTCTCTACTTCTGCTTCCATATTAGCTTTTCCTAAGGGCCTGCAAAACTGTTTTATTTCATCTGAACATACCATGTTCCCTTTAGTACACCTCTATTTGGGTAGCAAGTTGCAGCTTAGCTCTTTTTTTTCTCTTGAACTCTTCACATCACACTGCTGGAAATAGTGATAACAGCTTTCATTCTTCTAGAAAAAAAATATAAGTTTAATTAATATTTGAAGTTGAAAAAGCAGAAAGTTGGTTTTCCTGCATCTGATGAGGGCTATGCATGTCTCATAATTTTACAGTAAGAAAGCTTTTATATTCTTTGTGTTTTTCTACTCCTAATTATTACAACAGTTTAAACACAACAGGAAGCTTTACAGGGAAAAATAAACTAGCTACCAACTATGCACAGTAATTTATACTTCGAAGCATCAACCTTGACTACTGCAAGGAGCTCTTAATGTGGACAATTTCATATTGTACTTATGAAGTGTTGTTTTTCAGGGAGTGAAGGGAATCATAAGGGCAATATCAGTGTCAGAGCTGATGCTGTACGAATGCTGATAGGCTGGTGTGAGTGAAACTCGCTTGGCTGCCAGGTGCCCACCCAGCAGCTCTCTCACTTCCCATCCTCAAGGTCAAGGGGAGAAAATGAGATGGAAAAGGTCGAAACAAAGACAAGGAAGATCCTTTAACAAAACAGACTTAGAGGTCTTTTCCAACCATGACAATTCTGTGATGCTGTGAATTGGGCAGTGGGCTTGGTCAGAGTACTGCAGAGCTCAGGAACACTGACAGATAACCCTATCCTTCTCCAGAGCCGATTATATTATCATGTGAACAAATGAAGTGGTTTCATCAACTCAGCAGACTAGTAATGCATAGATAGAGCAAGTATCCAAAGTTGTTATTACCATATGTACTATTTGTGCAAATCTCCCACCTCTTGCAGGAATGGGAGTTGAATGATAATTTTGATAAGTGGAAGCACAATTGTGGTGGGTAGCTCATAATAGAGCATCATCATCAAATCTGTTTGCATTTTAAAGAGCTTCTAAACAAGTCATTATGAAAGACAAGCATGGTCCTTTTTTAATAGTAGAGCAGGCTCTATATGCAAAAATAAGACAGTAAAGCCTTTGCCAATCATGCAGTATATTAGTCAAGAATATTTACCCAGCTTCAAATATTTCAGACTTTTAAAATTTAAACTGATAATTATTGCAAGAAATTAGACCTGTTTCTCAAACTATGTTGCTATTAATTTGTTATTTTCTCCCAAAGCAGCTGTAAATGTCATGTTTTATATGAACAAAATGTTTTAAATTGCTCTCCTTCAGATAAAATCCCTAGATTTTAATTTTGGCTGCTCCTAATGGAGTATACAAAGAAAAAACTTGGGAGCATGTTTTCAATCTAATAAGAAATTCTAGTCATGACTAATCAGAATACAGATATTGTGCTGAAAAAAGATTGCTTCATGGCCCAGATCCCATAGGCATTGTGAATTTTGGTTTTCAGGTTCTTCAGGTAGGTGTTTAAATCTATGCTTCTCTCTGTGGTGGGTGGCACTCTGGCCTTGAATAGGTAGCAAAATTTGTTATCCATCTAGTGCTTTTATCTTTTATAAGACTCAAGAAACTATATGCTCCTGTTCCTAGGTGTTCTGAAGGCGTTAATCCAGGGTTCATTCTCAAAAGATGCCTTATGAATCAGGCTGTCACAGATACCACAATGATTGCCGTTACTTTAGAACAAAAGAAAGCGAGAACACTAGGGAAAAGAAAAGCTCATTTACTTAAATGGCCAGTGATTAGAACATTTCCTTGGGAGAAGTGGGATCTGGAATAAATTTCTTCCTCAGTTTGCAGATCAAGAGACATACTTCTTTCAAGGTCCACTAGACTGGCTGTACTGTCTATGGGTATACATGTTGGTGGCACACAATCCATCTGGTTGAGGATATTTCAGCAAACAGAAGAGAATTTGTAATATCTTGTGCTACAGAGAGTACAAGAAAGAGCTTGACAGTGTAGCCTAGGGATTAGGATGGTCATCTGGAAGGGAAAGTTTCTGATTGAAATTCCTGCTCCAAACACCAGCACTTTAATCAATGAGTATTTCATGTAACAGGGAAGATTTGAAGAGGAGTGAAATGGGGTTTCCCTTCCTTTTCATTCCAGATCTTGCTAGAACCAGAACTCTCCAGTTTTTACTGTGAATCAAATCAAGCTGGATTTGTATCCAATGGACCAAGTCTTTACTTGACCAGAAAGTTTAAATATTCTCAAGTTCAAAGAACCAGTGAGGTCTCATTATGGGATCCATGATTGTCTTCCTATCTGCCTACCCCTAGAGATGGCTGCCAAGAATAACAGAGTATTAAAAAGTGGCATTTATGTGGCAAATACACATAACATATACTTTCATGAGCGAAATGTAGATAAACTATATCAAGTGTTTTGAAAGACTGAAGACTTGCTCAGATTTGTACAGTTACAAGATCTTTGAAACTTCCTATTCTCCAAGGAAATAAAAAGATTTATTCTAATCTTGCTTATTTCTGGTATAGTTGGGAGAATTTCAGAAGAAAACCTAGCTTTAGCTGAACATATGGTCCAGTTATACAGATTATAACATAGTGAACACAAATAGAAATGCTTGTGTGACACTTTTAAGAACAAACTGGCTGGAAAATTTTGAGTGCAGCATTTTTATTGATTGAATGACACAATGAATTCTAGCATCCCTCTGCATTGCCAATGGATAATTATGATTATTATGAGGAGCATGCTTTGACTGAAAAGATAAGCAAGTCTCAATTATAGCTCTGAAAGACTACTGCCCTCAAGAGGCCACATGCGGAAGCACAAAACAATTTTATATTAAAACTCTCATTTTGCCTTTTCAAAAAAATAATTAAAATGAATTGAAATGACAACTTTCACCCTCATATATGTTTAAGAGGGCCCTAGAATTTACAAATACTTCAAGTGGAATATGAGATTCATACAGCCAGGTACATCCATTGTAAAATCACTGCAACAAAATCTTAAACAGCCAACTCCGTCAAACTTGCAGTCTGAACTCCACAGATAATTATCCACCACGGAAAGAGCATAAAAAAGTGACTTGCAAGATTTGAAATTGCATGCATATATTCTTTCCGAATTACAGACTATGTCAATTCCATTACCTCCAGGGGGAAAAGGAAAAAAAAAAAAAAAAGAAGAGAAAAATAAGAGAAAACTAACATTAATTTTATGAAGTTATATTTTCTCAAATGCTTTTCACTGAATAACTAGGGCTGTTTCCAGAGATGGAGTATCAATCTCCTCTCTGGGCACCCTGTTTCAGTGTTTTACCACCCTCACTGTAAAATAATTATTCCTTGTATCTAGCCTGAATCTACCTCTTGTAGTTTAAAAACATTACCTCTTGTCCTGTTGTTACAGGTCCTACTAAAAAGTCTGTCCCGTCTTTCTCATAAGCTTCCTGTTAGTAGTGAAAGGCTGAAATGAGGTCTTCCCAGAGCCTTCTCTTTTCCAGGCTGAACAATTGTTGCTTCTTAAGGCTCCCCCTTCCACGTTACCAAAGTCCTTTCCCCTTCTGCAAATGTAAGCTTTCTGATTTAAGCTTTTCTAGATATGGGAGAGAAAAGATTCATATAAGGATAAAGGCTGAATCGATGGGCTGAGGCCAACAGTATGAGGTTCGACAAGACCAAGTGCTGGGTCCTACACTTTGGCCACAATAACCCCAGGCAGCACTACAAGCTGGGGGAAGAGTGGCTGGAGAGCGGCCCAGCAGAGAGGGACCTGGGAGTGCTGGTTGACAACTGGTTGACCATGAGCCAGCAGTGTGCCCAGGTGGCCTGGTGTGGCCAGCAGGACTAGGGATGTAATTCTCCCCCTGTGCTTGGCACTGGTGAGGCCTCACCTTGAGTACTGTGTCCAGTTCTTGGCCCCTCACTTCAAGAAAGGTTGAGGTACTGGAGCAGGTCCAAAGGAGAGCAACGAGGCTGGTGATGGGACTAGAGGGAAAGTCAAATGAAGAGAGGCTGAGGGAGCTGAGGTTGTTTAGCCTGGGAAAGAGAAGACTCAGGGGGGCCTTATCGCTCTCAACAACTACCTGAAGGGAGGTTGTAGTCAGGTGGGGGTCGGGCTCTTCTCCCAGGCAACTAGTAACAGAATGAGAGGGCATGGTCTGAAGCTGCTCCAGGGGAGGTTTAGGTTGGATATTAGGAAGCACTTCCTCATGGAAAAGGTGATCAGACATTGGAATGGACTGCCCAGGAAAGTGGTGGAGGCACCATCCCTGGATGTGTTCAAGGAAAGGCTGGATGTGGCACTTAGTGCCATGGTCTAGCTGATGTGGTAGTGTTAGGTCTTAGGTTGGACTTGATGATCTCAGAGGTCTTTTCCAGCCTCATTAATTCTGTGATTCTGTGAAGGAGAGGCAACACACATGGCCACACACACAGTTTCCAAATACACAATCAGTTTCTCCTGAAAGATAAAGCTAGACATTATAGATGATTAGTTAAACTCACTCGTTGCTTAAAATTTGCTCCTCTTCTGTCAGGGTGGAGATGGGAGACCCAGATTTATTTAAAAGGAAGGACTCCCCTTAATTAATTTAGTATGTAGAAATCTCCCTTTGGTTCTCTCAGCAAAATGAAAGACATCCTCAAAGTGGATCCAGGTCATTTGGGTTGACTCAGGACCTCTATTCTATACCATTTATTTTCTTTATTATTGTCTTTCAGCTCAGTGTTTTGCTTCTGAAAAGTGTGTATGTATTAAAGCTTGTCAGTGAGGTAGCTCTGACAGCTTATCATGGCTATGATGACTTATGCTAATCTTTCTGTCAAAAACAAACCAAAAAGCCAACAAAACTGTTCAGACAGCACAGAAAAAAACCCCAAACCAACCAAACCCACAACCAAATAGTTTGTTAAAATCATATTGTTAAATTTTGCTTTTTTCCATGGGCAGTTGCAGACTTTACCACCTGTGCCATCTGCAATAACCTTGCTTTAGGCCATCACATTTGTGAATGTGCATGCATGACCCAGACCAACTATAGTTTGCTGGAGCCTGATATATGAACTTGCTGACTGAAATGTGTTCAGTTCAACTGGCAACACTTTGAGCATTTAGTTAATAAAAAGTATAAATCATACTGATAATTTATGCAATTCCCTTCAGCCCCCAGAAAAGTCAAGTGGGGCAATGTGGGTTGCATCATACTGAGTGCTCAAGTGAAGGGTCTGAGCATCTTTACACCAGCTACCATGAATAGCAGTGGTAATAAAAACATATTCTGAAGAAAAAGAAGCATCATTTGCTAAACCCACAAACAGTTTATGTCTTGAAGCAACCCCTAGTATTATTTTTTATCCCTCCCTCCTGCATTTGCTACAATGTATACCAGAAAGATTCACTTTTAAATTTACTAGATAAGTAGCTAATTAGAAGCTGCTCTTCAGCCAACTGTGAAAAGGCTGAAACAGCTTTTACAGCTTGCTACATACACTTAAGTGGATCACAGAGAAAGGCATACAGTTGTTTTTAACTGCTTCCTTTCCATTTTCAGGGTTATGTTAATTCAATTCACACAGAAAGAAAATGAGATGTACAGAGCATCACTCACTATTTTGTTCCTCTTATGGGTGATCTTTGGTATCAAGGATATTAAGAAGGACAAGGCAGTCTTCACATGACACTACAGTTTCATGGGCCATGGCACTATAAAAGCAATAGTGTCTTCTAATTGATCAGTGGTAGTACATCTTTCCAACTGCAGCATTGAAAAGAGGATTGATGACAGCAAGGATGATTTAAGTTAGCTCTTACTACAGCATTTGGAGTAAAGGTCTCCAAGAAATTATTTGGGCTGTAGATGGCTGAACTCAATCAGACAGTGTTGTTTTCCTGCTATTTGCTTTGACAGCTGTAGCTCAGTTTTCTAGTTTGAATTGCTCATTATGTGTTTCTTTGTTCTTCTAACTTCTTCGGTATTAAGACCTTTACAATCCAAAAATACTGACTTGATGTTTTTTACCATGCAAAAGAAGCATATTCTTTTTCAAAACAAACATCCCAACAGACTCTCACCCCACTTCTATAGAAAAGTATGCATGAAAACTGCTGTTTCTCTTGTGAGGCAGCTTTAACCTTTGCATCTATCACTATACATCTGAAATGCAAACAAATGTTTTTGTCCTACTGTGCTCTTGCAGAAGATCCAGTAGCCTGATTATTAGAAAAACAGTGAGGGTGGTTGTTGTTGTTTTGTTGGTTTTGGTTGTTTGTTGTTTTTTTAAATATTAACTGCCCTTTCACAGCAAGGCAATTGCACTTAATTGACTCAGTCTCTTAACGAGTTCTGACACATCAAAATGAAATTCAGGTGTATGATCTGTCACAGGGACCTGTGACACATAGCAGCTGACGTCCCAGTCTGGATGATTGGTGATCAGAAATATAGGGTACAAAGAGAAGTGAACTTGCTCTACGAGTGAACGCGACCACTGACGTTACCTCCGACAGCTTGCTCTGAACTGAAATCAAAGGTACAACTCAGTCACACAAGCAGCATTGAGGAGGCAAAAATCCACTTGCTGGGGGTTTTCTGTCAGCAAGGTGCTGTCTAGGGTGCTCTGCTAAATAACTTTCTGGTACTCTAATTTTGAGCTCTCAGCTGTCACTTTTGTCCCACTGCTTTGTTTTGCCTGAGAACCAGTTTTCTCTCCCTGAGTTTCTTTTTTCTTCCAGAAGGCTTTTATATATAGCCCACATAGTAAAATGACAAAAGATCCTAGTCTGAAGGACTTGAATAATCCAGCAGTAGTTTTTAACTTAGTTCTTGCAAGGCACACGAATTTCAGTATGCTATATGCTGTTTTCCTTGGTCTCAGTTCTCATGGTTTGTCGCCTGCACATGTTATAGAGTGTTTCAGATGCAATTTAAAGGTGAAATCCTTCCCTGTACAGAGCAACCTTTTTTTTTTTTGCACAAAAGCCAAGCATGACCTTTCAGATTTGAACATGGGGTTTTGTTCTTCCTATCCCTCTTGAATGCTAGCTTTCACTTCAGTCTAGGAATAAAATGGACATCCACAACACAGAAAGGAATGACAAAACCAAACTTAGTTGCATATTGTGGTTTTAATTCTATATAACTAAATAAAATAATGCCTTTTTTTTAACCTTTTATTCATGGAATATCAATTATCTTCAAATTCTTCAATTATTTAGACAACTTGATGTGTTCAATCAAACTTTCTAGATGTAATAAAATAAGTTATTTTCTTCTTAGAAATTACCCTGAGATGACCTACTGCTACAATTACATGTAATGAGAGTAAAATACAACATAAGGCTAGAGTTCTGGTAATTCAGTTATGAAAGAAAGAACTGATGCATTAAAGCTACTTTAAAAAGTCTTTATAATTGTTTCATTCTGTTATAATTTAAGTATCCTGACTAAGTGAAAATAACTCATCTTCACTATGTGAGGCTAAGATTCAACTTTGGTTCATTTAGGTGTTTTTTTTATGAAACTCGGAATCAGTGTCCCTAAGAGAAGTAACTGATGTTTTAAAAATTTCAGTCATGATAAGGAAAGATAACACCTTGTTTTAAACCTGCACAGGATTTATGGGTTTATAGTCCCAACAGAAACTCTACTTCTTAATTTGCAATGGCTGAAAATGGAGAAGTGAGAGGAAGAGAGCCACATGACCAATGGTGCATGTGCACAATGTCATGGAGACAGAGAGCCAAACACATGAAAAGAGCCAGACCAACATGGCTCTGCTCTGACAGCTGAGAAAAAGGAGCAATACAGTTAGCTGGTGGATGCAGTAGGCCGATTTCCTCTGTAAGTGTAACCACCAGAGGGGAAACAAGTACTTTCAAACAGGAGTTTAGACATAAATTATCTTGTTTTGCCATCTTGTTAAAAAGTGTACAAGAGATCTAGACAGATGCTATTCCTCCTCTTAAAAATGAGGTGTCAAGGATCTTTGTGGAGGCCTTCATCTCTGATATAAAGGACAACAGCCTTTGCCTCTGAGAAAGGGGAGCTGAGAAGTATTAATTGCCTTGGCCTCCCAGGAGTGGAATATTAGCTTGATCAATAGATAATACAGTATATCCCTTCCAATCAAATGTATGGATATAAACTCCTCTGTAGCGTCTTCTCACAGTCCATAAACATAGCATTAACCAGCTTCAATTTCAGCAGGTAGCCTTCATCCAAGCCCTCATCTCCATTATGCACTCGGTAAATCACTAAGCTGTATAAAGCAGACAACACAGCAATCTCTCTTTATTACCCCTTGCAACAGCACCATATAGGCCTTGGCCAGGACATGTGATAGGAGGAGATCCATCAGGATCCTATCTAGGAGTCTCCTGGGGAAAAAAGAGCAGTCACTGAGGATGACCCTCACAGGATTAGTGTAATATTAATTATCCTACCTAGTCTAATTGAACACAAATATTTGATCATGGTTATTAAGAGAAAGATGACATATTTTCCTCAAACAGGTAATGAAATAACACAAAACAGTAAGTTTTTAGAAGACTTAGCCTTTAGCATTTCCAGCTTTGAATGTAAAATATCTTCTCTACTGTGCTGATGTGGGAGAGTGAGAACTTTCTCATTGCTCCAGAAACACTAGCCCCAGCATATGTAGGTTTCTCCTCTCAAAGGCATGGCTGAACTTAAGTGAAAGCAACTGCACTCTTCATTTGACTTCTCTCTCTTGTGGGGTTCTTCCATCAAGTATGAAATACTGGACAATTACAACAGTGACATTAAAGCCAATTTGCACAGATATAAATGGCTACTCCATGTACAAAACAATGATCCATTTTGTACATCTAAGGTGATACTGCCTGGGCTAGAAGAAAACAATCCTTTTTCCATGTAATCAAGGTCAAAGAGAAAAAAGCACCTCCTAAAATATCTGTAATTCTCGATGTGTAATCTGCTTGCATTTTAAAATAAAAAATCTGCAGTTTGAAAATTTAAAAAAGCCCTTTAGGCTATGAAAAGCTGGCTGCACAAGTCCTTGGTTACAGATGCTAATAATATAAGCAAACAAGTTTAAGAGGTTCATCTTTGACAGAGTTATAAAGGATGCACACTGTACGCTTCTCCATAATTCAGCTCATCCTTGGCACTATGCATTGGCTCTTCAGTAACTAGTCAATGGTGCAAAGCAGGTGAAGAAAGCTTCACTAGCTGCTTTGCATCTATGAAAGCTCATGAATTGCCCTGAAAAAGTTTGTGTGTGTGAAAACAGAACAAGGCAAGCAAAGCACTCAATGTAGAGATTTTCACCACAGTATTATGCTTTGTTTGTGTTGCATTGTTTTTCAAACTGGGATGGCTGCAATATTATTTTTTGTAAAGTCAAGGACTTATCAGGATGGAGTCATTGAACATATAAATAGAAAGAATCTGATCAATCTCACAATAATAAGCACATAAAAATAATCAAAAACTTCTCTTCAGTCCATGAGATGTAGTATGCTATTTAGTTATTTTTCTTATCAGAGAAAATTCACAGTGAAGAATCAGATACAAAGCATCTGATCTGAATTTAAACCAAACATCTGTGCAATGAGACAAACTCTCCAAGAAGTTACAGTTAATTGCAAATGAGATTAATACCACGGGGCAGCTCCTTACACTCTAATACCATTGTGTAAGAATGACTACACTGAGTTTATGGCTGAATCATGCTCAAAGTGATATGCATCACATGCTTCTGAAGAGCGTAACTTGTATGAAGTACAGCTACAGATAAAGCTTGCCACATGCATCATGTCTCAACAGCAAAATTAGTTTAGTCATTTGCACTTACAGGCTGCCAATAGCCTTGTTATAATTACTTGTACAACATTATACTTAATCTTTCTGTCACTTGTAAAAGGTGACATTCACATAGCAGGAGGAATCCTCCTTCAATAAATATAACAAAGCAATCAGAAACATAAATTTATGCACAAATGCAATATGAGGAGAGAGGAAAAAAGCTTATTTGCTTCATGAATATTTATACCACATGTGCTTACTGAAGCATTTCACTGGATTGAATGGGTTAAGCAAGGAACAGGTTTCCTTGTTATTTATTGTTAATTATGTGTTATACTGACTACATATCTCTGCTAGAGACCCCTTAGTTTCCCTTTGCAATAAAACCATCAGTTCCTGAAAAGAGAACATTCTCATTGCATATGACAAGAGAAAGCAAAACATAAAATTTGATTTTTTCATTTCAACATCTGTATCAATGACCTCGATGACGGAACAGTGTGTCTTCTCAAGTTTGCTGATGACACGAAGCTGGGAGGACTGGCTGATGCACCTGAAGGCTGTGCAGCCATTCAGCAAGATTTGGGCAGGCTGGAGAGCTGGACAAGGAGGAATAAAATGAGTTTAACAAGAGCAAATGCAGAGTCCTGCACCTGGGAAGGAACAAAAAATGCACCAATACAGGTTAGGAGGTGATCTGCTAGAGACCGGCTCCGTGGAGAAAGACCTTGGAGTCCTGGTAGTCAATAAGTTCTCCATGGGACAATAATGTGGCCAAGAAGGCCAAGGGTATCTTGGGGTGCATTAGGAGAAGTGTGTCCAGCAGATGGAGGGAGGTTCTCCTCCGCCTCTACTCGGCCCTGGTGAGATCTCACTTGGAGTACTGTGTCCAGTTCTGGGCTCCCCAGTTCAAGAGGGACAGGGATCTCCTTGAGAGAGTCCAACAGAGGGCTATGAGGATGATTAAGGGATTGGAAGACCTGCCTTACAAGGAAAGGCTGAGAGACCTGGGGCTTTTCAGTCTAGAGAGGAGAAGACTGAGTGTGGATCTAATTAATGTCTATAAATACATGAGGGATGGGTGTCAAGAAGGTGGGGACAACCTCTTTTCACTTGTGCCCTGTGATAGGATGAGGGGCAATAGATTCAAACCCATCTTCTAAGAAAGCACCTCTCTGCACATGGAAGGAATTCTTACCCAGTGCTGCAGCTAGTGTTATCTCTCTTACTTAATACAAAACTTTCAACTTCTTCTATATTCCCTACAAGTAAAAAAATTCACAAGAGTGAGAAAAGATAACTTGTCTATCTGTTCATTACCCTCCACTCCCTACCCAGTATCCACATCCCTCCCAAGCACCCATTTTATTTCAGAGCACCACAGTCAGGCACAAAAGTGATTTGTTTAAAATCACAACATTCTGCAAGAGAACTAGGAACTGACCCTGAGTCCCCTGGCTCCCAATTTAATGCTTTACCTACTGACACTCTTCTTCCTCTGTAAAAGTAGAGTGAATATTGCTCCTTTCAGATACGCTTGGTGCTAAATTTAAATTGTGTTGTGGATTTAAAGGAATGTGTCCCTCCCTCTCCATGCATAATAGTCAGATATTAGCAACTCTATAACCAAGGCAGTAAATAACCTATTTTTTCCATTGTTTCAAATGCATGTAACACACGAAGAGCAAGATGTAGATTAACTTCCTCTGCTTCCAGAATCCAGAAAGGAGCTGCTTAACTGGTTCTCTTGTCCGTATTCAAGGCAATCTTTCATAATAAATGAAAGGGAAATCAAGGATGTTCACAGTGACTGGAAAAGAATTGTATGGCAGCACATAAATCAGCAAGAAGAGTCTCCCAGAACAACTTGTTAGCAACTGATGTGGCATTTGTAGGAAGATGTCTGTGACAGTGTTCTTCCTGCAAGCAAAATAACTGCTAACTGGTTGCTGGAGTTTTCTCCTCTCCTGCTAGGAGAGCATCAATTAGATCAGCGCCATTTATACTTACACAGTTCGACGCTTCTATTCCCTTGAAGGCTGCTCTTGTGCCTTACATGCTTGCTTGCATAAGAATTACAGGTTGCTTGTCAGCTTGAACAATGATTTTCCTATTTAAAGAAAACAAACTAACAAACAAAACCAAAATGAAACAAAAAATAAAGAAACATAAAAGTTTCACCAGGCGATACACAGAAATCATTCTGGAGGTAATGAAGAAAGACAAGTTTATCCTTCCAAATCACCCTGAACCTGAATTTTGCCTGATCAGAGTCAACACCTTATCTACTATCAGAATGTTATCTTTATGTAATCTTTCCAGTAGCTGATTCTGTTAGTTTAGTTGGTAAGTGACTAAAAAGTGGATGCCTGTGTTCTCAGCAGGGGAAGTCTTGCTCTGCAAAACAAATTCTCCTAAGACTCCCAGAAGAACCCCCTAGGGCACTGAACTCCCTTAGATCTCTCCAACATCACGTGATATAACTGGCAGAGCTTATTAAGATTACACTTAAAGGCACTTAAGAAATTACCGTAGGAGTATTAGGTATGTTTTCAGTTTTATGATCTAAGGGCACAACACATAGATATTTTGTTTATATACTCATAGATGTTCCCACCTGCGTATTTCACCTCTACACCTATAACTTGGGTTGCATGGCCTGTTACTTCCCCTCCAAGCCATTTCTACATCAGATAACATTGCTGTTACAGATGGGGACAAAGAGGAAAGTTAATATTATGCCACCAATGTTACTGGGGCTACAACATAACATCAATTGATAATTGATAAATTTCAGGGTTTGGGAGACACACCAGATGTCCTGCACTTTCAGGATGCATATTTGCCCAATGTGAAAAAAAGGAAATTTTTCTTGGAGGCAAACAACTCACTTCTCTGCTAGCTTTCAAAAGGCTTATAAATCAATTAGAACAAGATCTTCTAAAGCTACCTGCTGCATCCAAGGGGGCAGAAAATCCCTATGGAACGACCAAGCATACAAACTGTGCAACTTGTCTGTATTATCAGAGTTCTGAGGAAGAATGGAAATGCAGTTTTGTACACCTGTTTTAAACACCTGCTTAAATGCAAAGCTGTAGTGAACCAGGTCACAGCAATGTGCATGCTAATAAGCATCCTGTTGTGCTATTGAGGGGTCCAGGAGGAATCATGAAAAGCATTTAATGTTCTCTTTGCTATCCTTCTGCAGTGCATGATTATAGCCTTTTCGTTTTTTTTTCATATAGACTTAGAAGAATGCAAATGTTTTTTTTTTAATTGTTCATGAGATGTCATTAAATTTTCCTTTTACGTTTAGAGTTCATTGTTTTAATCAGCTGTTTGGTCCCTTCCAGACAAATGTAAGAGGCTGCATAGTTTCCTTTTTTTGTTTCCTTTAATAGAAAATGGAACTTTAAAGTAAAATTATTAGAGATTTTAAGTTTTTTAAAAGAGTACACTTGGGGCATTAATTAGCATTTAAAATAGACTTTTGTTATCAATACTAAACTATCTGGCCTCAGCTTTGAATATTCATTGTGAATTCAGGTTCTTCTGAACAACATCAATTTATGGTAAATTATTATTTTTTTTCCCACCCTCCTTTTTCTGTCTGCAAACCACCACTGTAGATCAACATTTTAAAAACTCAGGAGAATTAATGGCTCTATTCCCAGAAGGAATGGACACATTTCAATAGATACGGCAATACGACCACCACACTCTTTTTCTTGCTTCTTAGAGTAGGAGAGCTCTTCTCAATCTCTTTTTAGAATGGGGGGAAAATTATTATCAAAGTCAGCTTCAAAAAAGTAACTGTTCTGTTTGAGTACACGTGGTTGCAGGAGTTAGCAGGAGGACTATTGGAAAATATAACACAATTTGTCTTCAGAATATTAGACGCCAGCTTTATAAAGACTCCTCCCAAATATTTATCAGACTTGAGAAAGACAGGAGAGGCAGCACTTCCCTGAAACCAGGCAAAGGCTAAAAGTACCTGTCAGTTTAAATAGCAAGTATATGAATAGAGCAAAGAGAAAACAAATTTTTAACTCCAGTGGAACAAACAATGTTAATGTACACGTCTGCCTGTTTTCAGAGATTGTATTAGACTCTCAAGGGACTCTGTTTTAGATGCAGTTTCAGTCTCACAAATACGAGTCTGGTGGCCTTATCCTGGTTCCTACTTGTGGACATCATAAGGCAAAGAGCAATCAAAAACCAGGCTCAGAGATCAGTTGACTTGTGCTTTGGTGTTTTCAACATGCACAAGCCCTTGCAAAATGACTAGCCATGCAGTACTTGCTGAAAACTGATCTGGTTAGCCTAAAAGATAAATGAAAAGCAGACAATCTTAGCTGGACGCCACTGTCATAATGATCATACACATTTATTTCTTTAAGCTTTCTTCTCTATGCTTCTTCGTGTTGTAGCTGTAGGACTTTTTTGGTTTGTTGGTTGGTTGGTTGGGTGTTTTTTGTTATTTTTGGACAACACTTACTCAAAAACTACTTCGAGCCATTCAAAAAGTTTTGCACACCAGACACTCTGAAGTCATCCTGCCTTTTAGACATCTATGAGTGATGGCAAGCTTGGCAGAATTTTTTCTTCTCTTTCAAAGGTAATTACTACTAACATTTTAAGACTCTCATGCAACAGGACTTTAGAACTGGTAGGGAAACTGAGTGGATTGAAATAGTAAGCAGATACAGTAGAGGATATAATCTCTGCTGGTGAATCTCTACTGGTAAGTTAAGCATTGGGCAGGCATCTTGTGATTGTTTCCATAGAGGCAGGGCAGCTGAGAGATGACATTATAGGTTAAACTCCCAAAATACTAAAGTGACTGAGGTCCTTTGGCATGAACAGACACCTACAGACAGGCCTCACAAGATCCCTAAAAATATCAGCAGGTGTGCAGGAATACATTTCTATTGGTAGAAATCAAGTACATCACTATAGCCTGAAACAGAAGCAGGATTTAATCACATAAGGATACTGTTTCTGCTAGGAGAAAAATAAAAACAGAGTGCACATCACAGACTATTGCTTCTACACGTTTGTTTGGCTGACATCTTTGGTAATCATCCTGAATGCAAATAAATCAAAAATATAATTAATTTCCTTCCCCTTGATATTAATTTATTATTAGTTTTTAATATACAGGTTATTTCTTATTTTGACACATTTTTATCATGCAATGGAGGGAATGCTTGTTTCCAAGAATAGTACACCTATTCTTAAAATTATTACCATTAGATTAAACTTTCATCCCCAATCCAGAAACATTCACTTTGATTACATTGGCTGAAACAAGACAAAACATACCAGTGTGCCTGTTTTTAGTGTGTTTTGGGCATATACATGTTAATGGAGTCACTATAATAAAGGAAGTATCAGACAAGTTTCTGCAGGGTTCATAAATACATAAAAATATTCCTTATAAGATGTATAAATAATCTGTAAGGGTCTGCTCATTTCTCTGAAGAATATTGAAAACCCGTCGATATAAAAGCTCCATAATGTTAGCACTGTAGAGTATCTGAGGTGTTCATAGAAACTGCGCATTGGTGTTCTACCTCTGAGTTCAGGTCTCTTGAATTCTACTATCTATAGGCAGCAGAAATTTATAAACTGCTCAGGGTGCCTGTGCATTGCTTATAAAAGAAGCTGTGCATTGCTTAACAACTAAACTAATCTCAAACCTTACTGAAAAGAACAAGACACACTTCATGTTTCAGTAATCTTTTTTTTTTAAGTTAAAAAAAATAAAGGTTTCCCAACTACCACTGCAGCAGACAACTTTCCAATATGCACCTGAGCCCCCTCCCCAGCAGGTCCATCTGTATTTCCCACATCGAGACCATTCTCTCACTGCAAAGCCACAGGCTCCAAGTTATCTTAGTCCATCTAGAGCCATAGGAACCTACCTACATCTCTGACTCAGCTGTGGGGCACAATAGCCATTTCTGACCTCTGCCAATCTCAGAATTGTCCTGTACATGCCCCACTCCACAGTGGGATGACACTCAGAAACAGACCCTTTGTCCCCAAACTATGCTTTCCATGTCATGAGAAGACAAGTATGGAAGCCAGACTTCAGCATATTAAGGAGCATTACACAATCAAGCAGGTCAGAAAACTTTCAAGTGCTGAAGTTTTCATAGTATAACAAGGAATTTTTTTCTTTCAAGGCATGCTAACAAACCTTTTATGATTTAATGTGATATTTTTAGTATGTCTATTACAACTTCCAAAGTAAGTGCTGCAGGCAACAAAACTATGGCTGAGCCCTTTAGACACTTATTTATAAATTATTTCTGAACCCCTGCCTTGGTAAAAGTTGGATGCATTTTCCTCATCAGTCTACTGAATTAGATAATATGAATGACAAGCTCTAGTGGGAGAGAGACACCTGCAGTTGTGTTATCACTTGTGCTTTATATAAGTGACTGACAAAGCATACAGCTTTTCGCTTGTTAAGTACATCATTTGAAATCAGCCTCAAACATCTTAATACTCACACTTTGTTAACCCTAGAGGTAATCACATTTCAGCATCACAAAATCCAAAGCTCACACCATATGTTGAGAATACAATATCTTCCCAATAGCGAAATCTCGTTTCAATATCTCCAGGTTCATCTAGTCATGAGCCCATTAGTCATTAATTGCATATTTTATAATTATATGAGACATATTGGCAGATAGCAAAATCTGAATTAAGACAGCCTATAATTACAACAACAACAAAGCCACAAAACTCAGCAGAAAACCAAGAAAAGAAGCAACATGTTCTAACCTGTTTTCACACTACTCAATAATAACTTTTAAGTATTTTTTGTATGGAGATTTGGTAATTCAGATAAGAAAAAATGATTAAAGCTTTGGCAATTATTACCTGGAAAGGAATGAAAATTTTATGGTGCACCATGTTACCATTAAAAGAGAAAGCACAGACTTTTTTTTTTTATTAAAGTAATGTTCATTTCATAGTTTTTAAACAAAATTATTATTGAGAAACCTGTCCCTTGCATTGTACCATTATCTGCTGATACTCTTAAGAGATAAACAGCATTTTCCAACTCAATAATACCTCCTATATGACAGCATAATTTTAAAAAACTTCCTGTCTCTTTATGTTCTCCACTTTTATTTTCCCCAGTTAGACTTTAAGCTTTTTACTGTCTCTCACTGACTGTTTGTATAATGCCTTCCAGGATGAGGTTGCAGGCTTGACTGGGACTTCCAGGTATTACCACAACAGTAGCAAAGCTTATTTGAGCATGTATCTCTACTTTTTCCTTCCCACTCTCACCTCCTGCCATGGCAGATAAGTATTTCCACTCCTTTTACAGACAAGATGATGTTACAAAGGCAACTTATTACAAGGAGGTCATGGAAGAAACCTCTGAGAGACGGAGACAGAAAACAGATATTACCTGACAGCACTAACATCACACCTCTGCACACTCACCTACCATCTGTATGTCTTATCCTCATTGATACAAACAAACAAACAAACATTAAGTATCTGAATCAAGGTCTTTTTGAGATTCAGCTTCCTTGGGAATGAGAAAAGACAGATGCCACTGGGGTTAGGGGAAAAATAATGCCAGCCAAATAAACCCAAGACAAAGGCAGAAAGCATTGATCAGATGACAGACAGAAAAGAACTTTCTGGAACAGTTTGGTGCCAGACATACATATTAGGACTGCAGCTGTTTTCAAGATTTAATGGGCCAGTTTCCATGTAGAAGGATGCTAGAAAAGCTAAGCCTAAATGAGTTAAGATAGGCTGGCAGACAATGAAGAAATGCATATTAAATTATTAATAAAAAGGTTAATTTTAACAGCATGAGTAGCAATTGACACCTCAAATAAGTGGAATAATGGCCATTTCTGGTATGGTACCCATTTGGGTAATGTCCTATTAGACTTGATGAAAACAAGTCTTATACCTATGTATATGTTTAAAACAGGAAAAAATAAATAAGAAAAAGAAAGAAAAAAAATCTGTCTCCACTATGCCTTTAAAACCAAGAACAATCTACTCAGCCTGCAATTCCCCAAAGACCACAAATATTCGAAGAATTCACAGTGCTTTCAGGCATTATCTCCTGACTCATCTTCTAACAACAACGTCATTTCTTTATGAGTACTAAATTGCATGTGTGATTCTGTAGATTATAAGCATGAAGTTTATGATACAGAGTAGGCCTGAAGTTTCTAATGAGCAAAATTTGCAAAAGTGAGATGGTGATACCACTGAATATCAATTTTTCTGTTCAGTTATTGGTCATCACAGAGCAAGATTTTGAGATATAGGCATAAATTGTCAATAAGTGAGAGAAGCAATAGAAGATTCATTCAGGCTGTTTGGAGAAAAAAATAAAACAAAACACAACACAATACCACATCTAACTGGTCTTTGAGAAGTTTTCTACTTAAACAGGTATCTTGAATGGAATTTGGTATTAGATTATGCAGAGATGTGGAAAGACAGAAAGCCCCATTCTGTACAGGCTTAATTTGTGAGACAGTAGGCTAGATTCAATTAAACTGTATCAAGTAGGAAGTCACTGCCTGGATTTTCCAGGATTTAATGGAGATGGTTGCATAAGGACCACTCTAGCCAACTAACTCAAGGTCAGGTTGGATGGGGCTTTGAGCAACCTGGTAAAGTGGAAGGTGTGCCTGCCCATGGCAATGGGGTTGGAACTAGAAGAATGAGATGATCTTTAAGGTCCCTTCCAACCCAAACCATTCTATGATTCTATAATCTTAATCAAAACATTTTGTGGTGGCTTTTTGGCTCCTGTGGGTGGATTTACAAAACTTATAGTAAGGCAGGCAGTACTTGGCCTGATACAAAGCTAAACTATACACTCAACTCATAAAAACCCCAACCAACTAATTTTAATCAATAATTTAAATTAACACTAATTCCATGCTTTGGGGCATGTGCTTGAAATATTTCAGACATTTTTAATTTATAACTAAAACCTCAGCTAGATTTATTGTATTATCAAGCCACAAACTCTATTTTTTTGTGAATACGTGATTTCACAACTGATTAATCTCCCAGTCTTCGGAAAGATCTGTATAGAACACAAATAGTTTAAAAGGTATTTTTCATGACATAATCCCTCCCATTCTGAATAAATATTATACAACAACCTAATAATGTAATGAATAGGACTATAACAAAGTGGAACCTACAATAAATACAGTTTGTTTACCTTTACGATTCTTCTCAGCACTCACACATCAGAAAAGCAAATAATAACGACGAGTGCTGCTGGAAGAGTGTTCTCCCTGTGTAAATGGATAGCACTCCATCGACTTCAGAGGAGTTTTGCCATTTACATGAAAAGATGATTTGACATGACTGTGAGGAACTGTCAGCTACACGCATAATGAGAAGGGAATTATATGTGAGCTATGGAAAGGTTTTTATAAAAAAACCCCTTAACATAATAAATTATACATTTATGGACCTGAAAACGAAAGTGCATACAACAGATTAAATGGAAAGGAAGATGCAATCATTGCTTTCTTCAAGCTCTATCTGTAAAGAACAGATAGAACATTCTCAAGAACATTAGTTGAGTTTCAGTACACATTGTGCAGCTTTTGAACAAGATCTTGTTTTCTCTGCGAATTCCCTGGGTTTGATGCCTGTTAGTGGGATCTGACTATATTTAGAATCTGTAATGGATTTCCTGAGAGCTGGCTTCACTTCCGTCTTCATGAAGGCTTACATATTCACAGAGCAGGCAAGCAAGAAAAATTACTAAAAGTATATTCTTAATGTATCATTGATTCTGCACAGTATAGCCTCATAAGTTACTATATTCCATGATCAGTGATGAGTAAATTGTTGATCTTCGAAATACCAGCACTAGGTATCCCCCGTGAGCAGGTATCCAAGTAAAAGCAAAACTACTGTTTGTGATGACGCTACATTTGCAATGTCTGAATCATATTCCAGGGAATGTGTAGCCTAGGGAAATGAGAAAGCAGTGATTTACAAACAGCAGCAGAACCATAGTGAGTTTTTTTCAGCTTCACATAGACCACCAAAGGCAACTGTATCATCATGTTGTTCTCAGCTCTAGTATCTGGTGGTGCCAGTTACAGGTTTCCAGTGTTGCCTTTTGTGGCCACCATATCCATGCATCCTACCCACTGAAGGCTGCTATGCACCTGCACAATAACCCTAACTCCACTTGCAGGTGGGATGGGCATACACATGGCAACTGGGAAAGGCTATTGTGTCCTCATTCTTTGGCAATAATTCTTGAGGAAACCGGAGCTCATGAAAATCTGGATTCATGGTACTTATTCCTTTTTTTTTGCCTCTTCTACCACTTTCCCCTGAAGCCCCATGTAACAGAGTTATCGTAGTTAAATGAAACAGATCACTTTTCCAACAGCAAATTCTAGCTCATCACCTTGGACTCCCCAGGTACCAGCACAGGGGCTGTATGTCTCCCTGGGTCACTCAGCAGCCTGCCTGGGCAGGCAACCAGACAGCTGAGCAATTTGGGCGGCAGTGAAACTCGGAGAATGAGGCAGCTAACCAGAGTGGTGACAGAAGGCCTTTCCAAAATGCTTTGCAGCAGGTTTTCAGCCACAAGCACTCACATAGTTTTCCTACCCAAATAAATAAATTAGTAAATTGCATCCATTTTCTGACAACACTAGAATGTTTTTTCTTTCCCCAAAATCCTGATTTTTTTTTTAAACACTGAAAATTTTGTTCCCTGATCAGCTCTGTTTACTTCCCTGTATCCTCTCTGATGTGTATTGTTCTACCCCCTGGGTTTTTTGCATTTGTGTACTGCCTAGCAGATTGAAGCATCCATCTTAGCTAGAAGATGCAGGAAGTACTGTAATGTGAACAAGTAATTACTATTATGAATATTTAACCAGGAATAGGATGAGACTTGTCTAACACACACAGCCATGTCTTAATCCCTATGTAAGAAGACACCAGGTCAGAATCCACATTCACTTGCCTGTTCTTGGAAGCAATTTGGAAAAAGAACAAACCAGAGCTGTAGTAGGCCACATAGCTTCCTTTTGGCTAGATGTAGAGTCATCAACAAATGGAGCATCAGCACAATCATATTTCAGTTCCTTCAGGGAGCCACAAGAGTGGGCTGCTCTTTACAGAGAAGTGAGCTAGGGGCTGAGGATGACTGCAAGGCAGACATATCCCTCATCGACAAGGGGAACAGTACTGTGCGATGCTGAACACAGAAAACAGTGGGGATCTGATCAGCAGCAGCAGGCAGGGTCAACCAAGAGTCCAGATCATCAGGGAAGCCCATCAGCATAAAAGAGGCCTGAGGTCAAGCCAGGAAGTTGACAAGTCAGAACGGGTCAGGATCATCAAAGTCCATGGCAAGCCAGAGGCACAGCTGCAAAGTAGCTGAGGCAAGGATCAAGAGCAAGGGGCTGAGCATAACCACAACTCCTGAGTGAGAGAGGGGCTAGGGGAAAAACATCTTGCAATCTGTTCTCACACAGCTCGTTTCCAAAATAACACAGCTGCATTGCATCAGAGCTAGCCTTGAGTACAAGCAGCTAAACTCTGATTAGAACCCCGAAAAGCAGCATGACTGTTTTCTGTTTCTACAAAGCTGAATCACAGAATCATCATGGTAAAGGACATTGAGGTGCTGGAACATTTCCAGAGGACAGCAACCAAGCTGGTGAAGGGTTTAGAGAACAAGTCATACAAGGAGCAGCTGAGGGAACTGGGGTTGTTCAGTCTGAAGAAAAGCAGGCTGAGGGGAGACTTCATTGCCCTCTACAACTACCTGAAAGGAGGTTGTAGTGAGGCAGGTGTTGGCCTCTTTTCCTTAGTAAATAATGATAGGACCAGAGGGAATGGCCTGAAGTTGTAGCAGGAAAGGTTTTCTTTGGATATTAGGAAGAATTTCTATACTGAAAGAGTGGTCAGGCACTGGAACAGCTTGCCCGGGGGGGTGGTTGAGTCACCGTCTCAGGAGGTATTCAAAAGCCGTGTAGATTTTGTACTTCAGGACATGCTTCCACCCTTTTTTGGTATCAACATTATGAAGGAGAGCATCCACCAAGACAGACATTTGTTCAGATTAGGCAGTGAAAATAATTTGCAGCCTTGTGTATATCTGTAGAGATGAATTTAACACATATCCAGGGACATGAGCAGTCTAGCACAATATACTTAAGGGTAAGAACTTTTATTTATTTAATTTTTCTCCCTCAGTTTTAATTAATTTGCACATGTTGTTCTAATGAGCTTCAGTGCCATAGGGTCAGCCATAGGCTCTGGAGCATGATTTGCAGAAGAGTTTTTGTATCACAATGAAAAAAACACCATCTTAACACAAAAGTGCTATCAAAAGTAGCAAGATTGAAGGAAAAATGGAGCCATTTACTTACCTGGAAGAGATCAGGCCCTTTTGGAGGCTTGATGAACTTCTAGCCTCTTTTTAAGATAGATGTTTTGGTAGCAAAAAGACCATAGGCAGACTAAAAATACCTCAGATTACCAGCTCTTGTGGAGAGAGCAGTATACTGTGCTTTTCTAGTGCAGCTTCTGCCCATTAACTGCTTAGTTCAGAGACTAACAAAAAATCCCCACATGTAATGAACATTTCCCAATTGCTTTCTGATTCTTCTAGTCTCCAGCATTCTTATGAGAGAAAAGGAAAGAATTTAGTAGTGCTCCAATTAATAATTTATTATGGCAATTCAATAGAATTTACAAAAAGTGCTTGTAAATAAATTACATTTACTAAGAAATTAAATCCCATACAGACAACACTTCCTGTGTTATATTCTAGCCCACTTTAAACTCTGCAAATCAAGGGACCTGAACTAGTACCTGCTGAGGCTCTAAACCCACAGAATTATATATTTTTTGCAAGTCTGTTTCTCCACATAGGTAGAATTTTGTTTCATACTCTGTATGATCTTGCTTTTCTCCCAACTTAATTTGATTTTATTAAATAAAATAATGATCACAATTGAAGCTGAACAGTTATTATCATCAATACTTCCCTTTCATGACGTAACTGGGACTGAGAAGTTGAGATTTAAAACACTTAGGTTTCAGACACATCATTTGATAATGTTCACATTTTGAGCTGGTTTTCCAGCTGCCCAAAGCTTTGTACCAAATACACATCATGTGTTGGTGTGATGTGTATTTGCTAGACATACAAGTAGTCTTTATATCTCTGAATGTGATATAGTGCTCCTGCTCATTAAGTAATTGAAAGAGAAAGCCATAGAATTTAAAGAGGACAGGGAGTAAAAACTTTTCTCTGTCCAAAGCCACAAACCTAAACCTGCCCCTAGTGGCGTACCCATCCACCATATGAGAGGGTATACACTCATATGTCAAACCCCCTGTTCTACACTTACAAAAAAGGGGTGTCTTTATCAGCTTTATTAACTAATCTATAGGAGCAAGCATGATAGTCTCAGGCATAAGCAGTGTTTTGAATTTTTCTTATCTGAAGCCCGTAAAAAGACTTTTTTTTTAGCTGCTGATGCTCTTCAATCCTTCCATGACATCTTAAGAGTGTTGCCAGGGAAGAAAGTAGAGGCTGCCTGATTCTTACGGTGTTCTGGAGCAACACTACACATCTTCAGGCCCACAAATCACTTTGGTGAACCAGTAGTTCTGCAGTATCTCCATAAACACAGTAGTCTGCAGGTGACATAAGAGCTTGCACATTAGATGCAGATGGAAACTTCAGCATGTGGTGCCTTCATTATAGCTCCATTTGGAGCTATAGTGGAGAAAGATAGATTAATTGTCATTCTTTTCCTTAAAGTCCTTGGGATCTGATTTTCCTTTCACTTACACTGGTGTAAACTAAGGGAAAATCTATTAATCTTATTGGATTTTCATTACCATAAAGCTGGTGTAATGAATCAAAAAAATTACCCTGTGGCTCAGTATTTTAATTTTTGAGAGTTCCACTGGCAACTCAATCCAAACACACCTACAGGTTGGGCTTGACCCACTGATATTGACTTTCAAAGATTTGGTTCTTTAATTGTAGAATCCAGAACATTGTATTTCTTACATGTGAGAACATACTGTGACAACCTAGGTCACAGAAAAGTAGCAGTACAGTTAAAAACTGGTCTTTTTATAGGGAAAAAAGGAAATAAGTTTTCATTACAATTGAACAGAATGCTAGTGTTTCATTTTCTCCTTAATAAAGTAAAAAGGTGTATCACATCCACAAAAGTCCAAGTAGAGCTCACTGGAATATTTAGTCTCACAGGAGTATGAGTCATAGCAATGTACGAGGCCAAAGACTGTGTAAAAAAAATCAGGTTTGGATTGGAAGGGACCTTAAAGATCATCCAGATCCAACACTCCTGCATTGGCATGGACCCCTTCCACTAGATCAGATTGTTCAGAGCCCCATCCAGCCTGGCTTTGAACACTTCCACGGATGGGGCCTCAACAGCTTCCCTGAGCAACCTGTTCCAGTGTCTCACCACTCTCATAGTGAAGAATTTCCTCTTCACGTCTAAAGAAAAGGAAAGGAGGGAAGGAAGAGAAGGGAAGGGGGAAAAGGGAGGGGGGAGATGAAGAGGAGGGGATGAAAGGGGGGGGGATGAAGGGTGAGGGGTGGGCCATGTCAAGTAACATCAAAAGTATGGTGAAGGTAGCTCAAGGAAGGTCATGGAAGGTAAATGAAATGAGAGGAGGGAAAAGATGAGCAAGGAAAGACAAGTAAGGGGCCAGGAGGGGGCCAGGAAGGGGCAAAGAGGAAAGGAATGAAGCCGGCAAGGAAGGGCAAAGCATGTCATGCAACATCACATAACGACACATAACGTCAAAGAAGGTCAATGAGGCAAGAGGAGGGAAAAGAGGGGCAAGGAATGAAAAGGAAGGGTGAGGAAGGGGGCAGGGAGGGGGCAAGAGAGGTCAAGTAATGTCAAAGAAGGTTGAGTGATGTCACGTGATGTCAGTGAGGTGAGAGGAGGGAAAAGAGGCACAAGGAACAGGTCAGGAGGTGGCCAGGAGGTGGCCAGGAGGGGGCGAGGAAGGGCAAGCAGGGGGCGAGGGAGGGGGTGAGGGATAGGGAAGGATGTAAAATATCATCAAAGAAGGTCAAGTCAAGATGGGCAAAGAAGTGCTGGGAAAGAGGTGAGAGGAGGGAAAGAGATGAATACGAAGGGAGAAGGAGGGGTGAGGAGGGGGCCAGGAGGGCTCAAGAAAGGATGAGGAGGGGAGAAAAGGGGGGACAAGGGGCAAGAAAGGGGGGCAAAGGAGGTTAAGGAAGGTCAATGAGATGAAAGGAGGGAAAGAGGAGCAAGGAAAGACAAGGAAGGGACCAGGAGAGGGTAAGGAGGTGGGCAAAGGAGGACAGAGAATGTCACGTAATATCGTGTAACCTCAAAGAAGGTCAAGGAAGGTCAAAGAAGGTCAATCTGATGAGAGGAGGGAAAAGAGGGGCAAAGAATGAAAAGGAAGGGTGGGGGAGGGGCAAGGGAGGGGGCAAGGGAGATTGAGTAATGGCAAAGAAGGTTGAGTTATGTTAATGAGGAGAGAGGAGGGAAAAGAAGCACAAGGAAGGGGCCAGGAAGGGCAGGGAGGTGGTGAGAGAAGGGTCAAGAGAGAGCAGAGAAGGGCAAAGAAGAAGGGCAAGGGCGGGCAAAGAGGGCGGGCAAAGAGATTAGAGGAAGGAAAAGAGGAACACGGAAACACAAGGAAATAGTGAGGGGGGCAAGGGATGGGGCAAAAGGGAGGGGGGGGCAAGAATGTAAAATAGAATCAAAGAAGGTCAAGTCAAATGAAGTCAGGGCAGGCAAAGATGGGCAGGCAAAGAGATGGGAGAAGGACAAGAGAAGAACACGTAGGAGGAAGGAGGGGCAAGGAAGGGGCCAGGAGCGGTTGAGGAAGGCCAGAGAGGAGGGCCAATGGGGGACAAGAGGCAAGGGAGGGTAGCACGTTACATTAAGTAATGTTGAGTAGGGTCAAGGAAGGTGAAGGAAGGTCAATGAGATGAGAGGAGGGAAAGAGGAGCCAGGAGAAAAAGGAAGGGGCCAGGAAGTGGCAAGAAGGCAGGCAAGGGAGGGGGCAAGGGAGTGTAAAGAATGTCACGTCACACCACAGAAGGTCAAAGAGGTGAGAGGAGGGAAAAGAGGCAGAAGAACAGACTAGGAAGAGGCCAGTAGGGGGCCAGGAAGGGGCCAGGTGGGCACAAAGAGAGAAGAAAAGGGCGAGGAGGGGTGATGAGAGGGCAAAGGAGGAGGGAAAAGGAGGGCAGCAAGGTGAGAGGAGGGAAAAGAGGGGCAAGGAAAGACAGGGAGGGGGGTGAGGAAAGGGTCAAATAATGTCAAATAACATCAAGTAACTTCAAAGAAGGCCAGAGAAGGCCAGTGAGGTGAGAGGAGGGAAAAGAGGGGCAAGGAATGAAAAAGAAGGGTAAAGGAAGGGGCAGGGGAGGTCAAGTAATGTCAAAGAAGGTCAAGTGACATTGAGTGATGTCAATGAGGTGACAGGAGGGAAAAGAGGAACAAGGAAGGGGCCAGGAAGGGCAGGGAGGGGGCGAAGGACAGGACGAGGGAGGACAAAGAAGGGCAATGAGGTTAGAGGAGGCAAAAGAGGGGCAAGGAAAGATAAGGAAAGAGTGAGGGGGGTAAAGGGGGGGATGAGAGCGAGGGCGAAGAAGGGGCCAAGAATGTAAAATAACATGAAAGAAGGTCAAGGCAAGTCAAGTCAGGGTGGGCAAAGAGATGAACACAGAGGGGAAAGGAGGGGTAAGGAGGGCCAGGAGGGGGCAGGAGGGGTCAAGGAAGGCCAAGGATGCGGGGACAAGGGGCAAGGGATTGGGACAAGAGAGGGGGGCAAGTAACGCCAAGTAGGGAAAAGAGGGGGGAGCAAGTAATGTCAAGTAAGGTCAGAGGAGGTCAATGAAGTGAGGGGAGGCAAAAGAAGGGCAAGAAAGAGAAGGAGGGGGCCAGGGAGGGGGCTAAGGAGGGCAAGTAACAGCAAGGAAGGTCACAGAAGGTCAATGAGGTAAGAGGTGACAAAAGAATGGCAAGAAAAGACCAGGGAGGGGTTGAGAGGAGGGGGGAGAGAGGAGGTGAGATGGGGACAAGGAAGGGAAAAGAGCAGCAAGGAAGAAGCCAGGAGGGGGGCAAGTAAAGATGTCTACAGCAGCCCCTAGGGGATGCCTATCTCTCTGTGCTTGCTGGGGAGGGTTTTTTAGGGAGTTAGAGACTCATTTTCTGTTTAAATACTTTAACAGCTATCTGAGCCAAAGCACCTGTAATGTGCCCCATCCAATAAACCTGCAGCCAAGCAGTGTGGAGGGCTTTGTGTTAACTTGGCTCTTGGTGGTCTTGGAGAAACCAGCTTGGAGAAAAGGAAGCTAAGGGGGGATCTCATCAATGTTTATAGATTTCTAAAGGGCGCGTGTCAGGTCGATGGGGTCAGACTCTTCTCAGCAGTGCCCAGTGACAGAACAAGGGGTAATGGTCACAAGCTGGTACACAGCAGATTTAACCTGAATATAAGAAAATACTTCTATACTCTGAGAGTAACAGAGCACTGGAACAAGCTGCCGAGGCAGGTAGTGAATTCTCCATCCCTGGAGACATTCAAAACCCACCTGGATGTGTTCCTGTGTAATCTGCTCTAGGGGATCCTACTCTAGCAGGGGGGTTGGACTAGGTGATCTCCAGAGGACCCTTCCAATACTTACCATTCTGTGATTCTGTGTGTTTTGGAATAGTGTCTCATTGACCTCTCACATTGTAGAGTTTTTCCCATTTATCTTGTCGTGTCCCCAGAATCTTTTCATTTTAATGAAGACCAGAATAACAGCAAGCCTCACATCTAAGCTATGTCCTTTCCCTCAATTGCAGGCAGACATTTGGCAGAGTCAAAATTCGTGTTGTTCAAAGGAGAATCCTTGTCCACTTAGTCTGGATGGATTTGTATGAGTACTTGTCATGTACTACTTCACATCATGTGGCATTGGCATATCTTATCAGCAGTATTTCTACATCCTGTTTCCAAGCATTTAACATCCATCCAGTTGTTTACTGAAAACATGTTCTTCTTTAAAGCCACTATCAAAGTCCCCTCAATAAAATCACTCTTTGATAAAGCCTCAGCTGACAATCTACTTACTATTCACCTTTTAATATGGACTACACTGATCACAAAGTTTAGTAATGTAAGAAAACAAAAAAAAAAAAAAGACTGCCACATCAGAAACATCTTACAAAATTCTATAACCAAATTTATATCCAATATCCATTTCTCTACCTTGGCTAAACCCAGTCACTTACACGGAAGATGTAATGCTTTTTTCCCCACAGAAATCTGTGGGAGTTTAGACATTCATCTTGGTATGATAAGTTCAAGCCCGTAATAAGATCACATGAAGACACAGTGACTACAGTGTATTCCAAAAGTTTCAGTACATTTTGAAATTTGTTTAGAAATCCATCAATCTACTGCAGATTATTTTCTGCAACCCATTTCTCAACCCATTTCCTGCAAATCCCAGCTACAGATGTAAACCTGACCTAGCATCATTCTTGCACTGCTCCATGATGATGTAGCATCTTTGCACTACAGCTAATAGTGCTGAGATACCATGGACCAGATGGCCTACTAGACAGTAGCCAAGAGGAACTCAATATTTCATGTAGGCTTTAAATGTCTGTATATTTATTGATTGGTGTCTGTTAAAAGATATATATGGTATGGACTTTAGTTTTAGAGGTCCAAGGATTAGGATGGATGCAAGTGAGATGCATACAGTTTATTTGCATTTATTTTATTTCAAGCATTTCACTTGTTCAAAATTTTTTTTTCTTAGCATTTCTGTGTTTTAAATATACTTATGTTTTGTCAGTCTTGAGTGACTTCTTCCTAGGTAGTTAGAAAATAAGTTTAAATTATGTGAAAAATCAAAGCTACAGGACAATTTACACAGCTTGGTTAGCAAACGTTAACAATTTATGGGAAATGTCTATTCCAAGATTAGTCTCCTATCACTTCCTCAAAGGGTGAAAATTGCTCTGTAATTTAATATCAGAACAGGTGACCTAACAAAGAACAAAAGCCTCGCTGGTTCCCACACCAGCTGCTTGTTCAACTTGCTGAGCCTAAGGCGTTCTGCAGAAGCTATACTTGCCATTAACTCTTTACAAACAGCAGGCTCAAGTCCCTAGGCACCCAGAGTCTGCAGGGTCAGAATGCATCTGGATCAGAAAGCGACAACTGTCTGCTGCCACCAACTCTCCACTGCCAGCTTTTCTACACCACCAACTCTCTGCTGGGGCAACTCTACATGGATGGTTCTGTGCCAGTCTTCCCTGCACCACTCTTTCCTGCCACGCAGCACTGTACCACTTCTCCCCACTGCCCCACGCCATGCTTCCAGCCCCCACCGACCCCCATGGTGAGCTCCACAAAGACCTTGAACATTGGCTGAGGCTCTTCACAGTGCTGCAGGGAGCCCAGAGCACCTGGCAGTGTGTGGTCTCTCATGGGAGGTGGAGGAGGGACTGCCAGCAAGCATGTTCCTGCCCTGCCTGCAGTACATGTTGCATTAGGGGGAGAAGAAGGTGGTGTGCAGGCAGTAGGGGAGAGTGGCAGGGGAGGCAAGAGGGGAAGCTGGACACCTGAGTTCTGCCTGGTGGGACATCCTGCTGCTTTGTCATGCAAGTCTTGCCTTTTTGAAATAAAAAAAATAAATTTGTGTCCAGCATAAACATGGCCACCTAACACACAGGTGGGACAGAAGGCAGATCTGAATATCTACAGGAGGGTTTTGCTTGGGAAACCAGGGAACAGGTGGCTGCCCCATTGCAGAGAAGACTAGTGGCAAGGCAGGGAGGACTGGTGCAGGGAGAAGTGGGACAGCAGTGAGGACTAGCACAGCACTGTGCACTGTCGACCACTCTGCACAGAGCTGACCGGGTGGAGAGTCAGCAGCAAACAGTTGGCCTAGAACCATCAGGACAGACTTTCTACAAGTACTGCTGACCTGGTGGTGGCCATTTCCAAACTTTCACAGCTCTCAGCTTCTGCACTAGTCCTACCGGGCTGCAGCTCCTAGACCCCACCATTCAATTGTCTTGGCTCTTAGTGGCAGCACAGTGCTCCTGAAGCCAGGACCTCCCAAGGACTCCAAAGTCTCCAGTTTAAACTGAGGGCTTCAAAACATCCCACGTACATTTCATGGAAGCTCCCCAAGATGACCAGCCACCAAGATGGTCACCCAGTGGTGCAGGAGCCAGCACAGGTACAGCCATCATCCAGCCTCTGCTGGCCAGGGTGTCCTCATATGTCTAATGAATTTTAAAGTCTGGCAAACTGACCAATCAGAGTTCACACTCTTTCTCAGTTTCATTCATTAGTTTTGGCCAGCAGTCACGGGAGGTGTCCTTCTGTAAGGGTTGTACCCCTTACCACAGAAAGCATGCCTTCCATGAAACTGCTTCATTGTATAGGAGAGACTAAATGGACACTGTGCTTGCACACTTAGTACCTATGGCACCAGGAACCAGGCTTCTCGGGGAGGGGCCTGCCTCCCTGTGAGCACTCTGATTGGCTGAGCCGGGTTGGTATGCAAATGACATTGCATTAATGCATTGCAGCACCTGAGATGGGTCACCCTAACCTAGATGAAAGTCCCTGAACGGTAGGGGGTCCGCTTCTGCCCCTAAAGAGAAGGTAGGACGAATCTGAGAGGATTTTCGTGGGACCCGAGGGAGCCGAAAAGCTGAAATCCCACTGCTCTTTTAAGAGCGGAAAGTTGCTTCTGAAGAGGAAAGGAGACCCACGCTGACCGGACCAGCACCAGGATTCGCCTGGAGCCGAGCCCCATTCGGGAGAGGTCGAACTGCTACCAGACCGAACCAGGAAGAGCCGAGACTCAGTCGGGCCACCGCCGTCCGGGTGCTGCTGCGCACCGCCGCCAGGCCGGCCGCCGCTGCCCGAGCGCTGCCACCGCCTGAGCATCGAGCACTGCCGCGCACTGCTGTCTGAGCCACAAGCCCTGCCGCACTGCTGCCGCTCACGTGGTGCGTGTCGCTGCCCTCCAGCCTGATCACCAGCCGCTGGAGTTCACCCAGGAGCCGCCAGTGCCGCTACATACGACGAGCCGGGAGTGTAAGAACTCCCTCTGCAAATCTTTCCTTTAATAATAATTTCCCTATCTTTTGCACCCCTGTAGCTTGTATTATATTTATCTTTGTACATCTAATTCTGTCTAAAAAGCAACAACATACAGAAACCTTCACTTTCTGTCTTCATTCCCTTTTTGAGCAAGAGTGTGTACTACTCATGGGGGGGGGTTTCAACAGGTATCAAGTAAAATCAAAAGAGGGGTTAACCGCTCGAACCCCTTTTTCTCCTCTTTGAACCTTTACACCTTAATGCGGGGAAAGGAAAATGGGAATGCAAGATAAATGCTTGATAGTGTCATGGTGCACACAGGGAGCTGATTCACTGAACCCAAGCAAAGCCAGTGCTACAGGATGAATGGTCTGTAGCTTGTGGAATTTTACTTAAGTCACTGCCAATTGACACTAACTTTAACTTACAGTTTTGGGCATTGGGAAAAAAGAAAACAAAGCATTAAAAAAGGCTTGGGGAAACATAATTTCTCTTCCTTCCTAAGGCTCAGTTCAAGTCCAGCTCCCCTCCTTCCCACCCTCCTAGTGTCACATTACCTCCATTTTGCCCTGCACTGCACTCAGCCCTTCAATGTGGCAATGGGTGGCATGAGAGGTATGAGGCCCTTTTCTGCCTGCCTCTTGCTGTCCTCCATTACTCCTTGCTTCTCCCTTCTCCTTTGCCCCAGTGTGGGTCACCCATGGGCACCAGTCCCTCAGGGGTACCTGCTTCTATGACAGCCACATCCCCACAACGTCCCTTTTCCACATGTCCTCACTGCCACCAGCTGCCATTCTCTCAAGCACAGTTACGCAGAGGTGCCACATGCCCCCCCCCCCCCGCCAAGCCCCCCATCAGCTGCAGATTTGGCACAAAACAGGCCCTTTACCACCAGGAAGAGCTGGCCAAAACCAGCTGTGACCGGTTGGGGGCAGCCCCAGGCCCCCTGGAGCAGCCCCTGGTCCCCTGGAGCAGCCCCTGGCTCCTCAGCACAGCACTGCCAGCCATGCCCAGCTTCCTCATGTGAAGTTTCTCCAGGGGCAGAAGGCAGCTGCTCAGCTGACTCTTCCTGCTCAAGGTAGGGCAGGCAGAAAGGGACTCTCAGTGAAGATGCCCTGTGTATGCTCAGCCTGGCAAAAACATCTGGCCTGAAAGCACTTAGTACAGCAAAGCTGATGGCCAGATGGGGAGAAACTGCTGGGTTGAAGCATGTCCTAGAAAAGGAAAAAAGTAGCAATATATAGTTTGGGTGTTGCTGCAGCAATGCAAATCAAAACCTGGGATTTTTCTCCCCCTCTTCCCCCCTACCCTACTCCCCTTTTTGTTTTTGTTATTAAATTTTAAATGAGAAATCCAACCACAACAATTGTATTTAATTTGGATACATGGTATTATTTCTACTGTTCAATAAAACAATTTATTCCAATCAATTGCAATTGAGCTTTCCCATTTTTTAAAAGAAACTGATAATTCATCATAACCAGGTCAATTGTGGAATTCAGTAGGAGCAGAAACCACATTTCCACCAGCACTGAACCTTTGCTAGAGGTTCACACAGCTAAACATCTTCACGGGGAGCTGCTCCAGACTACTCTGCCACTCCAAAAAGGCTGGTGCAGTGTAATGAGGAGGAGAGGTGAGGAATAAAGAGTTAAGACAGGAAGGAGCCTTCCCTTCCCATGGTTTTTAAGTGTTCAGAAAACTGCATTGATCTTCCCCAAAAGGATAACAACAATCAGGGGTTTGCACTCAGTAAATATGTCCCATTCTTTCTAAAAAGGCAAGTGGACATAGAGGTTTATAAGCTACAATGCCGAAGCCCTCCACAGCACGTGGGAGGGGGAAAAAGAGCAAACAATCCCCCCTCCCTTCAATTCAACAAGCCAGTCACCTTTTTTCCCTTTTGGGGAAAACAAGGACAAAGTTTGCCTTTATTTCATTTCTACCAGTCCTTAAAAGAGAACACAATAACTGCTATACCCATATTAAATCTCTACCCTAGTTCAGTATCCTCTGTATAACACTGGTCATTAACATAGGATTAGAAGAGAGATTATGTGAAATAATTCAAGCCCTGGGTGGTTCTTCCTTTGGTATACCATTGGTTCTCTCAGTACCAAGATGGGGCCACACATCAGCTCCAGAGATCTGAAAGCTAACCCAACACTGACAGAAAGCTGAAATGGTTCTGATAGCAAGCTGGAACACTATCCAGTGTGACAGAGTTTCAGAACACCTGCAAGAGCAACTTGAAGCTAGAGCTGATCTACAAGTGTCTGTGAACAAATGCATCCCAAAATATGTGAACCAAAGTCATGAGTATAAAATGGAAAATGAACCAACAGAAAGAGATTGTTGTTTGTGGGTTTTTTTTTGTTTGCTTTGTTTTTTGGTGGTAGTGGGGTTTTGTTTTTTATTTTTTTTAGTTGTTGTTCTTATTTTTTTCCCTCTGATTGTTTGTTAAACTCTGCTAGGTTAACTTGGGGAATGGCTGTTGCTTTCACAAAACTGAAACAGGTCAAACCACTAAAGTCAAGGGATACTTGATACTTCAGTAAGATTTCCATCAAGGTTTAAAATAAAATTTTAAAAAATCTGCAAAACCCCTATCTTTCTCAATGCAAAGATCTATATTAGAATTACATAGAATCAGGTGACGCCCCTGGGGTATGGATTACAAGCCCATCTAGCTCACTATCTAGTCTTCAGCAATGGCTGCTAGAGGAACTTCAGGAAAAAACTGTACAACAAATAGGATAAACATAGATGATTTTCCCTGATACCCTTTATGAATCTGCCAAACACCACACTCCCATAAAAACACTGAAATAATCTGATCTTAAGTTTATGCCAGCATCTATCTTACAAGTAATTCTGTTTTCCATTATCCATTCATTCAGTGTCGTTCCCTGCCCATTGAATCCATCGGGTCCAAATGAAAGACATTTATGTAGGACAAGATGCAGATTCAAGCATGAAGTAGGTATGTAGTATTCAGAGGCTTTTCCTTTTACTTCTGGCTTTGGTTCTATGTCTGGGACTCCTAACCTGGAGGACTGTATTTCTTCCCTTTCCTTTCTCTTATCAAGAAGGGAAAAAAAGAGCCTCCCCATGTTAGTATTATCATAAAAGTATAAATATAGAAGCAGGGATTCTACTTCTATATTTTCAGAGTGCATAACTCAGACTAAATGTAGTTTTCAAAGCAGAGACTTTTAATTGACACGATATGTAATTAACCAACCGGAATTACCTTTTTTGTGTTACAAATATAAGCTAAGATTTGGCTTGCATCTAGAAAGACAAGGACAAGTTTCAAGTTTTCATGTCTTTGAAATAGTTTAATGGACAACATAATTTTTCAATTTAATTAATCTAGCCTTCTTAAAAGCAGTGTGAGGTAGTGCAAGCAAAAACCCCAGCTGACATACATTGGCATATATTTAGTAATGCCAGTGCTTTCAGATTAAATTATTGCAGAGGTGTAGAAAAACTAAAGAATATTTATAGATGCTACCCATAGGGACATGGACATATACACAACTGAAACTAATAATTAAAAAGCATATAAATCTCTATAGCTTGCACTCCACTTTTGTGAGGGGGAATGCATAATTAGAGAAACAACTCACAGGCATTCTTTTTGTCTCACATGCTAATCATCTTAGCTGAGATTCTTTCAGAACATGTGAGCTTCCTCTCATCCCTTTCCCAAAATAATATTTTAGTGCAAATCACCTCTGATTTTGCCTTAGAGAATTTGTAAGATTGAGAAGTGTAGGTAGACAAGACAACTAAGATAAATTCAGAGTCACCATTCTGAGAATCCTTAACCCAACCCAAGAGGCTTCAAGTCCTCAATTTAACTGGTAATGGGGCTGTCCCAATTTTAGGTGTTCTATAAATGTCTGCTCTTTTAAATCTCTATATTTGAATGTCTTTTTAGAGTTCACTTTACACAACGAAGAGAGGTTTACTTGTAGGAACATTTTATGTGAAAGATTTTTGCCTGCGCTCACATGGGAACAGGGTATTTGCTACTCACATTATCCACTACTGATTGTTCTGCTTTAGAAATTTCAGACATCCAAGCTGAACCAACAATAAACACTGGCTGAAAAAAATAAATAAATTAAAAAAGCCAGCAGAGCAAACAGACTGAAGAGAATTGTCACACTGAAAATTGTTCAGTCAGGCTATTTGGTAAAGTCGTGTGAAGAGTGGAAGAATCCAAAATGCTAATCAACTTGCAACCAGAAAAGAATTTGCATAAATTTATTAGTAACCAACAAATTTACCAAATTTCATTATTAGGTTTCAGAATTATTCTTACTTAATAAGTACCATGGCAACCCTAAGGAGACATTACGTCTCCAGAATCCTTATCTGGACTGGATCACCACCCTTTTATCTTTCTTCTTTGTCATCTGACATCTCAGCACAGCAGGATAGAGAGCTTCTATTAATGAAGCAAGTTCTTTTTCTTCTACTGCTTCCTGGGATGTTAACAAGCCTTATCACACTCTTTGGCATGCTCTTAGAGCATGCTCTTTTACTAGGTCTACTTTCTCCATACTGTCACGGTTTGACTCAGTATCGGCAATTAAACCAATAGCAACAATACTCTTAATCCTCTCCCCCTCCCACCCAGGTAGGGAAGGAGAGAGAGAATAAGGAGAGAGACTTTGCTGGATTAAAAACTAAACTAGACAGCTTTAATTAAATGCTAATGATAAAAGAAATACATGTATATGCAGGAATGTACAAAACCCTATTGCCTCCCCCCACTCCCAGCAGCTCCCACAGCATCTCCTGAGCTGTGAGCAGCTCTGAAATGACCCGGAGCGCTGCCGGAGAGAGCAGCAGAGCAGGCAGGAGCTGAGGGGAGAGTTATGGGGGGTCAGGAACGCATGAGCCTGGGGATCAATGGTGATGGATGGATGGAGTCCTCCCTGGACACCGGTCATGGACGGAAGAGAAAGGAAGAAGAAGGAGAAGGTGCTTGACTTCCATGATCACTGACTTTATACTGAGTCCTACATAAATATATGGATGGCATACTTTGGTTCACTGCTTTTGCCATCTGTCTAGTGTGCTCCTCCCTATGGGAGGGTTGTAGATAGGAGTCTTCTGCTCCTTTAGCATCCAAAGCAGCAGATTCAACAAGCAGAGCAAAGTGTCCTTGGTCTCTCAGCACTAACTATAAACATCCAGACATGATCAGTCCACTAGCTGAAAAACTTGTGTGCTGCTTAAAAGAGTTCACTGAACAAAACAGAACAAAACAAAACAAATCAGTAAAAGGAAAATTGACTTCATCCTGGCTCAAACCAGGACACATACCTACAGGTTTTGCGCAAGTTAGTGCACAGATCAAAAGACCAACTTCACCTTCAGTCTTTTTAGTGATTTCTGCTTCAGTTGACTGATCAGACCAAACCCAACAGTTCTGCAGTAGTTAAACAGTGGGAGAATCCTTCATCTCTTACCTTCTATGGAAGCAAAGATCTTGTTCAGTGTGCAAAGGTAGACTAACCTAAATCTTCCAGATTCCAGATTTTTTCTTTTAACTGTGTCTTTCTTGAAGTTATCCTCTATGATGGAAATAGATTTTTTTCTTTAATGAAGCCAGTGATGGGAACTGTTTACTACATACTAATAAATCTTATTCCTGTATGACTTGACATGTGACATATATTGTAGCAAATAACACTTCATTTGCATATTAACTGAATCATTAAGTTAATTTAGTTAAATTGAATACTGTCTTATTTTATAAATTAACTTTGGTAAAAACCTGAGCAAAATTGTCAAGGTTACCTACCTAAAGTTAAGCACATAGAACCATGCTTTTGATCCCTGGTAGAAGTATCCTCTCTTCATTCTGGCATGGGCCCATAACATCAAAAACATGCTCACAAATTTAAGGGGAATTATAGCTCTTCAGTACATCAGGGCATAGGCCAACATAAAGGGATACAATCCAGAGGACATATACAAACACAGCTTTCAGGCTTAGATCCTTGGAATCAGTGGAGTGAGACATTCATTTTATTTATTTCTTTTTATCTGGGCCTTACTTCAGTTCGACAACTTTGATTTAGGTGAGCACCTATACTAAATAGCCGATTTTTGCAAATGTGGTTAACTAACATGATCCAGACTGGGGGAAACCAACTCAAAAGTAATCTACTACTGGTATTTTACTTATCTCATTCCATGTGAAACTGTCTTTCAGTTTATATCTTAGCTGCCGCTTTAAAATACATCCTTATAGTGTTTAAGATATTCTTTTCTCCTCCTTATGAGCATTATCTCTCATTATACCATTTTACATGCCATATATTTTACAAAAAAAAAACAAACAGGCACCTGAGGATTAAAAGCTGTATTCCCATGTTTGGCAGTAACTACCGCAGTAGGAATGGAATTGACATTTTACTGTAATTGGAATGCACAACTCTAAATATTTGTCAATTATTATATCTACCTGCACCCCAACCACTAAGTACTATAGGTCAGACTCATCGCAGATTATTATATCATTATGGCATTGATTTGCATTTTGATTACAAAGTTCAATTTTAAAGAGAAAGGGGAAAATTCAAGGGTTCGTACTCGGACCAGTATTATTAAACATCTTTCTCGACAATATGCATAGTGGTATCGAGTGCACCCTCAGCAACTTTGCTGATGACACCAAACTGTGTGGTGAAGTCAACACGCTGGAGGGAAGGGAGGCCATCCAGAGGGACCTTAACAGGCTCGAGAAGTTGGCTTGTGCCAACTGCATGAAGTTAAACAAGGCCAAGTGCAAGGTGCTGCACCTGGGCTGAGGCAATCCCATGCATGAATACAGGTTGGGAGGAGAAGGGATTGAGGGCAGCCCTGTGGAGAAGGGTTTTGGGGTGATGGTGGATGAGAAGCTCAACATGAGCCCGCAATGTGTGCTTGCAGCACAGAAAGCCAACTGTATCCTGGGCTACATCAAAAGAAGCATGGCCAGCTGGTCGAGGGAGGTGATTCTCCCCCTCTACTCTGCTCTTGTGAGACCCCACCTGGAATTTTGTGTCCAGTTCTGGAGCCCCCAACATAAAAAGAACATAGAGGTCCTTGACGAAGTCTAGAGGAGGATGACAAAAATGATCAGAGGACTGGAGCACCTCCCCCATGAAGATAGGCTGAGGAAGTTGGGGTTGTTCAGCCTAGAGAAGAGGAGGCTCTGAGGTGACCTTATAGTGGCTTTCCAGTATCTGAAGGGGGCCTACAAGAAAGCTGGGGTAGGGCTTTTTACATGGGTGTGTAGTGACAGGACAAGGGGCAATGGTTTGAAACTTAAAGAGGGGAGGTTCAGGCTAAACATTAGGAAGAAGTTCTTTCCTGTGAGGGGGTGAGATGTTGGAACAGGTGGCCCAGGGAGGTTGTGGATGCCCCCTCCCTGGAGGTGTTCAAGGCCAGACTGGATGAGGCCTTAAGCAACCTGGTCTACTAGGAGGTGTCCCTGCCCATGCAGGGGGCTTGGATCTAGATGATCTTTAAGGTCCCTTCCAACCTTAAACTTTCTATGATTCTTTCAAGCATGATAATTGTTGCTGTTGGCCTTATTCATTTTTAACAAGAGGCAAAAAATTGTCCCTGCACAATATACAGAAATATAGAACTGGCTTTTACTCTGCCCCCCCCCCAGCCCTGGAAAATATTTGGAGTATATGTTGATACCACAATGGTCAAGTAAAAACATTCTCCTTGTGGTTTGCTACACACAATAATTACTCCTTGCTATCACTCTCAGACTAACATATAAGTCAGGAGGAGGAAAAAGAACAGAGAAGTTGAAGAACAGTTCTAGTAAGGACTTCAGTGAAGATAAAGATCACAGTGTTATTTCCACACTGCTTTTTTGCAGATGGGAACTTAGACTGGACATGTTGGAGCAGACTTTAACCTTGGCCCTCCAGATTTCAGCTGAGGGCTCTGAAAATTCTGACTATGGGCAATTCTGGTCCTTCTTCCCATGAATTTCAAGTTTTGTATAAGATTCTGGTATTTATGACCTGGCATTTCCTATCCTTATGTTAGTTCATAAGCATTTTCTTGCCCAACACAAAATACATCAATAAAAATGGGATGATAACAATGCTAGATGATTGTACCTTTTTTAAGACAACTCAGTGTAATTTGTACTCTCATATATTCATTTGATAACATACAATTTCTGCTTCTCATAGTAACCATATCAGGAGTTCATTTAGCTCTGGTCTGATTGTCATGCTGCCAGTAAGGAAGTGATTTAAGTGTAGGTGGGTCCTTGGCATAGTGAATAAGAAGTCCAGTATTTGGCAACAGGACTCAGACACATTTAGTTCACAGTACAAAAGTTTGGGTGTAAAGATGGAAAGACATCTAAGGAACCATCTGTGCCTTAAAGAGGTTTAAAGAAAATACTCTCTAAGCTATTGCCCAAGAGAAAACAAAGTAAAATAGATGTAGGCAGAAGGGGAAAGGATATTATAATATAGGAGAAACCTGGCAGGGAGGCTTCATCCAGTAGAAGCCAGGAGACTGCTCATGTAAACAGTGAGCATGCAGAGCCAGACCCCAGGGGGATGGAAAGTAAAGGTTTTCCTGCGGACCCAGACTAGATTATGTAGCAATTGCCAGGATTTAGGAAACCATCACCTTACTGGGTTGAAAGCAAAGCTAGAGAAAAGGACCAATCCTGAAGGAACACAGAACTGGAGGAAGATACAGTTTTATAAGCCTGTTTTATATTGAGCCTACCTTACTCTTTATTTTCTGTAACCTCAAAGAATTTTGCTTTTCTAGTTTATATTTTATCTCAATGACTAGAAACATCACTTTTAAAAAAGTGCAGGAAATCCAGCTCAAAGCCCTCGATTCCTGGAGGATCATAGGAGTGACACCTTTTGGTTTTTGTTTTGCTTTTTTTTTTTTTTTTTTTTTACTTCAAAGAAAATATCTATAAGGCAGTGCTATATATGCCAAAAAATTCTGAACTACTATTGAGGGATGCCTCTGTTCTTTCTGCTTATTGCTGTGCAAGCTTCTTTCAATTACAATACATTTAATACATTTACTTTATTGCAGAATATTCTAGACCAAGAGTTGAACCTAATTTAAAAAAAATTAAAAAAACCTTGTTTTACTTGGCCTTGAATTTTGAGATTAAGATCTGAGTCTAAGAAATTGATCCTATTCAATGGATCAATATATATTTATCTTTATGTGTACTTTAACTAATGGATATGAGTAACACTGAAACTTTAAGAAATAAACAATCTAGCTTTTACTACTGTAGGTAGTATGTGTCTTTAAATCAGACAAAGCCAGAAAAATAATAATGTTAAAGGCTTTTTCTTTTCCTCAAATAATTTATATATACTGATTCTCACTGAAACAAAGTAATACTAATATTCAAATAAACAGACTTACCTGATATGAACAAGAATCTATGAACATGGTCACAATGCATAAACTAGGAATATTAATTCATTACAAAATAGATAAGTAATACAGGACAGATATGTAAGATTCTATAGAAGGACAGGAAATGAGTACTAAATACATAAGGAAGTTAGAGCTGTTAAGAGCCAAATACATATGAGCTACTGGATCATTGAAAACTGGTTTATTCTGGATAAACTCTCCTACTCTGATTGGCAGGAGATACCCCCGACTTCTGTACGGTCTTTCCTACCTGGAATTCTGCATCAGGGGGTGCCACAGACTATTGATATAAAACACTGAAACTATGAGAATAAAGTTGTCCTCCACTATTTTTCTAGTTGTTTTCAAATTACCAGGCTAAAGTCCTTCTCTTGGACAGGTGCAGATGTGAAGGATCTTACTTTGGATCTGTGAAGAGAAGCACTGAGAGGAGCATCTCTCTTGTGCAATGCTGTGGACAGAGTCACAGCACCTTATTGTCCCAACTTCTCCCTAAAGTTGGCCTGTGGAAAAACTACATAGTGTACTAAGAAATTGGAAGCTGACATAGGAAATTGCAGTGCTCAAGGAAAAGTAAAACCATCTTGCAAGTTTCAGACCATTGTAACAACACCTCTCAGATTTTGTCTACAGACACAAATTAGCACCAAATCAATGGAAAGTGGAGAGTTTTAAGCACTGATTTAAACTGGAAGAAATTGCTACACATGCATTGTTTGGAACTGGAATATACTGCTTCAGTTTAATTCAGTGAGCTACTGATTTCAGCTTAGTCAATATTTTATTTATTTTGATTTAAATACCTGAAGACACCTCTCCAGAATGTTCAGCACCTACTATACTATTAACAGTGCATTTTAAAATTCAACAGCATAAACCAATCGATTCAAAGGGAACGCTCCCAGCTGTCTATTGAAAACTCCTTTTTCCTTTTTGTGATTTCAGAAGTAGACCTTAGCCTGCCTAAGAACGAGATTTTGCAGCAGTTCAGAAGCTCACTGAAGCCAACTCTAAACCAGATGTGTCAGCAGCAATTTAAATCAAGTTAATTAGGAAATCGAAAAACAAAACGGTCTCAGCTGATCTAGTTAAACTTGTGTATTAAGTTTTTTGAGACCAAATGTATCTAGGATGGGATAATATTTCAACTTTGTGACTAAGATACAAGTGGCTTTTATATAATGTGCAGCCAACTAACGAATAGTTGTGCTTATCAGAGAATTTAATTTGGCTCTAGTGATATAATTCCAAATAAAAAGATAGTTTGCTTTACATATGACCTTAATATTGTAGAACGCCATAGCTACTACTGCATGAACATGTTACTAGCAAACACAGAGTTTGTAATTACCCATCTTAATTATGCCTCTATAATCAAAGTGAATGCATAAGTCAGAAGAATGAATTTAAAACCTGCAGTTTATCTCCTGGCTCATTAATAATACAATGTAAGCACTTGTTTTAACATCTTGATGTTATATCTTTAAACCTTTTCTTTATATAATATTGTCTTAACATTAACTGAAATCTTCACAGCATCTTGAAACATCTGGATAGAGAAGGAATAACTGCTTCCTTCTCAGTAGTCATGGCAGAGGACAGTTTTGTTATTGTTTTGCATGCCATCAGACCTCCTGTAAAGAAGCTCCATAAAAAAGGAGCTCTAAAGCTGTTAATTTACTCAGCAATTGTTCCAAGAGGCAATTTCCAGTCCCTGCACAACTGCCCTACATTATCTCAGCATCTTCTGCAGACTCCAGTGGAGGAAAGCTTTCTGTCCTAATGTCAAACATGAAGTGCTGTAAGTATGTTTTTCCTTATTAGGCAAGCTGATACATATGGGCCAAAGCTGAAATTTTCCATATGACTTCAAGGATTTGGAGACCCAGGTGCCATTTATTTTAACCAACTCTCCAAGCCCCTAAGGCAGCTATGAAAGAATCTCAGCCTATGTAGCAGAAATAGTGGTAACTATTTGTGATCTGCAGAAAATAAATGGGTCCTGAGCCCACCAAAATCAGTCTCCTTTCCATTGGCACATATTGTAATTTTAATCTTTCTAAGCTAAGCAGGAGGCAGTGCTTGCTTGTATAGCCCAAAGAGAACAGCAATAAACTAGCTGTTATTCAGACAATTCAGTCAGGCTTCTCCAGAGCTCTGTGGGGTAAATAACCAGTAGCACCCCTCTGTGTGTGCACTGCTAGGGGGAAGGCCAAGGCTTTTCATGCATATTAAATAAGATTATTTACATCAAAGAGAAGTATCCCAGTACAACATAAGTTTTCTTCCTGAATGCTATTACACCTCATCTTCAACATATGATCCTTAGTTTTTTCAATCCAAGGCTTGCTCATAGGAAGATGAAAGATACATTCACTCAAGATACAAGCTCAACAGCCATTAAACCATTCTAAGCAGATAATTCTTTCAGAAAATATTGAGTTCCTAATGCTCTTGTTGAACCCCTCCCAATGTGGCCATCCCTGCCACCAGATACAATACATTCCCATTGGTTTCATGGCTCAAAACCATGTAATAGAATGCTATTACTAATGAAACAAAATAACACTCTCCAGATTCTAGAGTCAGGATTAGGTAGAAAGGGGAAGATTGATTGTCTGTGGTAATTTCACCTTCAAGTTTTCTGCCATAGTTTGTGTACTCTGCCTATATTCTAATTGGCAGTGTGTACCTCTGGTATGTTAGCTGCTCAAGATACTAGGTTATTTTGTATACTTGCTGAATTCTGCTCTGGAATGTGGTATGCAGAATCCTTTCATTTTAAATTTTGTATGTCCTCTGATTGTCTACTATGACTCCCAATTCTTCTGTATCAGTGGTCACAGGGTATAAATCTCCATGGCAGAGCTGTATCTCCAACTTGCCTAGATTAGACTGGTTACATACATACATATATTTTCCCCTCCCAATGCACTTGCTTTCAGACACCTCCATGGTTTTGAACCAGACCAACACAAACTGAAGAAGTTCATTATTGATCCAATGTTGAGCTGGTAAAGTGAAAGATATACTGATAAAAGAGGTACACACTCTACAGAGTACACTTGTTTCAAGGGCTGAACATCACTGCAGCAGGATACACTGGAGGAAATTAGTGGCAAATCTATGCACACCTCCTCCATACTCTTTGAAAACATTGGTTCAAGTTCATTTGTGGGAAACATTAAACTCTTCCATATTATCCTGAGAAACAGAAGTTATGATTCAGACTCCTAGTATATGATACAAATTCTTCAATTTAAAGCTAACTTCACAATTTAAAGTGTTTTAATAAAGAGGACTGAACCATGGAGAATATTACATTGCTGTTGCACAATGCAACTTCACTAGGGGTTTTGGGGCAATGCCTTTTCTGACAAAAAAAAGATATACCACAGGTGAGAAAACTGTAAAAATAGGCAGTAGAAATTATTTGTTGCAGAACTACAATAATATCATTAGAGAAGGCCTTCAGCAGGACTAGGGCAAAGATTTTACCATAAGGCTGCTGAAAAAAAAAATAATAAAATGAGTGGTAGAGGTAAGTCCCTTTCCTTTACAGTACTGGTAAATGTAAGTTATTAACCTTGACTTACATTTACCTGACTCATATCTAGTTGCAAAATTCCTTTAAGTAGGAGTACTCTGTGAGGTTGTTAAGAGGGACTTATTAATTAGGTCATCTTCTAATGCCACACCCATGTTTACAAACAAACTATTTGAAAGCATCAACAGATTGTCTTTTGAGACAGCAAAGAAAATGGCTTCTTTTTGTGGAGGATTTTCTTGCAGAGCATGGGCATGTGAGCAATCCAGCCTTTGGTATAAAAACTTAATTGTGCTATAGAGACTTTAGCTTGACTACTGTTATCTCAAGGCCGACGGAGGGATAATTATAGCTGGGAAAGAAGAAAGCTAGCAGAAGAGAAATAACTCCCACATGCAGAAGAAGGAATGAGATACCAAAGGTTCTGAGATCATGCTATGTAGGGACTTTGTGTGCTTAGGGCTAGTAGCTAATCATGTATTAGAAGCAGGTATGTGGACAGTAGCAGTGCACTAATCAGACTGAAGCATTATTCGTGTGCACAAAAGCATGTAACCAATAATGGGGGGGCTTACAGTGTGTGTACCGGGCAATGAGGTACATAGCAAGGCATTTGTTTACAATAAACGGCTTTCGCTTCATCACATCGGTCGTGGTGCGTTAGTCCGAGCTGTCGCCGCATCTTTTCTTCAAAAAGCATAAGCAGGTTCAGTACCTTTTTTGAGTATTCACCAAATGTAACAAGGAGAGCATGACACATTCTTTGGCAGAGCAGTTCTAGAGAATGAGGCCAACTTTTAGGTATTTGGAATTGTGCCATTGCAGCTCATCCTCAGATGACAGACATATCACCAGTAGTGTTAATCGCCACACTTTTTTCCATGATTTAGCAATATCCCTTGGATGAATAGAACAATTCCAAATACTGTGTTTGTTTGCTACAGCCATTTTCTACAATGCCCACATGCAATATGATAGTCAACTGGCAGGAAGCTCAGGTACAAGCAGGTAGTATGTCCTGTTTAAAGTCTGCTCCTGTCATGCAAGCAGATTTGCCAGTGCAAGTTCTGTCATCAGATTCACCTAAACCCAGCAGTTACTACAGAAACCAATCACCAGTAACATGCAGCTTTCATTTTCAAGAAGCCTTCTGATGATTCCCTTGAGCCACTGCCCTCTTCCTCATCCTCCAGTTGATTTCTTAATAGGAGAGGTTTCTTCAAGTCCTCACATGATGCATTTAAACCTTTGAGAAATATAGGTAATTTCACTGATCATGATAGGAACCTAAAAAGTCAAATAAAGCTATGTGTTGAGAAGTGTGGATGAAGAAAGTTAAATTAGATTAGCCCGGTATCTGGATAGCAATTTACTGGCCTCTCCATGAGATTTTGTAAACCAGCTTCTGAAACGCAGGCGAGAACAGTGATATGGGGTCTAAATATTTCGTAACATAAATATTTAAGGTCTACACCAGAGATCTAGACTACACTGATACAATCAGAATAAAGTCAGTTGTTTCTTTTAGCGGTCTCTGTGCAAAACAACAATGGAAGAGAACAAAGTTCACCAGTGCTCTAAACTTTAACTGAGCTGAAACAACATTGAAGAGAGTGTAAAAAACATTAAATTAAAAAAATCCACCATTAAATACTTGTCTTCAAACCTGAATTTTAATTCATAGAAAGATGATGTTAGAAGTGACAAAGATAGGGAGATCAAAAAAAACCCCAACAACTATCTCCCCCCCCCCTCTGCTGTACCCCAAAAGATAATGAAATAACCAGAACTATACAAAGGAGCAGCGTCTGAAAGAGTCAGGTACTTGATTGTGCTATTATCATAGAGTCATAGAGGAGTCGGACGTCATAGAGGAGTCGATCGTCATAGAGCAGTCATAGAGGAGTCGGTCCTCATAGAGGAGTCATAGAGGAGTCAGTCCTCATAGAGGAGTCAGAGGAGTCTGCCCTCATAGAGGAGTCCTAGAAGAGTCCTAGAGGAGTCCTAGAGGAGTCCTAGAGGAGTCCTAGAGGAGTCCTAGAGGAGTCCTAGAGGAGTCCTAGAGGAGTCCTAGAGGAGTCCTAGAGGAGTCCTAGAGGAGTCCTAGAGGAGTCCTAGAGGAGTCCTAGAGGAGTCCTAGAGGAGTCCTAGAGGAGTCCTAGAGGAGTCCTAGAGGAGTCCTAGAGGAGTCCTAGAGGAGTCCTAGAGGAGTCCTAGATGAGTCTTAGATGAGTCTTAGATGAGTCTTAGATGAGTCTTAGATGAGTCTTAGATGAGTCTTAGATGAGTCTTAGATGAGTCTTAGATGAGTCTTAGATGAGTCTTAGATGAGTCTTAGATGAGTCGAGTCTTAGATGAGTCTTAGATGAGTCTTAGATGAGTCTTAGATGAGTCTTAGATGAGTCTTAGATGAGTCTTAGATGAGTCTTAGATGAGTCTTAGATGAGTCTTAGATGAGTCTTAGATGAGTCTTAGATGAGTCTTAGATGAGTCTTAGATGAGTCTTAGAGGCGTCATAGAGGCGTCATAGAGGCGTCATAGAGGCGTCATAGAGGCGTCATAGAGGCGTCATAGAGGCGTCATAGAGGCGTCATAGAGGCGTCATAGAGGCGTCATAGAGGCGTCATAGAGGCGTCATAGAGGCGTCATAGAGGCGTCATAGAGGAGTCGGTCCTCATAGAGGCGTCATAGAGGAGTCATAGAGGAGTCATAGAGGAGTCGGTCCTCATAGAGGAGTCATAGAGGAGTCGGTCCTCATAGAGGAGTCATGGAGGAGGTGGTACTCATAAAGGAGTCAGTACTCATAGAGGAGTCGGTCCTCATTAAGGAGTCATAGAGGAGTCATAGAGGAGTCGGTCCTCATAGAGGAGTCATGGAGGAGTCGGTCTTCATAGAGGAGTCATAGAGCAGTCATAGAGGAGTCAGTCCTCATAGAGGAGTCATAGAGGAGTCGGTCCTCATAGAGGAGTCATAGAGGAGTCGGTCCTCATAGAGGAGTTGGTCCTCATAGAGGAGTCATGGAGGAGTCATAGAGGAGTCGGTCCTCATAGAGGAGTCGGTCCTCATAGAGGAGTCGGTCCTCATAGAGGAGTCATAGAGGATTCGGTCCTCATAGAGGAGTTGGTCCTCATAGAGGAGTCATGGAGGAGTCGGTACTCATAGAGGAGTCGGTCCTCATAGAGGAGTCATGGAGGAGTCGGTACTCATAGAGGAGTCATAGAGGAGTCATAGAGGAGTCACAGAGGAGTCACAGAGGAGTCACAGAGGAGTTGGTCCTCATAGAGGAGTCATAGAGGAGTCATAGAAGAGTCGGTCCTCATAGAGGAGTCATAGAGGAGTAATAGAGGAGTCGGTCCTCATAGAGGAGTCATGGAGGAGTCGGTCCTCATAGAGGAGTCATAGAGGAGTCATAGAGGAGTCGGTCCTCATAGAGGAGTCGGTCCTCATAGAAAAGTCATAGAGGATTCGGTCCTCATAGAGGAGTTGGTCCTCATAGAGGAGTCATGGAGGAGTCGGTACTCATAGAGGAGTCAGTACTCATAGAGGAGTCAGTCCTCATACAGGAGTCATAAAGAAGTCGGTCCTCATAGAGGAGTCATAGAAAAGTCATAGAGGAGTCATAGAGGAGTCATGGTGGAGTCGGTCCTCATACAGGAGTCGATCCTAATGGAGGAGTCATAGAGGAGTCGGTCGTCATAGATGAGTCACTCATCATAGAGGAGTCATAGAGGAGTCATAGAGGAGTCAGTCCTCATAGAGGAGTCATAGAGGAGTCAGTCCTCATAGAGGAGTCATAGAGGAGTCAGTCCTCATAGAGGAGTCATAGAAAAGTCAGTCCTCATAGAGGAGTCACAGAGGAGTCACAGAGGAGTCACAGAGGAGTCACAGAGGAGTCACAGAGGAGTCACAGAGGAGTCACAGAGGAGTCACAGAGGAGTCACAGAGGAGTCATAGAGGAGTTGGTCCTCATAGAGGAGTCATAGAGGAGTCATAGAAGAGTCATAGAAGAGTCATAGAAGAGTCATAGAAGAGTCATAGAAGAGTCATAGAAGAGTCATAGAAGAGTCATAGAAGAGTCATAGAAGAGTCATAGAAGAGTCATAGAAGAGTCGGTCCTCATAGAGGAGTCATAGAGGAGTCATAGAGGAGTCGGTCATCATAGATGAGTCGCTCGTCATACAGGAGTCATAGAGGAGTAATAGATAAGTCGGTCCTCATAGACGAATCATAGAGGAGTCATAGAGGAGTCGGTCCTTATAGAGGAGTCGGTCCTCATAGAGGAGTCATAGAGGAGTCGGTCCTCATAGAGGAGTCATTACTCATAGAGGAGTCGGTCCTCATAGAGGAGTCATAGATAAGTCGGACTTCATAGAGGAGTCATGGAGGAGTCGGTACTCATAGAGGAGTCGGTCCTCATAGAGGAGTCAGAGAGGAGTCATAGAGGAGTCGGTCATCATAGATAAGTCGGTCCTAATGGAGGAGTCATGGAGGAGTCAGTCGTCATAGATGAGTTGCTCGTCATAGAGGAATCATAGATTAGTCAGTCTTCATAGAGGAGTCATAGAGGAGTCATAGCGGAGTCGGTCCTTATAGAGGAGTCGGTCCTCATAGAGGAGTCGGTCCTCATAGAGGAGTCATGGAGGAGTCAGTCCTCATAGAGGAGTCATGGAGGAGTCGGTCCTCATAGAGGAATCATAGAGGAGTCATGGAGGAATCGGTCATCATGGAGTAGTCGGTCCTCATAGAGGAGTCATGGAGTAGTCGGTCCTCATAGAGGAATCATAGAGGAGTCGGTCCTCATAGAGGAGTCATAGAAGAGTCGGTCCTCATAGAGGAGTCATAGAGCAGTCATAGAGGAGTCGGTCCTCATAGAGGAGTCATAGAGGAGTCAGTCCTCATAGAGGAGTCAGAGGAGTCTGTCCTCATAGAGGAGTCCTAGAAGAGTCATAGAGGAGTCTTAGCGGAGTCTTAGATGAGTCTTAGAGGTGTCATACAGGAGTCATAGAAAAGTCGGTCCTAATGGAGGAGGCATAGAGGAGTCGGTCCTCATAGATGAGTTGCTCGTCATAGAGGAGTCATAGAGGAGTCGGTCCTCATAGAGGAGTCATAGAGGAGTCGGTCCTCATAGAGGAGTCATAGAGGAGTCGGTCCTCATAGAGGAGTCATAGAGGAGTCGGTCCTCATAGAGGAGTCATAGAGGAGTCGGTCCTCATAGAGGAGTCATAGAGGAGTCGGTCCTCATAGAGGAGTCATAGAGGAGTCATAGAGGAGTCATAGAGGAGTCATAGAGGAGTCATAGAGGAGTCATAGAGGAGTCATAGAGGAGTCATAGAGGAGTCATAGAGGAGTCATAGAGGAGTCATAGAGGAGTCATAGAGGAGTCGGTCCTCATAGAGGAGTAATATTACTCCTCCTTGGAAATTCAGGGACAGGAAAATGAAGTTGGAGGGATAGACTTATCTAGTGAAGCACCTAGGACTCGTCAGTCACCCCGAGTCCTTAGGACTTCTTCAATCAAGAAGGAAAGGAGAGTAATTGTGGTGGGTGACTCCCTTCTGAGGGGGACAGAAGGGCCCATCTGTCGACCGGACCCATCCCACAGGGAGGTCTGTTGCCTCCCTGGGGCTCGGATTAGAGATGTTAAAAGGAAACTCCCTAATCTTGTGGGTTCCTCTGATTACTATCCACTGCTGATTTTTCAGGTTGGCAGTGATGAAATTATCACAAGAAATGTAAGGGCAATGAAGAGTGACTTCAGGGCCCTAGGACGGCTAGTTAGGGGGTCTGGAGCGCAAGTAGTGTTTGCCTCCATCCCTCCTGCAAGAATGGGTGGGGAGGTATATAGGAAGAGTCTACAGATCAATGAATGGCTAAGAGATTGGTGTCAAAGACAGGGTTTTGGTTTCTTTGATCATGGGATGCTATATGAGACACCTGGCCTGGTGGTGGCAGGTGGGATGCACCTGTCCCAGAGGGGGAAGAGGCTTTTGGGGCAGGACTTAGCAGGGCTCATTGAGAGAGCTTTAAACTAGATATGAAGGGGGAAGGGGAGAAAACTGGGTCTGTTAGGGACAAGCACAAGAGGAACGTACCAGGGCCTGAAAGCAGGTGGTCTAAGGAGGATTTAGTCCCACCAGTGGGCTCTGTTTGTTTCCTGAAATGCCTGTATGCTAATGCACGCAGCATGGGGAATAAGCAGGAAGAGTTAGAGGTCAGTGTGCGGGCTAAGGGTTATGATCTGGTAGCAATAACAGAGACGTGGTGGGACAGGTCACATGACTGGAATGTGGCCATGGATGGTTATGTGCTTTTTAGGAAAGATAGGGCGGGGAAGCGAGGTGGTGGAGTTGCTCTTTATGTGAGAGAGCAACTAGAATGTATTGAGTTTTGTGCAGGGGCTGATGAGGGACAAGTTGAAAGTCTGTGGGTAAGAATTAAGGGCCAGGCTGGCATGGGTGATACAGTCGTGGGGGTCTACTACAGACCTCCTGATCAAGGCGAGGAAGTTGATGAGGCTTTCTACAGGCAGCTGAAAGTAGCCTCACAACTGCAGTCCCTAGTCCTCATGGGAGATTTTAACTACCCCGATATCTGCTGGAAGACTCACACAGCCAGCCTTTCACAGTCTAGGAGGTTCCTCCAGTGCATTGATGATAACTTCTTAATGCAAATGGTGGACAAGCCGACTAGAAGAGGAGTGCTGCTGGATCTTGTACTAACCAACAAGGAGGGCCTTGTTGAAGCAGTGGTGGTCAGTGGCAGCCTTGGCTGCAGTGATCACGAGATGGTGGAGTTCAGGATCCTGTGTGGAAGGAACAGAATACCCAGTAGGACCAGAACTCTGGACTTCCACAGGGCAAACTTTGGCCTCCTCAATCAACTGTTAAGGGAAATCCCATGGGACAGGGTGCTAGAAGGTAAAGGGGCTCAAGATAGCTGGTCAACATTCAAGGACCACTTCTTGCAAGCACAGGATCAGAGCGTCCCAATGGTTAGGAAATCTAGTAAGGGAACTAGGAGACCAGCATGGTTAAAAAAGGAACTGCTGGGCAAACTTAAGTGGAAAAGGAAAATCTACAGATCATGGAAGGAGGGGCTGGTCACTTGGGAGGAATATAGGACTGTTGTCAGAGGATGTAGGGAGGCAATTAGGAAAGCTAAGGCCTCCTTGGAACTTAACCTTGCAAGTCAGGTTAAGGATAATAGAAAGGGCTTTTTCAAATACATAGCTAACAAAGCTAACACTAGAGGCAATATTGGCCCACTGTTGAATGAGGTGGGAGCCCTGGTGACAGAGGATATAAAGAAGGCTGAGGTGCTGAACGCCTTCTTTGCCTCTGTCTTTACTCCTGCAGGATTTCCCCATGAGCTCCAGACTCATATAGCCCCAGAAGTAGTCAAGATAGATGAGGAGTTTGACATAGTAGATGAGGATTGGGTTAGGGATCAGTTGAGTAATCTGGACATCCATAAATCGATGGGTCCAGATGGAATGCGTCCAAGGGTGCTGAGGGAGCTGGCGGAGGTCATTGCTAGGCCACTCTCCATCATCTTCGGTAAGTCATGGGTAACGGGAGAGGTGCCTGAGGACTGGAGGACAGCAAATGTCACACCAGTCTACAAGAAGGGCAAGAAAGAGGACCCGGGTAACTATAGACTGGTCAGCCTCACCTCCATCCCTGGAAAGGTGATGGAACAACTTATTCTTGTCTCTATCTCTAGGCATATCAAGGACATGGGGGTCATCAAGAGCAGTCAGCATGGTTTTATCAAGGGTAAATCATGTTTGACTAACCTCATAGCCTTCTATGAGGAAATTACTAGGTGGATAGATGATGGTAGAGCGGTAGATGTGGTTTATCTTGATTTCAGTAAGGCATTTGACACTGTCTCCCACAGCATCCTTGTAGATAAGTTGATCAGGTATGGGTTTGGTGATCAGGTAGTGAGGTGGATCAGGAACTGGTTGATGGGAAGGAGTCAGAGAGTTGTAGTCAATGGGGCAGAATCTGGTTGGAGGTCTGTGACTAGTGGAGTCCCTCAGGGGTCGGTACTGGGACCGATGTTGTTCAACATCTTCATCAACGACCTGGATGAGGGTATAGAATGTACCCTCAGCAAGTTTGCTGATGACACTAAGCTGGGAGGAGTGGCTGACACACCAGAAGGCTGTGCTGCCATTCAGAGAGACTTAGACAGGCTGGAGAGTTGGGCGGGGAGAAACATGATGAAATTCAACAAGGGGAAGTGTAGAGTTGTGCATTTGGGGAAGAACAACACGATGTCCCAGTATAGGTTGAGGGCTAACCTGCTGGAGAGTAGTGTAGGTGAAAGAGACCTGGGGGTCCTGGTAGAAAGGAGGATGACCATGAGCCAGCAATGTGCCCTTGTGGCCAAGAAGGCCAATGGCATCCTGGGGTGCATTAGAAAGGGTGTGGTTAGTAGGTCAAGAGAGGTTCTCCTCCCCCTCAATTCTGCCTTGGTGAGGCCGCATCTGGAGTATTGTGTCCAGTTCTGGGCCCCTCAGTTCAAGAAGGACAGGGAACTGCTTGAAAGAGTCCAGCGCAGAGCCACAAAGATGATTAAGGGAGTGGAACATCTCCCTTATGAGGAAAGGCTGAGGGAGCTGGGTCTCTTTAGCTTGGAAAAAAGGAGGCTGAGGGGTGACCTCATCAATGTTTACAAATATGTAAGGGGTGAGTGTCAGGGAGATGGAGTTAGGCTCTTCTCAGTGATGACCAGTGATAGGACAAGGGGTAATGGGTGCAAATTGGAGCATAGGAGGTTCAAGGTGAATATCCGAAAAATTTTTTTACTGTGAGAGTGACAGAGCACTGGAACAGGCTGCCCAGGGAGGTTGTGGAGTCTCCTTCACTGGAGACATTCAAAACCCGCCTGGATGCGTTCCTATGTGATGTGCTCTAGGTGACCCTGCCCTAGCAGGGGGGGTTGGACTAGATGATCTTTCGAGGTCCCTTCCTACCCCTAGGATTCTATGATTCTATGATAGAGGAATCATAGAGGAGTCATAGAGGAGTCGGTCCTCATAGAGGAGTCATACAGGAGTCAGTCGTCATAGAGGAGTCATACAGGAGTCATAGAAGATTCATAGAGGAGTCATAGAGGAGTCATGCAGGAGTTGGTCGTCATTAAGGAGTCATAGAGGAGTCGGTCGTCATAGAGGAGTCAAAGAGGACTCACAGAGGAGAGGGTCGTCACAGAGGAGTCACAGAGGAGTCACAGAGGAGTCATAGAGGAGTCATAGAGGAGTCATAGAGGAGTCGGTCATCATAGATGAGTCGCTCGTCCTAGAGGAGTCATAGAGGAGTCATAGAGGAGTCGGTCCTTATAGAGGAGTCGGTCCTCATAGAGGAGTCATAGAGGAGTAATAGAGGAGTCGGTCCTCATAGAGGAGTCCTAGAAGAGTCATAGAAGAGTCTTAACGGAGTCTTAGATGAGTCTTAGAGGTGTCACAGAGGCGTCATAGACGGGGAGTCAGTCGTCATAGAGGTGTCGTAGAGGGGGAGTCGGTGATCATAGAGGCGGAGTCGGTCGTCATAGAGGCGTCATAGAGGCGTCATAGACGGGGAGTCGGTCGTCATAGAGGTGTCATAGAGGCGTCATAGACGGGGAGTCGGTCGTCATAGAGGTGTCGTAGAGGGGGAGTCGGTCATCATAAAGGCAGAGTTGATCGTCATAGAGGCGTCATAGAGGCATCATAGAGGCGTCATAGAGGAGGAGTCAGTCGTCATAGAGGCATCATAGAGGCGTCATAGAAGCGTCATAGAGGCGTTACAGACGAGGAGTCGGTCATCATAGAGGCGTCATAGAGGCGGAGTCGGTCGTCATAGAGGCATCATAGAGGCGTTATGAGGCGGGGTCGGTCGTCATATAGGCGTCATAGAGGTGTAAGGGAGGCGTCATAGAGGAGGAGTCGGTCGTCATAGAGGCGTCATAGAGGCGTCATAGAGGCGTCATAGAGGAGGATTCAGTCGTCATAGAGGCGTCATAGAGGAGAAGTCGGTCATCATAGAGTCGTCAAAGAGTCGTCATAGAGGCGTCATAGAAGACGAGTAGGTCGTCATAGAGGTGTCATAGAGGCGTCATAGACGGGGAGTCGGTCGTCATAGAGGTGTCGTAGAGGGGGAGTCGGTCATCATAAAGGCAGAGTTGATCGTCATAGAGGCGTCATAGAGGCATCATAGAGGCATCATAGAGGAGGAGTCGGTCGTCATAGAGGCATCATAGAGGCGTCAAAGAGGCGTCATAGAGGCGTTACAGACGAGGAGTCGGTCATCATAGAGGCGTCATAGACGGGGGTCGGTCGTCATAAAGGCGTCATAGAGGGGGAGTCGGTCGTCATAGAGGCGTCATAGAGGCGTCATAGAGGGGGAGTCGGTCGTCATAGAGGCGTCATAGAGGCGTCATAGAGGCGGGGTCGGTCGTCATAGAGGCGTCATAGAGGTGTAAGGGAGGCGTCATAGAGGAGGAGTCGGTCGTCATAGAGTCGTCATAGAGGCGTCATAGAGGCGTCATAGAGGAGGTTTCAGTCGGCATAGAGGCATCATAGACGGGGAGTCGGTCGTCATAGAGGCATCATAGAGTCGTCATAGAGGAGGATTCAGTCGTAATAGACTCGTCATAGACTAGGAGTCGGGCGTCAAAAGGCGTCATAGAGGCGTCATAAAAGCGTCATAGAGGCGTCATAGAGGCGTCATAGAGGCGTCATAGAGGAGGATTCAGTCGTAATAGACTCGTCATAGACAAGGAGTCGGGCGTCAAAAGGCGTCATAGAGGCGTCATAAAAGCGTCATAGAGGCGTCATAGATGTGTCATAGAGGAGAAGTCGGTCATCATAGAGTCGTCAAAGACTTGTCATAGAGGCATCATAGACGAGAAGTCGGTCGTAATAGAGGTGTCATAGAGGGGGAGTCGGTCATCATAGAGGCGTCATAGAGGCGTCATAGAGGCGTCATAGAGGCGTCATAGAGGAGGATTCAGTCGTAATAGACTCGTCATAGACTAGGAGTCGGGCGTCAAAAGGCGTCATAGAGGCGTCATAAAAGCGTCATAGGGGCATCATAGAGGAGGATTCAGTCGTAATAGACTCGTCATAGACTAGGAGTCGGGCGTCAAAAGGCGTCATAGAGGCGTCATAAAAGCGTCATAGAGGCGTCATAGAGGCGTCATAGAGGCGTCATAGAGGAGGATTCAGTCGTAATAGACTCGTCATAGACTAGGAGTCGGGCGTCAAAAGGCGTCATAGAGGCGTCATAGAGGCGTCATAGAGGAGAAGTCGGTCATCATAGAGTCGTCAAAGAGTCGTCATAGAGGCATCATAAAAGCGTCATTGAGGCATCATAGAGGCGTCATAGAGAAGAAGTCGGTCATCAAAGAGTCGTCAAAGAGTCGTCATAGAGGCATCATAGACGGGAAGTCGGTCGTCATAGAGGTGTCATAGATAGGGAGTCGGTCGTCATAGAGGCGTAATAGAGGCGTCATAGAGGCGTCATAAAGGAGGATTCAGTCGTAATAGACTCGTCATAGACTAGGAGTCGGGCGTCAAAAGGCGTCATAGAGGCGTCATAGAGGCGTCATAGAGGCGTCATAGAGGCGTCATAGAGGCGTCATAGAGGAGAAGTCGGTCATCATAGAGGTGTCATAGATAGGGAGTCGGTCGTCATAGAGGCGTCATAGAGGAGGATTCAGTCGTAATAGACTCGTCATAGACTAGGAGTCGGGCGTCAAAAGGCGTCATAGAGGCGTCATAAAAGCGTCATAGAGGCGTCATAGAGGAGAAGTCGGTCATAATAGAGTCATCAGAGTCGTCATAGAGGCATCATAGACGGGAAGTCGGTCGCCATAGAGGTGTCATAGATAGGGAGTCGGTCGTCATAGAGGCGTCATAGAGACGTCATAGAGGCGTCATAGAGGAGGATTCAGTCGTAATAGACTCGTCATAGACTAGGAGTCGGGCGTCAAAAGGCGTCATAGAGGCGTCATAAAAGCGTCATAGAGGCGTCATAGAGGAGAAGTCGGTCATCATAGAGGTGTCATAGATAGGGAGTCGGTCGTCATAGAGGCGTCATAGAGTCATCATAGAGGCGTCATAGCGGCGTCATAGAGGAGGATTCAGTCGTAATAGACTCGTCATAGACTAGGAGTCGGGCGTCAAAAGGCGTCATAGAGGCGTCATAAAAGCGTCATAGAGGCGTCATAGAGGAGAAGTCGGTCATCATAGAGTCGTCAAAGAGTCGTCATAGAGGCATCATAGACGGGAAGTCGGTCGTCATAGAGGTGTCATAGAGGCGTCATAGAGGCGTCATAGAGGCGTCATAGAGGAGGATTCAGTCGTAATAGACTCGTCATAGACTAGGAGTCGGGCGTCAAAAGGCGTCATAGAGGCGTCATAAAAGCGTCATTGAGCCGTCATAGAGGCGTCATAGAGAAGAAGTCGGTCATCAAAGAGTCGTCAAAGAGTCGTCATAGAGGCATCATAGATGGGAAGTCGGTCGTCATAGAGGTGTCATAGATAGGGAGTCGGTCGTCATAGAGGCGTCATAGAGTCGTCATAGAGGAGGATTCAGTCGTAATAGACTCGTCATAGACTAGGAGTCGGGCGTCAAAAGGCGTCATAGAGGCGTCATAAAAGCGTCATAGAGGAGAAGTCGGTCATCATAGAGTCGTCAAAGAGTCGTCATAGAGGCATCATAGACGGGAAGTCGGTCGTCATAGAGGTGTCATAGATAGGGAGTCGGTCGTCATAGAGGCGTCATAGAGACGTCATAGAGGCGTCATAGAGGAGGATTCAGTCGTAATAGACTCGTCATAGACTAGGAGTCGGGCGTCAAAAGGCGTCATAGAGGCGTCATAAAAGCGTCATAGAGGCGTCATAGAGGCGTCATAGAGAAGAAGTCGGTCATCAAAGAGTCGTCAAAGAGTCGTCATAGAGGCATCATAGATGGGAAGTCGGTCGTCATAGAGGTGTCATAGAGGCGTCATAGACGGGGAGTCGGTCGTCATAGAGGTTTCATAGAGTGGGAGTCGGTCATCATAGAGGCGTCATAGAGTCGTCATAGAGGCGTCATAGAGGAGGATTCAGTCGTAATAGACTCGTCATAGACTAGGAGTCGGGTGTCAAAAGGCGTCATAGAGGCGTCATAAAAGCGTCATAGAGGCGTCATAGAGGCGTCATAGAGGAGGATTCAGTCGTAATAGACTCGTCATAGACTAGGAGTCGGGCGTCAAAAGGCGTCATAGAGGCGTCATAGAGGCGTCATAGAGGCGTCATAGAGGCGTCATAGAGGCGTCATAGAGGCGTCATAGAGGCGTCATAGAGGCGTCATAGACAGGAAGTCGGTAATCATAGAGGTGTCATAGATAGGGAGTCGGTCGTCATAGAGGCGTAAAAGAGGCGTCATAGAGGCGTCAGAGGAGGATTCAGTCGTAATAGACTCGTCATAGACTAGGAGTCGGGCGTCAAAAGGCATCATAGAGGCGTCATAAAAGCGTCATAGAGGCGTCATAGAGTCGTCATAGAGGAGGATTCAGTCGTAATAGACTCGTCATAGACTAGGAGTCAGGCGTCAAAAGGCGTCATAGAGGAGGAGTCGGTCGTCATAGAGTCGTCATAGAGTCGTCATAGAGTCGTCATAGAGTCGTCATAGAGTCGTCATAGAGTCGTCATAGAGTCGTCATAGAGTCGTCATAGAGTCGTCATAGAGTCGTCAAAGAGTCGTCAAAGAGTCGTCAAAGAGTCGTCAAAGAGTCGTCAAAGAGTCGTCAAAGAGTCGTCAAAGAGTCGTCAAAGAGTCGTCAAAGAGTCGTCAAAGAGTCGTCAAAGAGTCGTCAAAGAGTCGTCAAAGAGTCGTCAAAGAGTCGTCAAAGAGTCGTCAAAGAGTCGTCAAAGAGTCGTCAAAGAGTCGTCAAAGAGTCGTCAAAGAGTCGTCAAAGAGTCGTCAAAGAGTCGTCAAAGAGTCGTCAAAGAGTCGTCAAAGAGTCGTCAAAGAGTCGTCAAAGAGTCGTCAAAGAGTCGTCAAAGAGTCGTCAAAGAGTCGTCAAAGAGTCGTCAAAGAGTCGTCAAAGAGTCGTCAAAGAGTCGTCAAAGAGTCGTCAAAGAGTCGTCAAAGAGTCGTCAAAGAGTCATCATAGACGGGAAGTCGGTCGTCATAGAGGTGTCATAGATAGGGAGTCGGTCGTCATAGAGGCGTCATAGAGGCGTCATAGAGGCGTCATAGAGGAGGATTCAGTCGTAATAGACTCGTCATAGACTAGGAGTCGGGCGTCAAAAGGCGTCATAGAGGCGTCATAGAGGCGTCATAGAGGCGTCATAGAGGAGGATTCAGTCGTAATAGACTCGTCATAGACTAGGAGTCGGGCGTCAAAAGGCGTCATAGAGGCGTCATAGAGGCGTCATAGAGGCGTCATAGAGGCGTCATAGAGGCGTCATAGAGGCGTCATAGAGGCGTCATAGAGGCGTCATAGAGGCGTCATAGAGGCGTCATAGAGGCGTCATAGAGGAGGATTCAGTCGTAATAGACTCGTCATAGACTAGGAGTCGGGCGTCTAATGGTGTCATAGAGGCGTCATAAAAGCGTCATAGAGGCGTCATAGAGGCGTCATAGACTAGGAGTCGATCGTCATAGAGGCGTCATAGACTATGAATCGGGCGTCATAGAGGCGTCATAGAGGCGTCATAGAGGCGTCATAGAGGAGGAGTCGGTCATCATAGAGGCGTCATAGAGTCGTAAAGGAGTCGTCAAAGAGGCATCATAGACGGGAAGTCGGTTGCCATAGAGGTGTCATAGATAGGGAGTCGGTCGTCATAGAGGCGTCATAGAGGCGTCATAGAGGAGGATTCAGTCGTAATAGACTCGTCATAGACTAGGAGTCGGGCGTCAAAAGGCGTCATAGAGGCGTCATAGAGGCGTCATAGAGGCGTCATAGAGGCGTCATAGAGGCGTCATAGAGGCGTCATAGAGGCGTCATAGAGGCGTCATAGAGGCGTCATAGAGGCGTCATAGAGGCGGATTCAGTCTTAATAGACTCGTCATAGACTAGGAGTCGGGCGTCTAATGGTGTCATAGAGGCGTCATAAAAGCGTCATAGAGGCGTCATAGAGGCGTCATAGACTAGGAGTCGATCGTCATAGAGGCGTCATAGACTATGAGTCGGGCGTCATAGAGGCGTCATAGAGGCGTCATAGAGGCGTCATTGAGGAGGAGTCGGTCATCATAGAGGCGTCATAGAGTCGTAAAGGAGTCGTCAAAGAGGCATCATAGACGGGAAGTCGGTTGCCATAGAGGTGTCATAGATAGGGAGTCGGTCGTCATAGAGGCGTCATAGAGGCGTCACACATAGAGGGACATAGGCGTTACATAGAGGGACCCCAAAAGATCATCTAGTCCAACCTCCCTGCGAGAGCAGGGTCACCTAGAGCACATCACACAGGAACGCATCCAGGCGGGTTTTCAATGTCTCCAGTGAAGGAGACTCCACAACCTCCCTGGGCAGCCTGTTCCAGTGCTCTGTCACTCTCACAGTAAAAAAGTTTTTTCTGATATTTACTTTGAACCTCCTATGCTCCAATTTACACCCGTTACTCCTTGTCCTATCACTGGTCATCACTGAGAAAAGCTTAACTCCATCTCCCTGACACTCACCCCTTACATATTTGTAAACATGGATGAGGTCACCCCTCAGTCTCCTCTTCTCCAAGCTAAAGAGACCCAGCTCCCTCAGCCTTTCCTCATAAGGGAGATGTTCCACTCCCTTAATCATCTTTGTGGCTCTGCGCTGGACTCTTTCAAGCAGTTCCCTGTCCTTCTTGAACTGAGGGGCCCAGAACTGGACACAATACTCCAGATGCGGCCTCACCAATGCAGAATAGAGGGGGAGGAGAACCTCTCTTGACCTACTAACCACACCCTTTCTAATGCACCCCAGGATGCCATTGGCCTTCTTGGCCACAAGGGCACATTGCTGGCTCATGGTCATCCTCCTGTCTACCAGGACCTCCAGGTCTCTTTCACCTACACTACTCTCCAGCAGGTCAGCCCCCAACCTGTACTGGGACATCGTGTTGTTCTTCCCCAAATGCAAAACTCTACACTTGCCCTTGTTGAACTTCATCATGTTTCTCCCCGCCCAACTCTCCAGCCTGTCTAAGTCTCTCTGAATGGCAGCACAGCCTTCTGGTGTGTCACCCACTCCTCCCAGCTTAGTGTCATCAGCAAACTTGCTGAGGGTACATTCTATACCCTCATCCAGGTCGTTGATGAAGATGTTGAACAACATCGGTCCCAGTACCGACCCCTGAGGGACTCCACTAGTCACAGACCTCCAACTAGATTCTGCCCCATTGACTACAACTCTCTGACTCCTTCCCATCAACCAGTTCCTGATCCACCTCACTACCTGATCACCAAACCCATACCTGATCAACTTATCTACAAGGGTGCTGTGGGAGACGGTGTCAAATGCCTTACTGAAATCTAGATAAACCACATCTACCGCTCTACCATCATCTATCCACCTCATAATTTCCTCATAGAAGGCTATGAGGTTAGTCAAACAAGACTTACCCTTGATACAACCATGCTGACTGCTCTTGATGACCCCCATGTCCTTGATATGCCTAGAGATAGAGACAAGAACAAGTTGTTCCATCACCTTTCCAGGGATGGAGGTGAGGCTGACCGGTCTATAGTTACCCAGGTCCTCCTTCTTGCCCTTCTTGTAGACTGGTGTGACATTTGCTATCCTCCAGTCCTCAGGCACCTCTCCTGTTACCCATGACTTACCGAAGATGATGGAGAGTGGCCTAGCAATGACCTCCGCCAGCTCCCTCAGCACCCTTGGATGCATTCCATCCGGACCCATCGATTTATGGATGTCCAGATTACTCAACTGATCCCTAATCCAATCCTCATCTACTATGTCAAACTCCTCATCTATCTTGACTACTTCTGGGGCTATATGAGTCTGGGGCTCATGGGGAAATCCTGCAGGAGTAAAGACAGAGGCAAAGAAGGCGTTCAGCACCTCTGCCTTCTTTATATCCTCTGTCACCAGGGCTCCCCCCTCATCCAACAGTGGGCCAATATTGCCTCTAGTGTTAGCTTTGTTAGCTATGTATTTGAAAAAGCCCTTTCTGTTATCCTTAACCTGACTTGCAAGGGTAAGTTCCAAGGAGGCCTTAGCTTTCCTAATTGCCTCCCTACATCCTCTGACAACAGCCCTATATTCCTCCCAAGTGACCAGCCCCTCCTTCCATGATCTGTAGATTTTCCTTTTCCACTTAAGTTTGCCCAGCAGTTCCTTTTTTAACCATGCTGGTCTCCTAGCTCCCTTACTAGATTTCCTAACCATTGGGACGCTCTGATCCTGTGCTTGCAAGAAGTGGTCCTTGAATGTTGACCAGCTATCTTGAGTCCCTTTACCTTCTAGCACCCTGTCCCATGGGACTTCCCTTAACAGTTGGTTGAGGAGGCCAAAGTTTGCCCTGTGGAAGTCCAGGGTTCTGGTCCTGCTGGGTATTCTGTTCCTTCCACACAGGATCCTGAACTCCACCATCTCATGATCACTGCAGCCAAGGCTGCCACTGACCACCACTGCTTCAACAAGGCCCTCCTTGTTGGTTAGTACAAGATCCAGCAGCGCTCCTCTTCTAGTCGGCTTGTCCACCATTTGCATTAAGAAGTTATCATCAATGCACTGGAGGAACCTCCTAGACTGTGAAAGGCTGGCTGTGTAAGTCTTCCAGCAGATATTGGGGTAGTTAAAATCTCCCATGAGGACTAAGGACTGTAGATGTGAGGCTGCTTTCAGTTGCCTGTAGAAAGCCTCATCAACTTCCTCGTCTTGATCAGGAGGTCTGTAGTAGACCCCCACCACTGTATCACCCATGCCAGCCTGCCCCTTAATTCTTACCCACTGACTTTCAACTTGCCCCTCATCAGCCCCTGCACAAAACTCGATGCATTCTAGTTGCTCTCTCACATAAAGAGCAACTCCATTGCCTCGCTTCCCCGCCCGATCTTTCCTAAAAAGCACATAACCATCCATGGCCACATTCCAGTCATGTGAGCTGTCCCACCATGTCTCTGTTATTGCTACCAGATCATAACCTTTAGACCGCACACAGACCTCTAACTCTTCCTGTTTATTCCCCATGCTGCGTGCATTGGTGTACAGGCATTTCAGGAAGCAAGCAGAGCACACTGGTGGGACCAAATCCTCCTTAGACCACCTGCCTTTGGGCCCTGGTATGTTCCTCTTGGGCTTGTCCCTAACAGACCCAGTTTTCTCCCCTTCCCCCTTCACATCTAGTTTAAAGCTCTCTCAATGAGCCCTACTAAGTCCTGCCCCAAAAGCCTTTTCCCCCTCTGGGACAGGTGCATCCCACCTGCCACCATCAGGCCAGGAGTCTCATATAGCAGCCCATGATCAAAAAAACCAAAGCCCTGCCTTTGGCACTGTGAGAGACGGACTCTATAATGGCCTTTAATCCAGCGACATTTACTGACCAGTCCTGGTAATGTACTCCCCGGCGCTCGCGAGAAGAGGACAGAGGTACCAGGCGCATGTGCACAGGACCACAGACTACAGCTCCCAGGAGGCACGGCGGGGCTGGAACTAGAAGGGGAGCAAAAAAGCACGCTCTGTGAATACCATACGGATCCAGCCGCCGCTGTGAGCGTACCGCTGCGGAGGCTGCCGTGAAGTTATACGGCGCCTTTTCCTGTGGTTGTTGGCGTGTGGGCGTACTGAACAGACTGTCTCAAGGGAAAGGACATGGATCCCAACCAGGGATTGGCTTCAGCCGTACCCCAGTCTTGCCGAACCCTCGGTGCCTTTAATAAACCTATTGATTCCTAAGCGTTGTTTGTGAGTGTGACGGGGAGCGGTCCTCAGCCCTCGATCCCCCGAGGTGGGGGTGTGGGTCGCGGCTTTACCTATCTCGGTCCACGACAGGCACCAGTCTCGTAGCCATTCATTGACCTGTAAACTCTTCCTATTTACCTCCCCACCCATTCTTGCAGGAGGTATGGAGGCAAACACTACTTGCACTCCAGACCCCCTATCTAGCCGTCCCAGGGCCCTGAAGTTTCTCTTCATTGCCCTTACATTTCTTGTAATAATTTCATCGCTGCCAACCTGAAAAATCAGCAGTGGGTAGTAATCAGAGGAATTTACAAGATCATAGAGTTTCCTTTTAACATCTCTAATCTGAGCCCCCAGGGAGGCAACAGACCTCCCTGTGGGATGGGTCTGGTCAACAGATGAGCCCTTCTGTTCCCCTCAGAAGGGAGTCACCCACCACAATTACTTTCCTTTTTTTCTTGATTGAAGAAGTCCTAAGGCATCGGGGTGACTGATGAGTCCTAGGTGCTTCACTAGATAAGTCTACCCCTCCAACTTCATTTTCCTGTCCCTGAATTTCCAAGGCCTCATACCTATTCTTGAAGGGCAACTGGGAGGGTGGAGGGGGTTGGGAGGGTTTTTGCTTGCCTCTCTGAGGTTGGACCTCCCTCCATTCCTTCATGTCTCTTAAGTCCTCTCCTTCTGTCTGGTGACAGGAGGGGAGGGGATCCATCACTTTCACAGCCTCTTCCATCTGCCCCTGCCTCAGGGTACGACTCCACCAATCTATTTCACTCTCACATTCTCTGATGGTTCTTAGTCCTTCAACGTCCTCCGTCAGTTTAACCACCTGCCTGAGGAGATCATTTACTTGCTCACACCGCACACATGCAGTGTCACTGGCTCCCTCTGGTACCAGTGCCAGGCTCAGGCATTCACTGCAGCCAGAGACCTGCACGGCTGCGTGCCTGCTTGGAAGCTCCATCTGAGTTCCCACATTCTTTTTCATTATGGTTTTTGGGCGCACTGTGACCATGATCTATCTGGCTAGTTTGCCTGTCTTGCTATGAGAAAGTGACCAGTGTTCTCTGCTCCCTGCCTCCCCTCGCACCTTCCCTGCGACAGCTAGCTGCCGCTCTCTGCTCCGCGCTGCCGCGTGCTCTGAGGAGGCTGCCAAATGGCCGCTTTTAAACCTTGCCGCCATTCACAGCCACCCCCTCTCCACGTCAGCCTTCCTGTTCCTCGCAGGCTTCCCGGCTTCACCGTCTCCGGGAAGCCCGGCCCCTTCTCAAATCCTCAGCAATTTAAAGGAACAGCTCTCACCGATGCTGCTGCCACTCTCTGCTCCGCAGTGCCACGGGCTCTGAGGTGAATCTAAGGGTGAATTACAGAGTCTTCATTACTAAGAAGCTCCTTTTTGAGCTAATGAGAAGCTTGAAACTTTTAGGCACCTAGAAATCCCATATTTCAATTGTACACTCACAGAAGTTCAGAGGAGGTGATGCTGTTAAACAGTCACTATAACCTTCCAACCTGAAAACTGCCAAAAGCTTTGGGAAAATCCTGTCTGCCCCCAGTTGTGTTAGTTACCAAAGAGAGATTTCCAGTAAAAATTTCAAATTACTCATGAAAATCATGGTTAGGACTCTTTCCTTGAAACATTCTCTGTGCCAAAGGCAGAACAAAAGGTTGGGATTGAGTCACTACAGCAGTTCTGTATCACATAAGGACTTTCTCCACATGACAGAAAGAAAAAATTAAAATCTTTAGCTTTCCAGGTATGTGAGTTATAAAGAAGATTTGTACTTTACCTTTGGGAGCAGAATGAAAACTTCATGCAGTTGATACTCTTAGTCTGCACACACAAATTGGCTGAAGCAAATTGAGTAAGGTATACACAAAGAGCACTAACATTTAATTACTTTTAAGTAAGATCACTCATGTCCAAAAGCAAGGTGGCAGGTAGAAATCAAGAATATGTTACATACCTAAACTTCTAAAATCTATGTATGCACACATATGGACCTCAGAAGCAGAAAATCCAGCCACAATGAGGCATAAATCTGTAAGGTGCAGGTTAATTAGACATGTAGGAATGATAAATAGCAGATCAGACATGATTACTGGATGAATGAAAAAGAGGACTGAAGTGTTCAACTGGAAAAAGACCAAATGGAAGCAAAAAAATTAAATACTAGAATAATGAAGAGCAACTACACAGCCATAACCTATAGATAAGGAAGGGGAAAAAAAAACAGCCTAGAGAAGTACTACAAGCATGGGAAGAAATTACAAAGTTTCTGTATGCCAGAATTCTCCGAGACAAATCATATCAGCTGAGCTGTCTAAAAGAGCAGCAAACACTGTTAAAGAATATTATGCAAGTGAATGTGGATACAAGGGAGTATAATATGTTTTGATTTTGATACAGAACAAGAGAAGGAAAAGGGATGAAAATGGGGAAAAAGGTATCTAGGAAGATAATAAAATGACACAAACGAGATTGTGAAATGAAAGAAGATAAAAATATACTATATAGGCGATGACAAATTAAGTAAAGGAGAAAAAGAATTTTCAGTGTGATTAGCCTGAATGCCAAGTCTTACAATATCTTCAAAGATAAGTTAGGTTATTAATAAAAGAGGTTGCTTAGGAGAGCTATAGTACTTGGATAGTTATGGTTACCTGAGCTAAGCAAAGAAAGGTGTGCAAAAATATTAGTCCCCTGGTTACAGGGACTCTGCACAACAAAGAGAAGGAATGATTCTTTGGCTATGAACATCTCTAGGGCAGCTGTTCAACCAGATCAACATGTGAACGACCTATATGGGTAAAGTTTCCCTCCAGTGTGGAAGAGGAATGGAAAAATCTGTTCCAGCCTTGTTCAACATGTCCCATGTACAGTCAAGTAATGAGTTTCTAATTGCACGTCCCTGAAATATCAACCAGGAAAAAAACCCCAACAAGTTTTATTGAAGAAAAACATTATCACCTCACACAAAATAATCATTTCCTGTTTGTTAGTTGTTGGGTGTTTTTTATTTAAATCAGCTTCAGATCATGGTTAGTCACAGAATATGCTCCTATAGGAAACCTACAGAAAAGTCTTTTCAAACAATGAAAGTTGTTACTCTATTAATACACCTTTCCCAGATCAAGTCCACTCAGACCAGATTAGCATTCTGGATTTTTTTGTGGGTGCATTTTCCTTCCAGAAGGTTCTTCAATCATGGCTGATTGTATGAACAGGACATCATCAGCAATTTACCATAGTTCAAATGATCATTTCCTAATGTGTCCCAAGTAGCTGATAATATCTCTGATGTATATTTCTACTCTAAAATAGCACAACATCTGTGCAAGTTCTGCACATGCTCAATTTTCTCTCATTTACACACAACACTCCCTTCTCATTCTTGCTGGTGTATATCTTCCAGAACATAACTCCAGGCAGATTTGCTTTAGCTTTCCTCCTGCACATTAGTTCTATTATCAAAAAGTCAAATTGTCTGTAGGCTTTGTGCTATGCCCAAAGCAAAGGATGGTGCTGGCATTTGACCTTGCAAACCTAATTAAGTGACATATAATACCTGTTTCCCCATAACATACCAAACTTGCAACAGACACTGCTGTGATTTATAAGGCATAATTCTAGCTGGTTTTTAGGCAAAAAAATTTGCACTGCACTCCTTGTGGTTTTTCTTAACCTCAGTCTAAAATTCACGTCTCCAGAGTTCCTCTCTAATCACATTCCAGTATGAACAGTCACACCTATGCTCACTGAAGTAGTGAGATTATGAAATTGTAATCTGGTTCTTGGTTCTTTGATGAAGTTTATTTAAGTTTAGCTTTTACTCCATACTGAATATTCAAATGTTGGATATTTTTTAGCCTGATGCTGAACTGACAACTGATCTATGTGTCTCACAGGGAATTAAAGTTTTAAAGGTATTTTTACTCTCCATTGTGGGACTCCAAAACATTTAAAGAAGGTATAAAACCAACTTTTTAATCTTTATTATCAAAGAATAATTTGTCAACTCTTTGAGAATTGCAGAGCAAGACACAAACAGTGAATCCACCAAGAAGGAAGAACCACCAGCATCTGCTGTGGTGCACAGTGTGGGCATTTTCTCCATGCTTCTGAAGACATGAAGAGTAGGAAAAGCTGGTCTACAACTAGAAGGTATGTGCTCATATAGAACAGAATGGAATTTTAAAAGGTTGATGCAGAGAGAGGAGAAACCACCCAAATCTGGAAAACAAAGGAAAACTTGAGAGAGTCCTAACTGACGGTGACAATTATACTGTATCCTGATGTCCAACTATTCAATGCAGCAAAGCCATGAACTGATCTAAAATGATGAAAGGTTAAAAAAAAAAAAAGAAAAATGTCCACATATAACAGGACTTTCTTTCAGTCTCATCGGGATGAAAGGGAGATGAGTTTCTCAAACCAGTAAATCAATAGAACTTCAGAACAAACCAACTCCAGAGTTTAAAAATAAGTTTAAGCTATCGGTACCCCATTAGAACTAATATTTTTAACAAGAACTAGTTTAATAAGAAATGTGACCAACTGGCCATTTTGGTCACTTTGGGCTTATTAGAAACTTTACTTAAGGGATTGATTATAAGACGTCATTTCAGGAGGTAAAGAAAATTGGTTGAAGAAGCTTTCGCTACTGCACAATCTGGGATGCAGATCAGTTTCAGCTCTGGAGAGACTGATGGAACATTTGACTCAGCTTCATCAGAGATTCCTTGTGTTTAATATATCAAGGAAATTGTGCCTTTGATTAGCAGTCATTCAGAGAAGGTCTTACTTTTCTGTCTCTCTACTAAGTACACATACTCTGCAGAACAATCTAATTTATTTCAAGCTTCCTTATGCTTGTTTTGTAGTAGCTGAAGAGAAAACCCCACCGAACAGTACTATAGGAAAACAGAATACTTTTAAATAAGATTGACTGTCAGTCATTTTTTAAAGGATTGTTTACATGTAAAGCATTTAATTACTTGCAGGAACTTATCATTTATTATGGTGCTGTATGTAACTTGATCCATGAGAAATGCCATGTAGAACTCAAAATAGTAATAACTAGTATTTAACATGAATTTTATTATTTCAGTATACTTACTATGGCATTTTGTAGAGCAGATTATTTTATCCCAGTGAAAATACTTCTGTGCAAGTCTAGGTGTATACAGAACAGCAATTCCTCTGTTGCCTCTATCTGCACCCAGTGTAACAAATTTTGTTAAATTTTGAACTACCATTATGTTAAGAAAAATGTATTCTGATGCAGAGATTAAAATGCATTTTCAATTGATTCACATTTCCAATTAAATTTATAGGCAGCAGAGACAAAATTATATTACCCACAAAATTGTACCAGATATGATAATAGCACCCAACTGCATCTGTGCTGTAAAAGTATAACAGTAGTGCACTATGACTGCTTCTAATTACCTCCTATCCTTCAGAGAGTGGCAGGTGGCCAATGAAATGTGGATATAAAACCAGAATATAATCAGATGAAGGGAGATGAAACTGTTATTGGCTTTTAGTTATGTAAATTAAGAGTTTTACTCATCAAGTTATTTAGCCATCCTGATGACTGGAAACATTCATTTGGAAGACTAATTATACAGTACTTGTTATAATTAGAACACCCTATTATACTTCATATTCTTTGTGATAGAAACATCTTGAATTCTATTAAGTTAGTGGTGAGAATGGATTTTGTTTATTTCTTTTACAGGAAATCACAAAGAAAACCTAGTACAGATGAAAGCAATTGGCACGGTGGTGAACCTGTAGAAAATGCTCTCTCCTCTAAATTGACTCTCTTTTGCTCTGCCTTTCAAACCTGCTTTGAGTCAATATCTTGCACACAGATGTGCTCAACTACTAGAAACAGCCTTTCAGATGAAGCACAGAGGTCCTGATCACCTGCAGTCTCTTGAAATGGCACAGTACATTTAAAAGGACAGCAGTGTTAGATTGTATCCTACTAGGATAACTTAGCTGCTAGGCTAAGCAAATAGCAGACCCATTTCCTCCACAAATATTTGACTGAAGTATAAAATCAACTGTGACTTGTACTGTGCCTGTGACCGTGACCGTATTGCATTTACTTCATATGAACAAGGTTATTTCCTATCACAAATACCCATTACAAGGACAATTTTCACTCAGGACAATTTGGAAATGCAAAGGGAAAAAGGCTCCATTATGTTAATTTCTAAAAGACTGTGTTAGTTAACTATATGAGTCACTCAAGCAAGAATAATAACATTTAATGAATTATTTAATGGCTTGGTCCATCATGAAGTGTAATTTACACAAATGTGTAATCTACAAGTGATCCACACATGAAGAACAATTCACTAAGATATTTGTACAGGTTTTGTATGACCAAACCCAAGAAGTGTTGTGTTAGATCATGTTCATTCCAAAGTGGAAGAAATTAGATTCCTGATATAACTTTCTCTATCACTCAACATAGTGGGAGATGAGAGAGAGGGAGGTGACTGCAGATAAGGAAAACAAGGGAACAAGCACAGGGTTTTATACCCCAAAGACATAACAGAGTAGTAAAGTTCACTGCGTAAGTTTCCATTGATTTTGCAAAGTCGTAACATACTGTAGGTTGTAGCATGGAAAAAAAAATCCTAGCAAAATCAGACAATTTGTTACTATTCATTATACCTTGGCTACTGCAAAAGTACAATTCTCCTCCTTCATAGTTCCACTGACAAACAAACCTTGAAAAGGAAACATTACTTTTAATCTTTAGGATTCTATACCACCATATTATGTTTCTGTGCAATAATAAACATGACTACCTTTTTTTTTACCTTATTAGCCTTTGCCTTCTCATCAGAATTGCTTAGCTGAATCAACACTTCCTGCAATTTTCAGATTTTTGTTTCCTTTTCTAATTTTTCATTCTGCTTCTTTGCACAAATAAGTAGGTTTCTAGATAACTAATGTCTGTTGAATATCCAGCTTTCAAATGTAAAGGAATAATCTCAACAAAGGTGAGGTAGAAATTGTCCTGATTTACAGATATTCTTTATCTTTCATACATGACTAAAGATGACAAGTTCTCCAGTCTATCTTTTACTTATAGAATAAAGTTTAGAATAAAGAAAACCTGCTTCAGAGCCACTCCACACAGAATCACACAGAATTCACAAAGAATTACCTTGGTTGGAAAAGACCTTCAAGATCATCAAGTCCAACCATTAACCTAACACTGAAAAGTCTTTAACTAAACCATATCCCTAACTATTATGTCTAAATGACTCTTAAATACCTCCAGGGGTGGAGTAGCCTGCTCCAACGCCTGATAACCCTTTCAGTGAAGAAATTCTTCCTAACATCTGATCTAAACCTCCTGTCGCAAACCGAGATAGGAAAACTGCGACGCACTGCCCTACACAAAGGGAATCGAGGGCTGAGGACCACTCCCTGTCACACTCACAAACAGTGTTTAAAAATCAATAGGTTTATTAAAGGCACTACTATCTAGGCGGGGTTATTGCTACAGAACTACAGAGCAACAGCAATCGTAGGGAAGAATAATGCAATACAATATAGCAACAGTACAATACAATACAATACAAACAATCCTATCCCCCTCCCAATTCCCCCCCCCCCCAATCTCGGTCCCGGACAGAAAATGAGGGAGAGAACTTGGAGAGAGCCTTTGGGGAGATTAAAGGAAGCAAGTGTATAGTAGAGGTGTGTGTGAATGGGTGAATGTCTGTAAATGTTAGTAAGAAACGTCAGAGTGTAATCAAGTTCGCAAATCTCACCACCGGGGTGCGGCCGAAGCCGATCCCTAGTCGGGACCCTTGTTCTCCAGCGAGTCCAGGCGGGCAGTCCGTTCAGCGTGCTCATACACCAGCAACCACAGAGGAAAGGTACGCAGCAGCTACACGACAGCCTCCACAGCGCAGGAGGAGTGTTCGCAGAGCGCGCCCGTTGCTCCCCCCCCGGTTCCGGCCTCGCCGGGCCCCCTGGGAGCTGTAGTCTGAGTCTGTGCGCATGCGTCTGCTGCCTCTAGCCTCTTCTTGTGCCGGGGAGTGCATTACCAGGAATGGTCAGTAGATGTCGCTGGATTAAAGGCCATAATAGAGTCCGTCTCTCACACCTCCCCTGGCACAACTTGAGGCCATTACCTCTTGTCCTATCACTTGTAACTTCATTAAATAGACTGATCCCCACCTCTTTCTAACCTCCTTTCAGGTAGCTGTAGAGAGCAATAAGGTCTCCCCTCAGCCTCCTTTTCTCTAGGCTGAACAACCCCAGCTCCCTCAGCCACTCCTAGGAAGACATCTGCTGCAAACCCTTCATCAGCTTCATTGTCCTTCTTTGGACACACTCCAGTAGCTCAATGTGCTTTCTGTAGTGAGGGGCCCAGAAGTGAACACAGTACTCAAGGTGCAGACTCACCAGTGCCAAGTACAGGGTAAGATCTCCTCCCTGGCTCTGCTGGCCACACGATTAATTATACAGGCCAGGATGCCATTGGCCCTCTTGGCCACCTGAGGGTTTTTATGGTTGAAGTGCAGGACCCAACATTTGGCCTTATTGAAACTCACGCAATTGGCCTTGGCCCATAGATCAAGCCTGTCTAGAACCCTCTGTAAGAAAGAAAGAAAAACACTAACAGTCAGCACTAGTGTTGACTCTCTTCACCTGCTCGCTCTGAGCTGGGACTATGTTGGGTGTAAGATGCCATAGAGGCAGCAGAGTGGGCATAATCCCTTAGCTGCAGTAATTATTGCAGGATTTTTTTCTGAGGAAAGAGACAAAGATCATCATGCTCTGGGAGTTCTTGTCGCTGAGGTGGTGTTCATCAGACATAGGTTTCAGCCAAAAAAATGAGCCTAGAGTGGGGTCCTTGGGATGTGAGATATCCCAAAATTCCACACATGCAGTTGGTTGTGGCAGGACCCTGATGACATTGCCACATTATTATGAAATTTCAGGAGCCCCTATCTGCATTTAGGAGAACAGCTGTTGTCCTGTGAAGCCCCATGTCTCTCCACTCCTATCACTTAGGCTATCCTCTTAGCCACAGTCTGCCTCACATCCCACTACCTTGTCACTCTTACTGCTTGAGGGCCAGAGATGGGATCTGCAGTGCTGTTTTATGAAGCATGTTGACCACACCATCAGCTCAGTAGACACTGCATTCAGGGAAGGAGAAGAGATGCACAGCAGAATTGTGGCAGGAAGATCAGGAGGGCTCTGCTACCATGATAAGGCTGCACCTACAACTGGCATGGTAGCAGGGACTAAGAGTACAGGGTGACAATTGGGTAGGTAATTTTTTTATTTGGTTAGTTGCCCTGCAGAAGATCACTCCCAGAGTCCCATGGGAATAGCTCTACAAAAATGTAACAGCCTTTGCAGTCAGCAGACCAGTGGTATGTATCATCTCTCTTCCAGCTTCAATGCTCTAATGCCACCAGAAACCTCACACACATCCTTCTTTTTCCCCATGAAAGCCCTTAAAGAAAAACATTGCACCTACCAGGATGGCAGCGTAGGACATTTCAGCAGGAAGCTCCCAGTGTTGCGTGGGGAAGTGAATAGACCAGAGGATTGTCTCTGAATATATCTGCATAGGGATCTTTTGCCAGGTCCCAGCATGGAGTCCTTAGAAAAGCATTAGCAGATGCAGGGTCCTCTAAACTGTCCAATGGAGTGATCCTGGGGAGTAGAGTGTTCAAGCATCTGGTGGTCTTGGTGGTACATTTCCATCTGAAGGTCTGCTGTAGATCTATATAATGGAGCACCACAACTGGGTCCCACAAAAAGAGCAGCTGTCACATGCCTCTAGAAGCATGACCTTCATCTCCTTGAGTTTCTAAGCATTGCTCATCAGTCTCCTTGCACTCAGCAGCAGTCAGAAGGTTAACCGCCTTCTGAGTCACCCACCAAGTCCTCTGCCTCTAGAGAAACTTCTCATTCAAAATAATTTCGCTTGTATTAGCAGAAGATAGGGATAAAGACAGGACTGGCACAAGAGCTTCAACACAAGTGCAAGGTCCATCCAGGAAGCAGAGACAGAAACACCTGCACTGTAGCCTAGGCCAGGACAGCTGGAGCCTGACTGAGCTGAAATAGGGCTCAGGTGCAGAGGTGGGTGGAGCCCCGGGTGAGGAAGATCAGGGCCATTAAAGTCAATTAGTACCCTCAGGGCTCTGACAAACAGAGACTTAGCTTCAAACCCATGTTACTGCTTTAGACAAAAACACTAATGTAAATACAGCCACTGTGTATACTGGGGAGGAGAGCTATGTATAAAGAAAGGGCAAAAGAGTATAGGCACAGCCTGCCTCGCAGCTCTGGCATAAAAATATTTTAGCTTTAAACTTTTATATGGAACTGAAAAAAAGATGTCAATAACTCGCAAAATCCTCCATAGAACAATGTCATTTAATGATAATCCCATCAGACACAACAAGCGTGATATTTATCGACTGAACTCACGTTCTGCCTCCAAAAGGTAACTTTTGGGGGAACAGGCTAAAAGTGAATCTCAGAGATTTTTCAGCTCAATGGCACAAGACACATTGAAATTGCAGCCCTGAATTTACATGTTACTCCTCACAGTAATGACCTGCTTGGTAAGACTCCCTGTGTTTCCTGAAACAACAACAGAAAACAGTTTTAAAAAATACCCTTTTCAAATCAAATACACAGAAGACAAAATCTAACTGGCATATCATTTTTGATATGCACTTCTTCCTTAGCAATTAAAGTTTTTTTTAAATGTAACAAGAAAATCCGAATCAAATTTGATTTTTCAAATCAGAAGAATTGTGAGAGACGGACTCTATAATGGCCTTTAATCCAGCGACATTCACTGACCATTCCTGGCGCTGTATCCCCCCCGTACTCGTGGGGAGAGGACAGAGGTACCAGGCGCATGCGCACAGGACCAGAGACTACAGCTCCCAGGAGGCACGGCGGGGCCGGAACTGGGAAAAAAGGGAGGAGTGGGAACGATTGCTTGAATGGCTTCATTGTAAAAGGGGTCACTCAGGGATTTTTGATTTGTATAAAGAGGCACAAACCCGGGGGTGGCCTGTCACCCGTGAACAGTGTAAAACGATCATTTCTGAATGTGACCTGTGTAAGATTCGGTTGGGGAAGCATCCCCTGACAACTGACACTCTGCATATTCGAGAGGGAAAGTCCTTGTGGTCTACTTGGCAGGTGGACTACATTGGTCCTTTCCGCAAATCAGGGAACAAACAGTATATCATTGTGATGGTAGAAGTGGTGTCAGGTCTAACTTGTGCTGAAGCTGTTTCTAAAGCAAATGGTGAAAATACAGTTCGCTTCCTGGAAAGGGTATTTGGGGTATTACCTAAACCTACACATATTCAGTCTGATAATGGCATGCACTTCACTTCACATCTGGTACAACAGTGGGCGAGAAGTGAAGGCATCCAATGGACATTTCACATGCCATACTATCCCCAAGCAAATGGGATAGTAGAACGTACTAATGGGTTAATCAAAAGCCTTATCCGCCCACAGGACTCCAAGTGGGATGAAAGGTTGCGATATGCAGTCACCACCATAAATAACAGATGGGGGATAAACGGGTGTCCTCGTCTAACTGCTTTCTTTCCTACATCACCCACTCAAGAAAAGGAGAAACAAAGAAAGCCTTGCAACAAGAAAAAAATCTCCCTACACCCAGGACAAACTGTACTGGTTCACCTGCCAAATATTGGGAAAGTCAAAATGACCCTGCAAACGCCTGTGAATTCAAACACCTGGGTTGCATCTAACATGAATAACAAACAACTCAAAATCAGTACAAATTGGATACTTCATGTTGAATGAAGCAAGATAGAAATAGATTGTAACTGTGTATCTGTATACTTGTGTATATAGCAATGTGTATATGCTAAACCAACAACCCAAAGAACCGGAGACATCCCAAACCAGAATAGGGTCTGATCAACCCGGCACTGGTTCTGAGGGGGGAGGTACCTTGTGCATACTATGGACTTGATCACCCCATGGTTTGCACAACGCCTCCTACTATACAGCATCATGTCTCCTATACCTATTTCCCCTTTGGGTTGTGGCCTGTAAATAAGATACTAATGGTGCACCAATATATTCATTATGGGTCTTCTATTTATATTTCTCTTATGTATTATATATATGAGTATATATATATATGTATGAGTTTATAAGTATATATGTTGTATAGGGAATTGTTCCCTCAGAAACATGCATAAAACGTTATATACGTTGTTTTAGATATGTAGATATGAAATATGTGAGATTGTATATATGTTCGTTTCAAACAGGGAAAGAGGTAAGAGTTTGGACAAGAGCCTACTAGGGTACAGATGTACATACATATACAGACACAAACATACACCACACAGGAACCAAGTCGCTATCATAAAAGCCACGGGGTGAGATGTGAGAGACGGACTCTATAATGGCCTTTAATCCAGCGACGTTCACTGACCATTCCTGGTGATGCGCCCCCCCGGCACTCGTGGGGAGAGGACAGAGGTACCAGGCGCATGCGCAGACTACAGACTACAGCTCCCAGGAGGCACGGCGGGGCCGGAACCGGGAAAAGGGAGGAGCAAGAAGGCGCGCGCTCTGTGAATACTATACGGATCCAGCCGCCGCAGTGAGGGTACCGCTGCGGAGGCTGCCGTGCCGTTACGGCGCTGCTCCCTGTGGTTGTTGGCGTGTGGACGTACCGAGCGGACCGTTTGCCCAGAGTCTCAAGGGAAAGGACGTGGATCCCGACCAGGGATTGGCTTCGGCCGTACCCCCCGGTGGTGAGAATTGCGAACATCTTACTAACATTCCTACAAACATTCCTACATAATATTCACACATACCAGACACTCACTTCTCTTTTCCCATATTCTTCTATTTTCCAAAGTCTCTCTCCAGGCTTTCCCTCTTATCCCTGTCCGGGAACGGGAACAGGGGGGAAGGGGAGAGGTTCTCTCTTGTTTTCTGTGTGTGTTGTTATTGGTATATAGATGTAGTGTTGTATAGCTGTTGGTATATGGATATATAGGTGTGGATATATATATATAGATAGACCCTGTGTGTTATTTGATATCGGACTTGCCAAACCCTCAGTGCCTTTAATAAATCTATTGATTCCTAAGCGTTGTTTGTGAGTGTGACGGGGAGTGGTCCTCAGCTCTCGATCCCCTGAGGTGGGGGTGTGAGTCGTGGCTTTACCTATCTCAGTCCGTGACAAGAATGTATTCAAATTATTAGAACTGGATCAAACTGTAATTTTGTTTCTGAACTCTCAAAATCTATGGGAAAGGCCAGACTCAGACCCCATATTTGGAGGACGTCTCTCCAGTAGGACAGTAAAAACAATCTAATATTATCATGGCTAAATATTGCTGGGTTTGGATTCAGATCAAGACCAGAATGTTGCAGTCCAGGTTATAGTCTATGATCACTTAGAAAGGTTTTACTGGGATCTACAAAATCTGAGAGACATCTTTTTTAGCCACAAGATAACATATTCCCTCTCTGAAGTACTATCTATTTGAAACATTATTTCTGCTCTCCCCCTTTCAGCTTAGCAAAAAGGGTGTTTTGCTGACACCAAAAGGTAGAAATAAGCAAAGTACCATATGTCCCCGTGCAAGCAGAGAACAGCAAAGTGATTTACAACCTGCTTCTTCCTTTTACATTTGTTGGAATTTGTGTGCAGACTATTTATTTTGTTGGTAGGTAAAAGGGAAGATAAAAAAGAATGAGCATTCAGTAGGTCAGCTATTGCTTCTGCGCTTGCAAGTGCAAAATTCACCACGGCAATTTATCTGCATGGGTCAATGGGCTATTGACTGCCTGAAAATAAAGGTCGATCACAGTGACAGATTTCAATGCCGTAGCTATGAACATATATTAATAAACACAGCACAAATGTGATATTTTTACTCCTGTGGAAAAGACAGATAATCAATACCCTTGTGTCCTTACCCAGGCTGAACTTTGTACTTGGATTATGCTAATTAAAGACTAAATAAAATGCTGATGTTTTCCTATAATTAAGAGATGTTGGGAAATAATAAAGTGACAAGTGACTTTTGTTGGTTATTTCATGCTGAAATGAGAAAACAATACACCTAAGCCATTTCAGAAAAGCAACACTTCATTTTTTTGCAAGCATCCTCTCCTGTCCCAGATGTTATTTCTACTATATGCTTGCTACAGGAACAGATTGGTTGTTGGGTTTTTTTTCAGACAGGTGGCTAGGCCATGAAGGTCCACTCATCCCTGGATGTTCCATCCAGACTGAGCATTGTTTTCTCAGACGTTTGAAGCTCCCTTTTGGACAGAAGCAAAAGTGCAGACTCCTGGCAACCTGACCCTACCCAAATGCTGCAATTTCCCTTCCCTTATTTTCTTCCCTCCCCTCTCTCCCTGCCTGGCACTTGGACCTGTACAGCTGAGCTGGATGGGGGAGCTGATCCAGCTTCAAACTAATCACTTGACTTGGTAGAAGTAGGATGCAGATGTGGCAGTTTCCCTCTCCCCTTGTGCTCTTGAAAATGTCAGGAGGCTGGGAAAAAGATCACGAAACTGAGGCAGAGCTCAGCAGTCTAGCCTGAAGCAACCATAAACTCTGGTGGATACACCTTCAGATGCAAACTGCAGAGAAGTAAGCCTAAATAAGTATGTTACTATGTGTAACCTGTTGCTCTGTGAGATGATTGAGTTTTAGTCACTCGGTGCACTGACTGGCACAAAAAGTGTTCTATTATACCATTTGGCTGCTCTGTCTAGTCATTTCATGTAATGCCTATATTATTCAGGTATTTAATGAAATACCTGGCATTAATATTACAGCCATACCATGAAAGCAGTCAATGAGTGAAATGACTAAAACTTCCACTCATTTGGAGAACAGATGCTTTGTGAAAATGTGTTCATTTTCTGAAATCATATGTAGAACTGTATGGGTCCAGGGCTGAGTATGAAAGACTACACAGCGCTATAAATATGTATAGTAGAAAAAGTTTTACTTCTCTTTTTAAATTAGCAATTTAAAATAATCAAGAACTAGGTATTTTACATATTACCTACGTACTGTTTTTCCATATTTTCCTGTTATAAGTAAAAATTTTTGCCGATTCTCAAACTGCTTAGGTGCTTAGGCTCATATCAGAATAGCAACGTAGTTCTTTTCTCTTTTAAATACTTAAATTACCTTGCAAGAGGAATAAGCATTTTGACTACACATAAATATCTACACTGCAGATTCCCAGATGATCCCAGATGAACCAGGCTTTCAAAACTGTAATCTTAGTTCTACACCTACACATGAAAACAAGCAGAAAATCGCAGGTGTTATTAACTTTTTGTCTCCATCCAAACCAATAGTTTGAAATGTGGATGTACTTGGATAAGGTTGCATTAAAGTGGTTGCCACATACCACTTGACAATAACCAGGCAGCTAATGTGCTCTAACTGCTATTCATGACACAGAACAAGACCATTTTCCAATTTCATTATGTTCCCTCTTGGTTTTTTCCACTTACTCTTTCACTGTACAAAAGTTGGCATCTTTTTCTGAGGCACAGAACAATGCCTATAATAAAGAAAACAGCTGCATAAAAAGTACTGTCAGAGACATGTAAATAATAGTGACTGTGAAACAAATTTGAAAAAAAATCTGTTAACTATTTCTCTTTGATCCTTTTCTTCTCCCCACGTCTCTATTTTAAAGTTTTTAACTTCTTTTTTTTTTCCCCTCTGAAATGAACAACAGTTCCATTTTAATTGGCCTCCTGGTGGCCCTGGTAAAAGAGCTTTAATTCAGTTTCTGAAAAAAAAAGCAGTTCTTAATAACTTATTCAGGACACCTTTTTCCTTGTTAAAAGGACTGAATTTTTACTAAATCATAAAGCTGGATGCTATCATTTAAGTTGAATGTAACAGAACAAAATACTTTTCTTCTTTAACTTGTTTGTATTAAATACAGCTGAATTTGACCTTTAAGCTTATTTGAAAATTAAAAATTCAGATTTTCCAAACAGTTTTTAATTTTCTGTTTCATTGGAACTAGAGGTGAAATTTAAACTGACTTTATTAATAGTTTTCTTTGTTTCTGATAGGAACATAGCAGTCTCAAAAGACTTTTCCCTGCACAAGCAGTAATTTCTTTTTTCAAATGAACATTTTAATCCTTGCCACTTTGTAACATTATTTCCTCTAAAGCAGTACGATGACTGAGGTTTTGCAAACATCTACATTGCATATGAGCTACAAAACCTTTAGCTTCTTTGCATTAGCCTGTAAGGTTAGATTTAAGTTTGTTGAAGCCTAATATATTTCTTAGTTCTCTGATCAGTTTTCCCACCCACTCACTCCAGAAAAGGAGATTTCTTATCAGCAAAACGAGTTACATCTTTCACCTTCCCATCCATCTGCTGAATGAGAAGAGAATTGAAATCAATTGAACCATTTAATTTCACTGTAAATAAAGAAAGGGTCTTAGGTGTCTTTAAATTTTTCCCCTCCTTACCCTTCTCTGCCTCTTCATGTACATTATGCAATTTTTCTTTTGAAGGTGTCAAAATAAAAAGCTGAGACCTTTAAAGCATATTACTCTTTGAATAGCCTGAACTAGCTTCAAGCTGTAACACCAATGTGTGGGTTGTACTGGCTTCCTGACAATCACTGAGAGTTGGTACATATCTTTCATTTAAATAAAGGTATGCTTGAGGTTTAACAAGGCCAAGTGCCAGGTCCTGCACTTCAATCACAACAGCCCCATGCAAAGCTACAGGCTTGGGAATGAGTGATTGGAAAGCTGCATGGTGGAGAAGGACCTGGGGGTGCTGGTTGACAGCCGACTTAACATGAGCCAGCAGTGTGCCCAGTGGCCAAGAAGGTCAACAGCATCCTGGCCTGCATCAGGAATAGTGTGGCCAGCCAGAGCAGAGAGGTGATTGTGCCTCTTGCATTGGTGAGGCCACACCTTGAATACTGTGTTCAGTTCTGGGTCCCTCACTACAAGAAGGCTGTTGAGTTGCTGGAGTGTGTCCAGAGAAGAGCTACCAGGCTGGTGAAAGGCCTGGAGTACAAGTCCTACAAGGAGAGGCTGAGGAAACTGGGGTTGTTTAGTTTGAAGAAGAGGAGGCTGAGGGGTGACCTCATTGCTTTCTACAACTACCTGAAAGGAGGTTGTAGGGAGGTGGGAGTTGGGAGTTGGTCTCTTCTCTCCAGTGAATAATGACAGGACGAGAGGGAATGGCCAGAAGTTGTGCCAGAGGAGGTTGAGGCTAGGTATTAGAAAGAATTTCTTTACTGAAAGAGTGGTTGGACAGTGGAACAGGCTGCCGAGGAAGGTGGTGAAGTCACCATCCCTGGAAGTGTTTAAAGAAATATAGATGTGGTGCTTAGGGACATGATTTAAGCATTGAATGGGTAGATTTAGGTTATGGTTGGTGGATTTAGGTTATGGTTGGTGGATTTAGGTTATGGTTGGACTTGATGATCTTCGAGGTCTTTTCCAACCAGGTTGATTCTATGATTCTGTGATTCTGTGATATATCTGCAGTCTTGAATGTTGCATGGTCACTACACATTATAAAATAAGACTAAAGAAATATTATACTGACTTATCCCAGTAGTAGAAATTCCACCAGATAATACTTAAGTGTCACAGTGTTATTAAGAAGATCAGTTGCAGTATAAAGACTGACTATTGATCTGCCAGTCATTTAGATCGTGCATCTGACTGCAGAGCACTCTGGACCCTCCTGGGACATGTACCTGGACCTCTTTCCTGTGAGGGAAGCATTTTGAAGAGCAGCCAGCTCTCAATCAGGTGTGTGGTCAGGTCTCAGTTGGGGTACATAGCCAGGGTCTTGGGTACCTCAGTTTTGAAGGAAGTTACCTTGTTTACTCTTCATATATCAAGTATTGAAAGTTTCAGAAATTTATCTATAGTTTTTTTCTTCTTCAAAACGCTTTGAAATTTTTTAAAGCTAATTAAGCAAAATAATATCACAGATTATTTTACTTATCAATATCTGGATCCCAGTTTTCTCTTCAAATGTACATGCTCTCTTAACTGATTATATGACATGAAGTTTGAACAGATAGGTAGGGTGATTCTACCTACATCTCTGTCATAATAACTCCAAACTAAACAATGTCATCTTAACTCTCATAGCTACATTCACTGCAATGGTCATTCAAGACATTTCAAGTGCTATATGCAGACACTCTGGAGACTGCAATTATGTGCTTATTATTCTCTTTATCATTAAAACCTTCCAACTGTTTAATACCAAGTACTTTTTTTTCACAAGGCACAACGGATCTCCATTGCCATTGGTTTGTTAGGAAGTCTGAGTATGAATTCACCTAGAAGTGATTCAAATTAACACCCCTGAACACTGTCATTTTCATAATCTCTTAATTAATTTCCACAATAACAGCTGGATTAAAAATTACCAAGCGTTGTTAAAACCTGTCCCTCGAGATTTCCACCCAGATGAAGTGTCATACATTGAGAGCTGTAATTTCAGTGTACAGATGCTGTCTCAGACATCAGTGGAAAAACTCATGTTTGCAGCATGCTTCTAGCAGCACTTCTCTGCAACGGTGTTTCAAGATTGAGATGGGGTTTGAATGGGTTGTTTTGATGGTGGAAACCTGCTCCACTCTTACCAGAAAAATATCTTCACTCTGCTTTAATTGTTTTTTTTGCATTATTTTCTTTGAGTGTCTTTTCAGATTTTCTGAGCAGTTGTGCCAGGGCAATACCCACAGCTTGGGATGACTGCTCAGCCTCCCTTGGGGGTCAGGCAGACAGCTGACCTGGGGGAAGAGTCCAGTCACTTTGGCTGGGACTGGAGGCATATCACCCCCCACGTGTCTTAGGCTAGAGGAGACAGCTTGCATCAGGTTTTAAGCTTGCTTTTTTTTTTTTTTTTCTTAATGCCCTCTGCTTAGCTGTAATATGTCTATGCATTTCATTTTGTGTCTACAATATTTTATACGATTACTGAAGTTAACTATTTAATGCTATCCAGGTATTAATTCATCCAACAAGTGTGTCACTTTAATGCCTCCCAAATAAAAGCATTAACACAGATGTTAGTGTTTAGCTTCTCCCACAGCTGAGGAAGGAACAGGGCAGTTACCTCCTGTGTGACTGTACATAAGTTAAAGGCTAAAAATATATCTCAAGGCTTTAGGTTAAGTCAAGTTTTGCTTTAGTAAAGTCTGTGTTGTTCTTCCTCAGAACAGCAGGCATGGCCAGTGCAGCAAGCAACAATGCTGTTTCCTCACTCCTCTTTTTGGAGGCAAACCTGCCCCCATGAGAGTCCAAGGAGTATGATTTTTATTGAGCCTTAGATTGGATAAAGCGGGGAGGTGCCTTAGTCTGCTTCTCTAATTCTGGATACCTCCTTTCAGCACAGTGAGATGATATTATTTCCAAAGTCATTATCTGAGAAGATAAAATATTAATCTAAAATGAGGATATAACAATCAGCTGGATATTCTTAAATCAATGCAAGAAGTTCACAGTGACTTTCAATATAAAATGTTTGCTTGATCCCTTCCAGTAGTAGCTCACCTGCCGAATGTTCATTAAATCACAAGAGTTGTTAAAATGCACTTACCCTTTTGTTCATTGCTTCTATATCTGAGTCCAGGGACTTCCACTTTTATCAAGTACTAGTATGTCTCTATAAAGCAAACTCATGCTGTAGGTGAAAAGACATCACCCAGCAGCCTGCAAGCCAAAGAAAACTAACCTGGCATACAAGCCAAGGTGACTCGTGATTCCCTCTTGATACAAAAGTTTTCAGCAGAGTAGGGTGCTCTGCAGGTGCTGCATGCCTCCCTCACAGAGAGGTGCCAGAAGTAATCATGCTTTTTAAGGCTCTATGTGCATCAAAAACACAGGGGAATTTTAAACTGGCTTGAGGTGTTAATGAAGTAGAGCTGGTCAGATATTTCCTGCCAAAACATTTTTAATAGAGTTGACAGAACTGCTGATGGGGTAAAGATGGCTTTTAATGAGTCTCTAGGTTATACAGGGATTAAAAAAAACACAAACCACATAAAACAAACCACAAACAAAGAAACCCTGTTGATATGCCCCAGTATCTCAGTTTCAAAAGGAAATACTTTATTTTCCTATGACTTCTTGCTTAGATATTTTAGCACATTAATACTGGAAAAAAAATGCAGTGGAAAAATAGTTCAAAATCAGAAGAGTTTAATTGATTCTATTTTAATTTTTTTTTAGTAGTAGTAGTTTAGAAACATTTTCAAGTTCTTAACTCGTAAAAGACTCTCCTGGAAGGAAAAAATAACTTCTTAGCTACCAATAAGTCATGTTATTGGGGGCATTAATATTTCATGCGAAATTAAACTATGTGAAAGAATGCCAAAAATGTAGCAAGATTCTCCTTAACTTCTCTGTTGTGTTGCAGTATTGTTTGATGATGGGCTTTTTTTGTACCTTGCCTTTTTGTACTCATTTTTACTCAAGTGTTTGATCTTTCTACTTTCCCCTCTTTCACCGTCCCTGTTCTCCTCAACCTTTGCTTCCATCATTGCCACCACATCGAACAAGGATGACCACCCAAGGGCCCATGTGGCAGTGGGCTCAGTAAGAAGGATGGAAATGTGCCCTCACTTTCCTGCTGGAGGACCAAGTGGCAGGAACAAGAAAGCAGAAGTATTAACAGATCTTTTGCTGGTTGGGTTGGACTTGATGATTCTAAAGGTCTTCTCCAACTAAAATGATTCTATGATGTGTATTTCCTTAAGATAAGGACTACAGAGAAATGAAATTATGCAGGAAAAGGCATTTCCCACCCCAAAAAATGTGGAGAAAATGTCAGTGGTTTTTCTCTACTGGCACTTGTTGCAGCACAAGACAATGTCATTAACTTCACAACCTATTCTCAAAATTTCCTCAGAGTTACATTGGTGGAAGCCAAGCCTATGGTCTAAGACCATGAAGTCCCAAAGGAAAATCTCTTAGGACCTCCAGTTTTACTTCTAAGTGATTTTTGTTTTGTATTTCTCTATATCAATCCTTCTTTTCCTGCTGCTGAGAAAGACACAGAAAATTAATTGATATAATCTCAAGCCTTAAGATCTCCACCACTGAGGAAGGGCTGCAGACAGATCCACAAAATACACTTAGTATGCAGGATTACCAATGCCATAGAGCCAGTACACAGCAACATTGCAAAAGTGTGAATAAATGCCAGCTTCTATTGATGTGATTTTTTTTGAGACTACATCCAATGTATTCATGTCTACCCTACATCCCAACTTTTAGAGGATCAGATGTAAATTTTCTCTTCCTCTGTGAAAACCAGATGTTTCTTTTCTCACTTCTTCTTTTCCAGCATACTTGCAGCTAGTATTCACAGAGCAACAGAACAAATTGTTAGGAAAATAGCAAAGGTTTAATAACTTTAACATTGTGAAAGGAAAATTTGTTGCAGGTTAGAAATCAATGCTAAAGTTTCATTTTTTAAACCAAATTTGCCCCAAGAAACCTACCATCCATATTACGTATCTGCTAGGAGAAGCTGGAGTGTTCAGAAGGCACAGAAAGGAGGATACGCACAGATTTAAAATTGCCAGTTTTTCTTACACCTGCAGCCGGATAGATTTTGTTAGAGTGAACTGCCTGTGCCACCATGTGGGAGCTTGCCAGAAGTGCAGGAGTGCCCTGGAACCAGCAGCCAGCTCTCCTGCACCAAGCCTTCTCTTTAAATAAATAGACAGGCCAGTATTGCGATTGTCTGGCAGCCCGGAGGCCTGCAGGGAGTCACCCCAAATGACACTCGGTCAAAGAAGCTTAATCTCTTCAGTTTTATGTACCAATGGATTAGAGGGAAAAAAAGAAAAATAAATGCACCACTGAATCCCCAAAACTCCTGACTTTGGGTATGCACAAACTTTGTGGCAGTTGTTATCTGGAATGATGTGTTTGTCATAGACATCGTTCATAAATCACTGTTGACTAATGAACAGCAAGGAGAGTGTTTTCCAATAAAATACACATAACTTCAAATGGTGAAGGAAGAACTGTCAGCCAACGCTGCACAAGTGCATTAATTAAAAGCTGTTTAGCTTCTGGGAAACAGTCTGTGTTTTGATGCTGGCAGTTGCAGGCAATCCCAGGACCATCAGCATACATTTTTAAACCATTCAAGGACTAGATGTAGTCATTTACAGAAAAAAAATGCAGACACTAAAAAAAAAAAAAAAAAAAAAAAGGATTGTTTTGTATGGACTAGAATATTCAAGCAAAAAAGAAAAGAGCATCTTGGCACATAGTATGCTGTGAATCCTTTCAGCCACCTATCTCCTACACACTCTTGTAGACATGTAACTTACTTGAGTGAAGCTAACACATAATTTAAAAAGCTAGAGTTTGTCATTAATAGGATTCAAAAAATGTTTAATTGCCATGAGTTTGTTTAAGCCATCAGTAAGTTTTCTATCACATACACAGTAGTGGAGCTAGCTGGAAAAGAAGTGGGTGCAGAGGGGAGATGTGTGCATGTTAGTATTACCATTGTTTACTTCTGCTTCTTTCTCTTTTTTCTACTCTAGCTCATTCAAAATGCACACTAGTTTTCTGCCTTAGAACAAGGCAATGAACATCTCAAGCCCTTCATAAAGACCAATGCAATTACCTAAAACATAGGGAAAAAACAATAACAGGTTGTGTTAATTATTGTTCCTAGTTCTTTATATTAATATATGTATATTCATACATATACAAATGTCTACATATATACATGAAAATAAATTTATATATACTACTCCTTACACTTGTGAGAAAGGGTAATTGTGTTCTAAGATCTTCACTCACTATGGGAAGAGCTGCCATTGTAGTATCTACTAATAGGACACCAGTGAGTTCCTAGGAAGGGCAAGGGTTAAGGACCATTGACAGTATTGTCTGATGAAGATGAAGTCTTCCATTCCAGACCTGGTCCAGCAGAAGAGAAGGGAGGGTGGAACTGTTTACAGTTTACAGACATTACTGTCCTAAAGTTTTCTGGCATCATCTCAGGGCAAACACTTGGATCCAATTGTATCCAGACCTAGGTCCTGTGAAATTTAACCTGATTATCATTGAAATGATAATCTCACTCTCCCTGTATGAGTTATGTATATTTTTTAAAAGGTGGGAGGCACATGAATACCACTATATTGTAGCTGTCACTGTCTTACTTAACATGGATGATATTAAAATAATACTGTTAACCATCTTCTATGTCTGACTTTTTAAGCAATAGCCCATCTTTATCTGGCTAACCTTTATGTTCTGATTCAGTATTTTCTGCCTATCATGTGAGGATATCAGATTATGTCCATAGAGAGACCATAATTAAAAATTTATCTAGAAAACTGATATTAAACTTTACTCTTCTTCCCATGCTGTAGGGAAAAAAAAGGTCAGCTGTGCAGGTTAATGGCTGTAAGCACCTTGAAGAGAAAACTGAACCTCTTGAAGGACTGAGATCCTGTACATTCTCCAGTATGAATTTAGGTTATTCAAGTCAGAGAGTGCCATGGGAAGTTGAGCCACAAGCCCTGCAGCAACTACAGTGTTATGAGACCCTGGAGGCATAAGGAGTTCTAGTGCCTGGTGCACTGAGCTAGAGGCCAGGAGGATCCAGGTTTTATTCCTTGATCAGCCAAAGGCTGATGCTGATTTGGCATCCAACCTTTTTTACTACCTATTTTGTTTGTAAGCCACACAGGGCAAAGACAATCGCCTAGTACGGGCTTGCACCGAGCTGAGTAAACCAAGTCAGGCTCAGTGCCACGTCTCAGCACGCCAATGCAAAGCACTCAGAAGTGAGGTGCCTGGGGCAAGACAGCAGTCTATCACCTTTTTTATCCTTGCAGTCTATGGTAGGGTCCAAAAGGGTCCTTAGGCTCTCTCCATAGGAACACTTGCTGCTGTGGCCCAAGCTCCATCTCCAGGCACAGTTTCACAGCTGCTTTGTCCCTGCTGAGACTAGGGCTGGATCCGCCCACACTATTCAGCACACAGGTGCTGCCGTTTGGCTGCACATCTCCCAGCCCCTGCTTACATTGCTAAAACAGCAGCAAAAGCCTGGTGCAGGGTGAGGTGAAGAGCCTAAAGAGCTCCTCATTATCCCCCTGCTCTGAGAAAACACCAGAGACCATCTCTGCTTTAGGCACACTGTTTTCCCCAGCCCAGAGCAGAGCATGAGTACCCTGCTGGGAACAATCCCCAACTTCTTGCTTACCCCAAACAGACCTTGTGCCACCCCAGCCAGCTTCTGCTGGAGCATCATGAGGAGTGGGCAATGTCATTGCACACTCACAAACATACAGCGTAGCATAGCACCTGCTGTTGGTCAGCCTCAGTTTTATCCCATCAATGCATTTTTCTAGGTATGGACACTAATCCTTCTTCAAGTCCCTTGTGCACCAAGGGAACTGGGGACAAAAAATAGTGTCCTGTGAAGTAGATGGAGGCATGATACAAGGTATCACATGGGATCTGTCAAATATCAAGTGTCTGGAAGAAAGAAGGGTTGTCACAAACACCACTTAATTGGTTCAGTCATGCCCTGAATGAGATGGCATCTGGGAGAAGCCCCAGTTGCTAAACAAGGGCAGTAAAATGACATCTGCACATACAGAAATAGACTCAGGAGTTCAGAGCGCTGCGTCTTTTCTTTTTAAGATAATTCTAGCAGGAAGGAAATAAAGTAGAAGAGGTTTAATGCTACGGAGTCTAATCATGTTGCTTTTCTATTATTATTTAAATGACACACCTACTAAAATAGACTCAATGAAAGTTCAGTAAGATCACGAAGAACTTTATTTTTAATTTGGTAATCCAAGGTCTTTCCGGAGATGTAAAAGAGAAAAACCTCTCTGCCTCCATTGATGTTATATGTTAGAGTTATAGTTTTATTCCAGAACAGCCTTGTTTCAGCCTCTGAGAGTAGTATTGTAACATTTTAGAGACATCTTAGAGGCAATTTAATTTCTATCACATGGTTAGATCAACAGTGTGAAAGCACTGTTCATTGATGAACAAGCCAGCAAAATTAAACCAGTCACTGGAAAGTGTTCCTTAAATACTTCTGCAATACCAGTGAGAATTGTACTCCTAGATTAAGATTTCAAGTAATGCTCACTTACCTATTCCTTTAAAGCATTTTGCTGTTCGGTTGTTTTTTTGACCAGTGACAATAGGTGGGATTTTCAGAATTACTTCAGCAACTAGGATTCCTGCACCCCGCTGCCCAAAAGGCTCCCAACCTCCTGATACCTTTAGAAGTGGAAGTACCCAAAGCTATCACTTACTTCTGAAATCTGAGCTGAAATCTAGTTTTATGACCACTTTTGGTGTTTGAGCACAGAAGTGTCTTTAGTCATCTCAGTCATAGTGTGTACTCTGCAAACTGCGTAATTCCAATTTTTTTAAATTTAAGTGCGCATTTTAAGTCAGATGTTCAGAATTTTACTGTTGGAATAATTTAACTGAGGAGAAAATCATACTGTAAATGTATGTTATTACTAAAAACACAGACTTTTGGTGAAAAAAAAAATATTTGATGCACTGAATTACAGAGGAGCTGAGTAAGTTTCCTCAAAAGTAGTGTTGAAACATTTCCCATAAATGGCTAAAAAGAATTATGTTAAGAATCCCAGTGGGTAGACAAAACCTGCACCATGTTTTTAACTGCATGTATCACTCCTTTGAACAGGCCATTCCTTAGTCCTACCCTGCTGAAATTAATGAGCCTAGTTACAGGCAGAGAGAAGGAGGAATCCACTTTTTGTTTTACAGTTGGCATTTAGGAGCAAATGAAATCTACTTGGATGCTAATTCAAGTAATAATGTAATGGTTTGGCAGCTTTTCTCACATCTTAATGATGTAAAGTAATAAAATCCACTATGATGATTACAGGTTCATTGGGTAGCTTTTTGAATAGCTAATTTTGTCTTGTTTATTCCACGGTACCAAACATTGGTGACTAAAATTGTTCAGAAGGGTCTCAGAGTATGGGGAGCATTTCAAGGGCAGAATACAAATGAGCACTGAATTCAGAATGAAAGAGTATCCGTTAAAAAACAAAACAAAAGGAAAGGCGGCTAGAAGAAAACCTGTGATTATTTCAATCCATTGAAAATCTGGAAAGACTGAAAGCTAACAGTCAGCCTGATGTGCAGACACTAACCAAAGGGCAGAAACATTGACTAATAAAACAGGTTTTACATAAGAAAAGTGTTGGGTTTTTTTTAAACCAGAAATCAAGGATCTAGAAAAAATTTTGCACATTTTTGTTTTCACTTTTATTTTTGTTATGGTTGTGTTGTTTTGTTTTGTTTTGTTCGGTTGGTTTGTTTGGTTTTGGTTTTGGTTTTTTTTTTGTAAATAGAGAAACTCATATACACATCATATTGCTCTTCATACCAGCATTTCCAAACAAATCTTTACTGTTTACTAACAGTTCCAGTGATCTTTGCAAATTGCATGGAAGCAAATGCTGAGCATACACATGTAAGGCAGATGGCCCCACTTCTCACATATTTCTGAGGAATCACAAATGTGTGTGATGGGATATGAGTATACTAAAGCCTGACACCAGTCTTCAGTGGCACCTCTTTTTCTCTGCCTTCTGCCAAAAGCAATAATCACCTGGTTATCAATCAGATATTAAAGTGCCAAAGTAACAGAGTCACATTGACAGGGTTTTAAAGAATCTGGCTGAGGCCAGAAGAGTTATTCTTCTGTCTGGCCTCTGGACTAGCCAGCTGTGTAACTACCAAAGTATTTCTCTGCTTAAAGTCTGTTTTCTTCTGATCAATGGCCTGACTTACTGCTATTACTTTTCTTGTTCTATCCCCATTTCTCCTCTCATTTTTTACTGTAGGTGTTTCAACTGCTAGCTGCTCTGGCCAACACAACCTCAATTCCTCCTGGATTTACTGGATGCTGATATAAAAAAGAGGATAAAAAGTCAGGAGCAATGTCTCCCTGAGCAGACTGACTTTTGCAGGAGACTTCTTTCCGAGGACATTCCATTGCTTTCTGTCTTGGTGCTAGCTCTCTATCTGGCTAAATGTAAGTGTTTCTCAGACCTGACCTGAGTTGGCCAGGAGTTATTCTAATGAGCTAGATTTCCTCTCAGAAATTTTAACAACCAGAAAGATTTCTTGGGTCTGGAGGAAAACCTGTGCTATGCAAAGCTACCCCAGGAACGTTAGTAGCCTAACATGTATGGTAGGTGAGCAAGACAGTGAATACACTGGAGAATCAGATGAGGGTCAAGCCCCTAAAGCGGCTGCTCCAAGAGTGGTCTCCCCTCTCCTGTTCATGCAGCTCTGTCATTGGCTACTGGGTTTTGAGGTGGCTTCCACTGCATCTCTTGCTGCACTTTGCACAGTAAAACAAACACCCTTCAATATGGCAACCCTGAGGGTGCCTTGACAGGAGATCACCTTGTCAAAGCTGTAAGTGGAATGAGAGGATCTTTAAGTGGCAGCCTGGATCTGCCTTCCCTGTGGGCAAAGAGAGGGGTGCTGAGGGTGAACTGAAGCATGGACACATACATTAGATGGAAAAGGTGTGAAAGAAAGGACAGAGCTGGACACAGAGAGGGATAGAAACAGTGGTGGCGAGGGGTAGATGCAAACTGCTGATAAAGAAGGGAAGCTGGTAGCATCCTGACAGAGATGGAACTGGGTCAAGATACAAGTGACATTTAAAGCCCATACATTTATCTGTGCAAGCTGTATTTAAAATTGCCATAGGGCTATAAAGCTTCTCTTCTTTCCCTTTTACTGTTCACTACTGCATTTAAACAACTTCAGTATGAAATAGAGACATAGTCTGGCAGGACCAGAACCATCTACATCAACATCCTTAAAAAAGCAGGTAGACATTGAGATTGAAAACCAAATACTAAACAGGGATTCACTGGTGCTTAAGAATGACACATGGAAGTCTGCTAGAAAGACTTTAATATTACCCCTTGATATAATTTTCACAAACCATTACACATTTTTATGAAAGAGTCAGCAACTTTAAAAGAACCCCACGGGTATTTTATCACTCTTCCTAACCCACATCATACAAACAGTATTTTCCTTTTTATTCTAAATGCACATACTAAATGCACAGCAAGTAGTCCTGTAGAAATTTAAATAACGGCTTAAAGACCCTTTACCTCTCTAAGAAGAAACAGCATTTTGCTGGGAAATCTATCCAAGTTAAGAGAATCTTGGATATAACAGCACAGGAAAAACCCAACCCTTCACTTGGAAACCAGTTAAAAAATTATTTACTGTTTGTAGGCTTGCAAGAGATTTGATAAGTTTTTTCCCAGGCCCTGGGTGATTTGTCCCCTTGATCTTTCAGGCACTTCCTATTAAGACTCTAAATTAAATTAGCTATTAAAACACAAGGTTTGTTTTACATGTCTATTTTAGTAAATTGAATTTGCCCTCTTGCTGTTAAAGCACAACCAGGTTAGTAAAAAGAAGGTAGAAGCAGTACTAGGAGTTGTACCAATCACAGGAAGATCAGGAAAAAAAAGAACCTCATGGGTGAAAACAGTATCATGCTGCTATGATGTCCCAAAGGATGTAGTTGAAACTGTATTGATGGAATAAATTAAAATGAGCCTGGAAAGCTTATTTGAAGAGTATAGTTACAACAGTGCTTAAGGGATTAAGTAGGTCATTCCAGGTCACAATTCTGTTAGCATTAGTTTCCATCATTCAGTTCTACTGTTTTTTGCTTACAACACAAATTTGGTACTTCAAACTGTGTCTGCATGCTGCATATCATTCATGTACCACTACTTAAGAGGATGGTAACACTCTCAAAAAAAGGGGATTAGGCAGTCCTAATAACTTGAATATTTACAAGGAGATCATTAATAAATCTAATAGCCATATCACTCTACAACAGAGAGAGCAGGACTCTGATCTCTTGCTGCCAAGTGTCATGAGAAATGAAAAGGCTTTGCAACTCTTTAGTGGGGCAATATTAGAAATACACAGACTGCCCTACAGAGCTGCTGCTACTTCTCCTCAGATGAGCCTGCACCAGTGAAATGTGTACTTGGCTATATATTTGTGGAGGACTGGCCTCCACAAAAGGTATGTCTCTCACACAAGTTGACTGCAATAGAGAGATGTAAAAGTCGAAAAAAAAAACAACAACAAACAAACAAAATACCGAAGTGGCAACAACCCTGCAGGGGGGTGTGTGCAGCTGGGACTTACATAATGAAGGACAGAGACAGCCAGGCCCCTTGCTACGTTTGCAGCCAGGACCCAGCCTTTGGCTGGAGCATGGCAGTATTGTTGCAGGAGCTGCGGGTAAAAGCTGAGGGCTGAGCAGACTAAAGGCCAGACCACCCTACATGAGAATGTAAATAAGACAGTCATTGTGGATTGTCATCGGTCTTTGCCGTTCATTGTTCTCTGCTGCTGTAAGAAAGGAGAGCAAAGAAAAGAAGACAGAAGAAAAAGGAATAGGAGACAAAACAGAGCCTTCAGTGGCTGGGGTGGGACTCCTGCATTCTTTTTACCTCCTGCACTCCTGGACTCCTGCTGTTTTCCCGTATTCCTGCCTCTTCTCGTGGAGCCTATTTGCCAAGAAACTGGGTAAAAGGAGCTGAAGAAATGGAGAGGAGAGCTAGAGCACACTAAAAAAGCTAAAAAAGCTGGAATCACTGCTCGCTCCCCAAACCCTCCATCATCAAGTACTCCCAGGGCAGTCGGTGCAGCTCCAGCCAGTTGTAGTTGTTTGTCACAGCCATGTGATGCCGCCGCAGCCCCAGCCCAGCTCCAGCCGACACCGCAGCCGCTGCTGCCCAAGCTGTGCTTCCAAGGCAATCACCACGTGCTGCTGTCAGCACGTGCCTGCGCTGGAGCTCCAGCTGTAGCCGCTTGTCACCGTGTCCCACTGCAGCTGAAGCCGCTCGCCACCGTCACACTCGCTGCTGTGCTCCCAAAGCTGCCTGGCGAAGCCACCTGCCAAAGCCACGCTCGCCAAAAACCGCCCTCACCGAAAACCTGCTCTTAAAGCCCCAGACACCGCCGCAGCTATCAGTGCTTCTGAACCAGATACTGTACGAGAGACCCACTGACCGAGAAATCTTTCCTTTCTTTGCGTTCTTTTCCCCGGGCACAAGCAATTGGCCACATACGCACACACACCTCTTCTACCCTAAGCACACACACCTCTTCTACCCTAAGCACAGGTGTAAATTCTGATACACTTATTACTCAGTGAATAAGGAATTGGCTGGATGGTCACACTCAAAGAGTTGTGGTCAATGGCTTGGTGTCCAAACAGAGACCAGTGACAAGTGGTGTTCCTCTAGGGTTGCTCCTGGGACTGGTGCTGTTTAAGATATTTGTTGGTGACAGGGACAGTGGGATTGAGTACACCCTCAGCAAGTTTGTTGATGACACCAATCTGTGTGGTGTGGTTGACATGCTGGAGGAATGGGATGCCATCCAGAGTGACCTTGACAAGCTTGAGAGGGTGGCCCATGCCAACCTCATTAAGTTCAACAAGGCCAAGTGCAAGGTCCTGCACCTGGGTCGAGGCAATCCCAAGTACAATTACAGGTTGGGTGGAGAATGGATTGAGAACATCCCTGAGAAGAAAGACTTGGAGGTGTTGGTTGATGAGAAGCTCAACATGAGCCTGCAATGTGTACCTCCAGCCCAGAAAGCCAACCATATCCTGGGCTGCATCAAAAGAAGCATGGCCAGCAGGTCGAGAGAGGTGATCCTGCCCCTCCACTCTCATGAGACTCCACCTGGAGTACTGTGTCTAGTTTTGGAGACCCCAGCACAGAAAGGACACAAGGAGCTGTTGGAGTGAGTCCAGAGGAGGGACATGAAGATGATCTGAGGGCTGGAGCACCTCTCCTATGAAGGCAGGCTGAGAGTTGGGGTTGTTCACCCTGGACAAGAGAAGGCTCCCAGGATAATTTCTAGCAGCTTTCCAGTACCTGAAGGGAGTGTACAGAAAAGCTGGGGAGAGACTTTTTAGAAGGGCGTGTAGCAATAGAACAAGGGGAAACTCTTTCCTCTGAGAGTGATGAGACACTGGAACAGCTTACCTAGAGAGGCTGTGGAAGTGTTCCAGGCCAGGTTGGATGGGGATTTGAGCAACCTGGTCTACTGGGTGGTGTCCCTGCCCATGGTAGGAGGTTTGGAACTAGATGATCTTTAAGGTCCCTTCCAGGCTAAAGCAGTCTATGATTCTAATTTCTCTTCCTCGCATATTCATTTGACACTCGATTGAAGTAATATTTTTAAAACATCATCATATCTTTGCTTTTTCAGCTCTTTGATTCTGAAAAAGAGCAGCATACACAGTTTTCTCAAGTGGGAAAAGCAGATACTTGTTTATCTGTCAGTGGCCATCTGGCAATTAATGAAGTATATCACATCTATACCATTATTGCATAAGGCTCTTTTGAAAATTTGTGTCTGTAATGTTTAGCAAAATAAAAAATAACAATTCCTGAGGTATCCCTCACAATTATGTATTTGGGTCTCTCTAACAGCAGCTTGTGAAAAAGTGACAGGGACAGAGTTGGAACAGGAGGAAACTTCCTCCTGTTAAGAGAAAGGAATCTTTCAGTAATCCCATTCCTGGTGATGGTAACTGGGCTGCAAGAAGTGTCACAGCAGCTCTCCCAGCTGCTACAGTTTCTGAATTCCTCAGAACAGGCTTAATCTCTTATTTTTCAATGGTGCAGGGAAAACAAGGAGCTAATCATTACTACATGCTGCAGTGGTCTCTCTTGGCATTCATATGGACAGTTTTGTCTGCTCTATTTTCTATTTTGCCACATGAAAGTTGCAGCAGATAGAACCTACCACAAAGAAAATTGCCATTGCAGTCCATTGCTTTTACACTTTTTGTTCAATAAACTAAAGTGTGAAACTCTGAGATACAGAAAGATTTCAGATACAGACATGATTTTTCTGATGTGTTTCATCATTTATTATGTTTCCTTTTGTATGTGTTGAAATGTTCAAGCCTTAGAGAAAAGAGAGTGATTTAGTGTAATTCAAAATTATGTAGGTGTTCTACAAACCCTATAGACATTAAACCATTCCAATGGGAAAATATTTAAATAAGAAGAAAAAACCCCAACAACTTGGAAATTATATAATTCAGTCTTATTGCCTTGTATAATGAATTGGACTAAATTTGCTTCCAGTGTCACAATTTGATGCTGGAATACAGGCATACAAGACAAGTTACAAGACTCAGCCAGTGTTGCAAACATAAATTGCGGATGAGAGCAAAACACAGACTGAGTACCTCACAAAACATAGCAGATCTAGGAGATGTAACATTTCCTACAATGACATGATGCATTGCAGCAGAAAGCAACAAGAAATACTCTAAAACAGTCAGATAGCCAGACACAGCTTCAAAATTTCATCTTGACTGTGAGGAAGAAAGTTGCAAGTAAAGGCCTCTCAAGCTATGACATTCCATTCTACTCACTTTTGCTGACAAAAAAGGGAGTGCTATTGTTACCACACTCAGTTACTGTTACTGCACCCAAATCAAACAAAATATCAGTCCCAAAGAGAAAGCAAGATTCACACCAACTCACAAAAAATTAAAGTTTGTCCAGACATCTCCCCAGAATAGCAAAAAACCCAAAACCTCCAGTTGAGGAGGCATCATACAATGAATTTCAGGCTTTGTGAAGTAGTAAAAAAAAAAAATGTACAAGCTGAGTGCTGTGAAAACCTCTGTGTTCCCAATGATGACAGCATATTTCCAGTCTTTGAATTATTAATACCATGCTCAATTAATACAAAGTAGGAGAATTCTGCTGTATTCAGCTACCTCATAAAGTTCAGAGCTAAAGTATCACAAATTTTGCCAAGTCTTTTGATTTCTTCAAGGATGAACACAGTATCTGGTTTCCTGGTAGCTGTGTTGGAGAAAATAATTCTGAAAAAAAATTGATTTATCACCTTGTGGCTGATTGCTAACCATCGTCATTCCTTCTTCTATCATCTGTTATGATCTTGGCTGCAATCTGCATACAGGATGGGAATGAGTGTGATTAATAGCCTTCTTAAAAAAGGGAAAAAAAAAAAAAAAAAAGCTTCTTTCTTCTTCTGCTCTATACCTGGCCTTGCAATACAAGCTATCATGCTGTTCAACCCAGATCAAAACATTTCAAAGGGTGTGTCTAACTGAAGAAAAAAATTGTTCAGGAGAAGAACAATGCATTATTTTGGCTGCACTGCTTCTGGTGTCATATGGCCTTTACTGAAGCCAGAAAGAATTATTTCTGAAGAAATGGGGGAAAAAAATATAAATTCAAAACAAGGAAAGACAGTAAGCCCCTGGATTTGAAATAATTTGATAAAGGATTACTGCAAATATTTCATTCTGGAGATTATCTGATGATTATTTGATGTGACTAATGCTTTCAGAAGTCATACTTTAATATCACAGCTCTATGACTAGTTAGATTACTGTTTGCTTTCTTATCAGACAGTTCCAAATCCCAAGAAGTTCTCATAATGGCTAAATAAACAAGGGAGTCATGACAGTCATACAGATTCTGAACTACTCCACTGCAGCAAGGGACCACCTACTCCAGTACAATCCTTCCTCCCACTTCTCTGCCTGGTCTCGCAGCTGGTCCTGTGCGTGCAGAAGCCAAGTACCTCCATCCACTCCCCTCCTGACTCCACTAAAACAGCACAGAAAATGATCATAAATTGCCCTTAGTCCCTCACTTGCAGTCCACTGCAGGGGGGGAAAACTTCATCATTATGACTGTGCTGGGAATAAGGATAGTGGCGGAGACTCATGAAGGCTGGGTCATTCAGACTGCAACATAGGGCAAAAGCCAGAGAGGACTCTAGTTGTACTAACACACCATGATTTCACTGATGTTCATATAACACACATTCAGAATTGTGTTACTACTGTAGTATTAATTCAAACCTCTCCACCATCACAAACACTTCCAAAAATATATTGTTTTTCTTTGGAATATATAAGTGTGAGGTTTTACTTAATTTGTCTTCAGATTTGCCCGGTTGTACTTCTGACAGTTGTTCTTTGCACATCGGTTGAACATTGATATTTGAATCCTGGTTACACTCAAATGAACAGAAAAGAGAAGACTATTGAGAATTACTGCTCAATGCCTTATTAACCTCCAGATTGACTGAACAGTGTTAGAAAGATCACCTGATAAAGTAAATTATCACATTATGCTCCACTTGGCCTTCCTTTCAGAGTTGGTGGAAGATATCAGAAGCACATGTTGGTGAGTTCAGGCTTCAAAAACAAAATAAGTTTATTTCTCCACTTTGGAAATCCCCTCCTGCTCTTTGGTCTAAAGTCAGAGGACTTGACATATATTGAGCAGTATCTGCATGATTCGTGCTCCAAAGTTACTTGCATTTTTCAGGAATTCTACCCTGTACCTAAAGAACTATCATTCTGACCGAGGCTGGTAATTACTGCAAATCAGTACTGCTGGTTACCCTCCTCATCGTGTTTGCTTTCTACAGAAATCCACATCTATTACAACTTTTTCCTGGAAAATGCTGTGTTTTCTGGTCCTTATAAAGCAGAATGGCATTGTAGGTGTTTAACGTTACACTGTTGAAATGTTCTGTCATTAAGTGGACCATTAAGAGCACGATGGCGCACACAAAGCAGTCCGAATCTCCATTACACGTCATGTTGCCATTTTAAAATGCTACCATTTAAAAAATAAATTATTCAGAACAGCAATGAAAACAAAGGCATATTTCTAAGTTTCATTTAGAATAAAAACAGTAGAAAAAATTACCAGGGTTAAATGGAAGCATTTTGTTTCAGTAATTCCAACTTATACATTTTAATCATATATTGCTGTATAAGTAGTGAAACAAAAAAAAGCCAAAAGGTTAAAGGAATTTCTTTTATCTTTTCAAGCTACCTTGACATTATGAAAATAATGGGTCTAACCAACATAATAGTCCTTGCATCTTCCTGCTCTTCCAGTTAAACCATTAAAAAGTGCACATCACTACAAAATTATTTTATTTTTATTAATGCTTTGACAGAATACTTTGATAGGTTTTAGTCAATATCTTGCAGGGTCAAGGCTTTACTTGTTGGCGGCCAATTAGCTTCTTCCAAATTATTCATGCCACTTAACAACAGCAGCAAAACCCCCAAAACAAAACTATTTACCCCCCTATACCCACATACTTCTATCAGAGCTAAGAATTTTGTTTAGGAAGCATAATCAACCTTACTTTTTGCTACAGGCCAAGAATCCTGAAATAGGAGAGTAAACTGAATGACAACTTTGAAAACAGACAGTAACCTGGGACCTCAAATGTTACATGCTGCCCAAGTTTAATTTTTGGAGTTGGCTTAACTGATGCAAGAACAACAGTCTTAGAAGTGGCATGTGCTATATTACTGCCTGAGTCCAGCAACCTTTTTTGTAGACAAGCACAACCTATACTGAAAGGTCATATCCTCTTCTGTATTTTTTTTTTATAGCATCCATTCAGACAAATAGGCTATTAATTTCATAATCTCAGGAAAGAGGTACCTACAGAACAAACTTCAGTTTTTAAGCTTATGAGAATGCTTGTGCTTCTCACATATGTCAACAAGGTCAGAAAGGGGATAAAAGGCTTAATAAATGATGGTATCAGCAGTGGCACTGATAAAGTCGGATGTGACCCTGAAAGCAATAGAAGATGATACAAGTCCACATAAGCTCAAAAACACCTCAGAAAACATATTATGTTTCTGCATATCTCTAGAAGAACTTCCCTCTATAACTGGTAATGATAGAACATTATTTTTTACTATCTCCTCTCTTCCCATTTCTTGAATTCCTATTGCATTTCAGGGTGAACTGGAAAAAAAGGGTGCTTTTCCAAAAAAGAAAAACCAAAACCAATCAAAATATAATGGCACTTTATCTGTAGGATTGTTTCTATTTGTGTGTGAAACAATCTAATATATTAATCACATAACCCAAGTATTGTTGTCTGTTACAAAACTTCTATTACTTTAAATCAGAACGTATCCCAAGATACGAGAAGCTCTTGAGTGTTTTTCCAAATGTAGATCCTGTTCCTGCTGTGTTGGTAATGTAGCTGAAGAACATTTTCTGAGCTTTCTTGGCTCTCTGCAGAAGCACACATGCAGGTGTTTCAGCAACGTGAAAACCACTTGAAGAGTAACAGTAACAAAAGCCCCCATTTCTGATGAACTTTAAATTAAATGTTTAAGTATTAAGTACCACAATAATTTTGTTACTTTTTCAAAAAGCTTAGCTGTGAGCCAACACATAGTCAATATGTTTCATTAAAAAAAATCTATCAAAACACGGCATTTCAAATTTTTCACCATTTGGAGAAAAAAGGCTGAAACAGCAGGCCAGAATTTGACACAAGTTAACAGACAGCTCTCATTCTCTTCAAAACCAGATTTTTTTCCTATTTTATTATTTCCTGAGGGGTGGAATTAATTATATCCTGCTCTGCCTTTTACAATCATTATCAATGACAATTTTATGTGAGCTAATGCTGCCAGATTTCAGATATAATTGTCGGATTCAACTCCACAAAAAGAGAGCAAGAACTACAACCTCTCTTTTTATTGTCAGTATTTCACCATCCAAATCAGCTGAAACCATTTTCCCAGTGTCAAATATTGAGTGAAAAACAAACAAACAAAAAAACAACAAAGGCAATAATGTGATTTATTCATCTGATTGGTCTTTAAATATACAGGAAATCATGTGTCAGACTCTACTTCTAAGACTATTCACAGTACTCTATGTTCCTTATTATTTAGCATGCCAATAAGTTCATGTCATCTGAAAATTTTACCAGCCATAATTTGAGGTTATCATCATGTACTGGTTTGGACTGATACAGTAGGTTCCCTGGCCGCAGCAGCAGCAGCACTGGGGGCGGCTGCCGGGGGGCCCCTGTGAGGAGCGGCCGGGGCTGCCCCGCGCCGGACACAGCCGGTTCCAGGCGGCTCCAACGGCCCCAGCGCAGGGCACAGCTGAGCCCCTCAGCCACGGGCGGGCGCCTCGGGGAAACCTGTGTCAGAAAGGGCAAAACGCTGCCCGGCAGCCAGGGCTGAGGGAAACGGGGAGAAACAGCCCTGCCAGCCCCGAGGGGACAGCAGCAGGAGGGGCTGCAGGGGCCCCGGCAGAGATGCCGTTGTGGCCCATCTCAGTTTTGAGTATCAACAAAGAAAAGTTACAGACATGAGAATGTGCTAAGTTTCTGAATTGCCTGTCATGTTTCAGAGTACAGGTTCAGAGACTGAGTCAACAGATTCAGTCATTGAGGCAGCAGAGCGCAGACATCATGTATTTGTAACTTTTCAAAAATAAGAATAACAATGATAGACAGGAATATGAAAATAAAGCACTACAGGGAATGCTGCTTTTTTCCCAGACATCTTAGTGATACCTATCCCCCTTTACCTCATACTTTCACAGACAGAAGCAATATAACTCTCAGCTGAATTTTCCTTTTGCCTTCAATCTCAACGTTACGTCACATGATGTGACCATAGGTGATACAACTGTGGCCATCCCCCATGTTGCAGAGCATCCAAACAGGGAGAAATACACCATCTGGAAATGCTTTAATTTGCTCTGCTTTCTCAAAAATTAATGAGTGCAAGAATCCCAGACGTACCTACAGCAATGCCTTGAACTTCTGGGAACTGGGGACAAGTAAGAACATGTGTGTGTGTTGAGTGGTGGGAGTCACCATCTTAAATGCCTAGGTCATCTCAGCCTTAGTAATCCACTTGTGCAGAAGAGGATGAACCTTGAAGCAAAGAGCACCACAGAAAGGAACGTTGCTTTTTAAGGACAGATACTACAAACTGAGTAACATGTAGCCTTCACAAGATGCTGCATTAAGCAGACAGAAAAAGTGAAGAAAGGTATCAAAGTTTAAACACAAACAGAAAATGGTTCTCATCCATTATCTAAGGTCTAACAAACAGACAACCTCCTAATTTTGTTTCATGATACTTCTCACCAGAACTGGACAGCACACTGGGCATCACGCAGTTCGTAAAGAGACCAAGGTGAGGGGTTTCTCCCCTGAAAGACTCCTAATTTGCATTTTGACAATTTCAAGAAATAATGAAGAATGCAGTAATAAGTGGTGTGGGTGTTTTTATTATGGTTTAAAGGTTTTTGTTAGTTTTTTCTTTGGGTGTTTGTGGGTTTTTGTCAGTGAAATGCAGCATAAATATTCTTTTAACAAGAAAAAGCCTGAAGTGGAACTAAACAGATGTGCCCTAAAGCCCTGCAAATATTCCAAGAGCAATGAATAGAAAAGAAGTATGTCTGTAAACTTATCCCTGAAACCACTACTAGCCTTATGTAGGGGACAGAATGTGATATTTTAGTGAGAAAAAAGCGAAAACCAACAACTTTCAAACAAATCAGCAGAGGTCTAAAAGGAAACTAATTCAGACAGACTGAAAATGGTAGTGGGTGCTTGGATAGAAGCTTAAAAGAAGACAGACTTCAGCCGAGGGTGCTTAGCTTAAAATGCCAATTTCCCACCATCTCTTGCAGAAAACAAAAGGCTTGCTTTGGAAGGCAAAAACCAGATCTTGCACTCCCACTTGCATGCCAAGGAAGTACTGTGATAGGAGCAAGGGTCCCACACTCCACCCCAAGCTCCTGGGCTGCTACTTTCTCTAAGAGACTAATATGTTACACGTAGGAGCACCTGGGAAATTATCACATCCCTGGAAAGGCTGAGTTAAGAAAAAAGGAATCTAACTTTTCCCACATTGGGACTCTTCCTCATGTTTCCTGAAATTGCTGAGGAATGCATTGTTCTTTGCCCAGAATGAGGTGGCAAGGACACCCAATCCCATTTTCTGCCACCTTGACTTATGCCAAAAAGCACCATCTCCTACAGGCAAATAAGCAATGAGATTGTGGAATACATCTAGGAGAGTCCAATACTTTTTACTCCATTCTTTCCTTGGCACAACAGCCAACTTTTTCTTAAACTGAACAGGGTAAGACCTGAATAAAGACCTACAAAAAACATCTTGCAAAACTGTACCCTGTTTGTATGAACAGTGGATTTTGTTCAAGACAGTCGGAGTTTCATTTCTTTGCCATGGGGAATCAGAACCAAGGACACACAGCAAGAGCAAATTAAGCACAACAAAACATTCTTGATAGGCATGGCATGTCTTACCTTTTATCACAGTTCACTGTAATTACATTATGTGTCCTAATTCCAAGAAGCCCTGTTGCTTTCTTCAGTGAGTAATGGTTCTTAAATATAAAGATAAAAAAGTCTGAGGGAGATTGAAGTATGCTTACATGAAATATAAAAGGTGTATATACATATATCTACATATGCTGGATGTTCCTCTTCATTCTTTCTGTCCTAAAGAAGTACAGTGTGCATGATGCAGTTATGTTAAAATGCTAGCATTTAAGAGGAGCCCCTTCAGTTCACCAGTGTTCTGTTTGTTTGTGTCTTCAGCAGAAGCAGCAACACATGCTTCAGAAGAAGCTGTCGTCTGTAGTGTGTTCAGTTGTGCTACAGTGTACTTATTCACCATTCAAGTCATAAGGTTTCATAACTTCTAACCCATAACTCTTTAATTATTCAAGCACCTATGAGGAAAAAAAAAAAGAATTTGTTACCTGTTTCTTAACTGATGGTGAGAGTGCTCATCCTTCCTGCTCCATTCACCAGGAAGCATGAAAGTTTCAGCAGTCCAGCTGCTGTTGGATCCACTTCAAAATCTTTTGGGGTAAGTTGGTGTTTTGTACCGTCCAGCTTGGAGGTTTGGTCTATAAAATTTCTCCGTTTGAAGATTCTGAGAAAACTGCCAAAGATGACGGCTGTAGAAGACAACAATGTACAGGTGATAATGGCTAGACAGTGGCCGTTTAGCTCTTTCTGGCCACCTGTCCTGCTTACATGTTGTTCTTTGACCTAATGGCATTGCTTCCAGCATACGCCAAGGCTTAATATATTCAAGGTTAGTCAAAATCTAAGCAGGAGTTGAGTGAAGAGTCACAACTGCACAGCCACAGCACTGATTGGAACGTCCATCTTCTGATATTCATATTTCATGTCAAGGTCTTTCAGCTGAGAATGATTTTATTTTTGAAATGTCTTTAGGTCTTTGTGCTGAAAAAAAAAATAGTTCAATATTAGCATTACTTTATTTATTAAAAAGAAATGTTTAATTCAAACAAAAGAATGTTTGATATTCTTAATTGTAAAGAAAATAGACATACTAGGTTTTGGCTGATGGATAACCATTTTTTCCTACTGCTTGAGATTGTCAAAATTACAATGACTAGGTAAAAAAAAATTAAACAAAAAAAATCACTGGGGGCCCTTGAGGTTAATTTGCTAATACAGTTCAGCATGATATTATGGCTTCTTTCCTGCATTAGCAAGCAGGAAAAGAGGCTCAATTCAGTGGTCTACCTTCAAGCAACAGTTATTTCTAAGCTACATGTTTATGCACACCATAGAATAATAGAATGCCAAGTTGGAAGGGACCTCAAGGATCATCTTTAACCATGCTCTCCCATGCAGGCTACAATATGATTTAAGGATCACCTAAAGTTCAAATATTTTCAGGATGTGGATGCTTACAATAAACATGACAATCCAAGTGTCTCAGAAATACATAGCCCCCCAGGCTCAAATATAGGACCAGAGGTTCTTAAATCATTAAGAATATTTTTACACATACACTACAAAATATTTGGGATTTTCAGAAATCTCAGGCTGTGCACTCTGACATGGGCATTACAGCACTCCTCACTGATGATGTGCCATGGGCAGGCAGTTAATGGAGCTGTATTGCAGTGAGATACTTATGTATTCAGAAATGCACAGCACAACACATGCAAGTGCTCTGTCTTTACTCCTGCAGGATTTCCCCATGAGCCCCAGATTCATATAGCCCCAGAAGTAGTCAAGATAGATGAGGAGTTTGACATAGCAGATGAGGATTGGGTTAGGGATCAGTTGAGTAATCTGGACATCCATAAATCGATGGGTCCAGATGGAATGCATCCAAGGGTGCTGAGGGAGCTGGCGGAGGTCATTGCTAGGCCACTCTCCATCATCTTCGGTAAGTCATGGGTAACGGGAGAGGTGCCTGAGGACTGGAGGACAGCAAATGTCACACCAGTCTACAAGAAGGGCAAGAAGGAGGACCCGGGTAACTATAGACCGGTCAGCCTCACCTCCATCCCTGGAAAGGTGATGGAACAACTTGTTCTTATCTCTATCTCTAGGCATATCAAGGACATGGGGTCATCAAGAGCAGTCAGCATGGTTTTATCAAGGGTAAATCATGTTTGACTAACCTCATAGCCTTCTATGAGGAGATTACTAG